>OX438794.1:16745957-17345957 GCA_949316475.1 Hypomecis punctinalis | reverse complement strand
TACGGCAACTAGTCACTGAATATAGATATTTTTCATGTCTCCTTCTAACTCATCCATGCATAATATGAAAGATACAGGTAAGGTAAAAGAGATACATTGAAATTATCAATGCATCTCTTTCTATCTTTTCTCGATCGACCACAACATTATTCCTCAGTTTTCAGAGGCGTCTGCGGAATGAAGAGTAATAGTACTCATCACTAGATTTGACACTTTTAATTTTTTTCCACCATGTCTATCTTAGAAGACTCTTACTTTACCTCTATATGTATTGAAATAAGACCTCATTTGTTGAAAATAGTTTGTATAGTTTGTAACTGTCATAGTCTTTGCTATCCTAGCAACTGATATAAATATGTGCTATCACTAGTGTTGAAATAAAAAAAACGTTTACAGCATAATCACAGATTCAGCTTTATTTAATTTATTATACCTTCCACTGTGTAGCTGCAGGCCCATTTCCATCATCATTAATGTCGCTCGCACTTCACTATTCATTGAAATAAAAAAGATGACAAGTTAGTTGTCAAGTGTATTGAAAAATGTCTGTCGGTCGTTAAATAAAATAAATTAGTTTCCCTAAATATAGTGTAATATTACAAGAGGTTATGGGCTCAGTACGCTTCCACTGCGCTTTTGTCCATCCGCTCGATTTACCCATAATCAGGGTAATGTCACAATACTAGCAATGCAATGTATTTGACTATTGTTTTAGGTTGCCACCATAAAAATAAAACAGTAATACCAGTTAAACATATTAAAATAAATAAAAGTGCCATCTAGTTGCGAAAGCTCCAACTAAATTCGGTGATATTTTTTACATTACGTACAATTTGTTCGTGCTGTTAAGCCCCTGATGCTACTCAGTCGCGGCGCGCCGTACTGACGAACGAAGGTGTGGATTTGTAACTATATCCGTCCTATAACCGCTGAGAACTAGGGTCGCAACGATCTTTGACGAATATAATAGGGTATTACAGTCATTTTTGAAAAGTATCTCAGTTAGATTCTGTTGGTCTAATAAACCACTAAAAAATGCAAAAAATTAATATTCAACCGTTAGTGCTTTATAAAGCATTTTAATTTTACAGTTTAAAAAATTTGCTCGTAATTTAAGTAAACGATGGATGTCATTATTTTACTCTGTGGTCATGAATGACGTCACTAGGCTATGTACTGTTTACATTCGTGTAAATATTTTTCACACCATCTTAGTTTGTAAGTTTGAGATTTAAGTTGAAAATGAGTTATTATAAATGGTTAATAATGACTAATATCAACACTGTTACACACTATTATAAACTATTAAATGTTTAAATAGTATGACGTCATAACATAGCGGCGACTGCTTTATGCACAGATTAAAAAACGGAATATTTTGTTTTAATTTTTAAATTTATTTTGTTGCTTTATGATCTAATACGAAAATTTTCCGATTGCTTTTTGCCTAAGCTTTCTCAATAATACATTTACAGATTTTTTCTCGTTCGTAGTAAAATACCCTATTACCTAATAGGTTTGCTTTAAAAATATCACTATATTCTGGTAGCTTTTAAAAGGTAATAAATGCGTGTCGAAAATAGGTCGTCATTATGTATTATTTTTACGACTTGTGCCAAATTTTTGAATAGATTTTCAACTGGTCCAATTTCAACGGTTATGGAACGGACTATAGTAAGCGTGCGATTAACGTTTTTAGGGTTTCTCGTTTTACTACAAAACACTAAAAACACAAAATGTATTTTTATTGAACGCTTCCTTCTTTTTCATTTTACATCATAATAGATAGAAACTAAAAAGAAACTCAAGTAGGTAATGTGTAAGTAGATTAATTTCAAATACTGAAGGCGGGCAGCCCTAACGCGTGATACGATCTATGTAGCCACGTGGCGCTGTAGGACGCTGTATTTTCAAGGACAGGGCCGAGTCACAATACTGCTATGGTGCGTCCACACGCCCCGCGAGGCGACCCGAAGGGACGCGAGCACGAGTGTGTGGATGGTGCGCTCGTGTCGCCTCGTTGTTCCTCGTGTCGCCTCGCTGTCGCTCCGCTTGTAGCCCGGGAGTTAAGCGCAAAAAAGACAAGTACTCTCTAAAACTGAATTTTTGGTACTTATTACTTTATTATGGTGGTGTACTACAATACCCCGGAGTCATTCAGCTGGGTTCCTTAGCGTTGGTAGTGGTAACTACCCTGTTATGATTTTTAAATAAATAAATCAGTATCTTGTAACTACTTCTAAAAGATGAAAATTGGTGTACGAGAATATATAATTAAGAAAAGTTTGACGACAACATCAATTACCTGAAATATGTAACAGGTCAGTTAGGTTTTATCAGGTCATTTTTTTCAATTTTCAATTTTCAAATTCAAGTTCAATTATTTGTTTAGGAAAAAGTATGTTTCTATTATTTTCTTTCGTCCATTTTTTAGTATACGTAGCGGGCAACTGAATAAATCGAGATGAGACTTGATGAATGTGTGAATGGCTTCTCTTGTACCGCCTTCGCCACGCCTCGTGGCGAGCGCCTCGCTTCGCCGCCTCGTGGAGTGTGTGGACGCACTATTAGATATATCATTACCGTGACCCGGGTCCGCGCCAAATGCGGGGTTATTATTGTAATCGAAGTGTGTGAAAGCAGTTGTTTACATTTTACAGGCATGTAAATTTAAATTATTGCTAAAGTCACTAAGTGCGATCATACCTACATGCATATATTCAGCTTCGTCTATACCCAAATACATTTGCGATTAAACTAAACAAATATAGCAAAATATCATGTATGACACGGAATGACTTGGCAAATTTTATGCAAAATATCATAAAAGTATACATGAAAAGGGTGAATAAGTTAGCCTTAAAAGAGCTGAAGTTGCTTTATCAATTAGAGCAACGTTCTTAAACCAATAAAAGTAATTTCATAGCCGGATGGCTAGCCCTGGTGTCTAAGTTTTTAAGCTTCCTAAAGGCCTCTAACATGGCTAAACGGTTAAAACAACCGGGATCTACCATTTAACGTGTCATCCGAACCACGGTAGCGCTCAGTTCTAAATGCTACCCGCGGTCACCCATCCCAAGACTGACCGTGCCGAACTTGCCGTTGCTTAACTTTCGCTCGCTAACATACACCTAGTCAAACTATGAAGCCATGAGCTCTTAAAGCAATATTGATGATGAATACTTGATCACGTCGATAGATTAGTAGAGTCTTAACTTCGACTGCGATACGCCCTTGACTATTACTACTACTTCAGATTAGATATTTGGGATGTAGCTAGACTATTAGTTATCAGAGATATCTATAGCCGCAATAAACGTAATATTATTTATTGTCCAAGTTGGCTATACATAAGTACATAATGATTCTAGAAGTACGTTTCGTATCCCTACTAATATTATATTTTTACTAATTTATAAAAGGTTCCTATGAAATAACACATAAACCAAAATATCACGCTGGCAAAAGCTAGTAAGTAGTACTTACGTAAGTAGTAATAAACATGTAGATGGTGTAGGTATGAGTCAAAATACTAAATTATTTTATTGTACTGTACTAGCCTTTTTAATAGTCCACTGCAGGACGTAGGTCTACCCTTGAAGGGTGATTGGGCCATATCCACCACGCTGGCCCAGTGCGGGTTGGTGGATTCGCATTCGCCATCGAATTTCTTCTACGGACGTATGAAGGTTTCCTCACAGTTTCCTTCACCGAAAAGCCAATGGTGTGAAAATACGTACATAAATTCCAAAGAACTCATTGGTGGGGGACCGGGATTTGAACCCATGACCTCACGATCGTAAGACGGGTGTCATTTATACTAAACCACCACGGCTTTTTTTGAATAATTTAAATTAGTTTTAAAATTATTTGATTAATTTGTGAATTTTTTAACACCATCTGTGCTCTAGAAGCAGATAAACTAAATTAAAATAAATATTTATTCAATTTTGACGTTCAACTCTGTATTACATTCTATAATAAAACTCGTTCTCTGAGTGTGTCATTAGATATACATAATTCTCCCTCTTACGTAGACCATTAATCAAGTACTAGTTCTCCGAAAAGTAGGCCGCCCAGCACATCATAACTGAATCTTCATAAGCCTATATCTTGACTCGCTCTTGACCGATTTGGTTCATACTCGCAAATCTTGTTAAGATTTATACAGGGTTATTTCTAATCAATTAGCATCCTTCCTAGAAGGAATTTTTGAGTTTTGACAAAAGTCGTAGAACAAAAGTTGTTAGTTTTGATGCACAGAATAAGCCCCTAAAAGGAAGCTAATTGATTGGAAATAACCCTGTATATTAAATGAACTTGCCAAATATTATCGAAATCAATTAATAAATAGTGCGAAAGCGAGGGAAATACGCTGACGAAAAAAAATGTATTAATATGTAGAACCTGTGTACCAAGTTTCGTCGAGATTCGTTGAAAAATGCGACAGACGAAAGCGAAATCGCCAAGTTTAAATGGAGACCTCCTCTCTTACTCCGTTCGCTCGGTCCATTCAAATTTTAAAGGACAAACAACAAAAATAGTAATCTTACGGTTTACTTTTAATAGCTTAAAATATTTAATACATACCTACTTAACGTGAGTTGACTTTGTTATCAGCAGAAAGACGATAAAGCATTTTGATAATTATGGCAACTGTGTTAATTAGTAAAGTGTTTATGCTAGTTCTTAGTCATTCTATGATTGCTTGTAGCCAGTGTCGAGCAATGTGAAATCTAACTGCTGATTACTAACTACGATTACATATTGTACCTAGTAATTAATCATGATTACAAATTACATAAAATAATCGTAAAATGTAGTTCAATATTTAGATTACTTACTACTAATTGTAGTTGTAATCACGATTACTATATTACTTCGCATTTATAAACTTACTAATTTCAACTTTAGACCAATGTGATAAGGTTGGAACTATTATTTTATATTTCAAATGCATCGAGCTAGTGATCTAGTGAGTTATGATTACATGTAGTTAACTACTTTAAATTTAATCTAGTTAGGTTACGTGTAATCACAACTACATGTAGTAGTTTTACTTTTATTACTTTTACTCGTAGTTAGTATTATTACTACGTGATTACAAAATAGTAGTTAACTACGGCCAACACTGGCTTGTACGTTCTGCATGAGTTGTATATGAAACATAGTTTTGAGGAATTTACTCGTATACTTCCCCAAACAAGTCACAATGTTTATTGTTAATAATTATATCCGTTCTGTAGTATTTTGCTTTTAGTTTCCTGTATATTTAGCCAAATATTGGCGAAAATTAGGGAAAAATTGGTTGACTTACTTGTGATGAAAATAGTGTAAAAGCTCGCAAGATTTTCTATGCCAAATTTTTATTTTTTATCAATTCATTCCCATAAAAAGTTTTAAGATTGTGTTTATAAATGTGTATCCAGGGATAAATTAAGTATCCTCAGAAAAGCCGCGGGTAAAGCTAACAGTTAATAAATACTTAATACTTTTACATGAATTATTTTACTAGCGTAACAATGTCACCTTTTCCCTCAATGACGATGGTTCATATTTGCAATACATAGCATCCTTATCACTACCTAGTATAAAACAAAGTCGCTTCCCTCTGTCTGTCCCTAAGTATGCTTATATCTTTAAAACTACGCAACGGATTTCGATGCGGTTTTTTTATAGAGTGATTCAAGAGGAAGGTTTATAAATATAATACACCTGTGCGAAGCCGGGGCGGGTCGCTAGTCCTTACTAATTGATTTATTGGTCCGTTACTCTTTCACGCAGCAACGGATTGACTTGATTTTTTGCTTAGACATAGTTTGAAAGACGCAAACTGACATAGGCTAATTTGTATCCCATAAAAAGTAATTGTTCCCGCAGGATAGAAAACACTTCTTTATTAGCTTACTATCTTATCCATATCCATGTCTAATAAAGATTGGTGTAACGTTGATGATAGGTGGCATTGGCTGCAGATTTTCATGCATAGAAGGAAAAAAAGGAAAAACGCCCTACGACTTGATCACCGCGAAATGGCGTTGAAACTGCATAGAAATATATTATGAAAAACAAGAAAAAAATCCTATGGGATAGCTTAGAAATTAAAATGTGACGCGGGCGACGCCGCCGGTAAAAGGTAGTCAATTATAGTTTAAAGAAAATCTCGCTTGTATGCGTTTAGGAAGGATGCATTACGCATGCGTCGTGAGAAGTTTTTTTGTCCGGGCAGGCCCCCATGCCGAGAGCGCTACGCCCCGTTCGCGGCGATCCCCCTAAATAGGACACGGTGACCTTGAGACCAAACGCGTTCTCATCCTTCCGAAACGAGATATACCAGTACGACGAAAACACGCATGGTAACATGCTCGCATAAATATCTATTGTTAATGACTAACTATCCAAATTAGTGATGGGCCATACTTACCCAGTTTATATCGACCTTTCTTATCCTTTTGGGCGCCGCTTCCGAATGTGATTATGTAATACCATACCTCTTCTTGAATTTGAAAATTTTAGAATATGTGTGCCGCTTTGCCGTGTGAGTAAAGACGATGCTCGAGCGTTCTTTTTGCAATCTTTATTTTCAAAACTGAGTTTCGATCAACAGCTACAGATTCTTAGGAAGCAAAATGTAGCAACGGTAATATTTTGTACTGACTGAAAAAAAATCACTAGCAAAATGCACGGCTTTTCGCATTTTTTAAGTAAGCACAACTCACGAGAGTCTTCTCCGCCTATGGATAAAGATGACGGGTCGGAAAGCTGTCATTCTTCATTGAGCTCGAATGATTCAAGAGGCACCGGGCACCATGAGAGCAATCCAAGGGCCATCCCGATCAACCCGAGGAGCTCGTACGCTCAGCGTAGTCTGCGAGGTACTCCGGGAAGCCCTTCTGATTTCGCGTTAAGTCCACGCGATCGATATCCCAACTTCGCCAGCTACTTTCGTGAAGTAATGGAATCTAGAGCGTCCCCTTCTCAGCACCACTATCACACCCACCACGCCGACCACCGACGGAGGCAAGAAGTAGAACGCTACCACAGCGGCTTCAACTCATATCAAGCGCCTCGTCAAGATTACCGCCACTTCGTATCTTCCCTCTACAATGACGTTATGGACGATATACAAGAAAATGAGTATAGCAAAGTAGAGCGTTACGGAGAGATCACGAATACTAAAGCTAGCCACAACCCGTTCAAGAGTCGGTTTGACAATAGAAGCTTTACTCAGAAAATAGCCGAAGCGGAGAGTGCCAAAGAACATCATGTTAGTGATCGTCGCGGATCGGGCTCGAGCGTCAGCGGCAATCGACACAAGAACCATTCCATTCAAGAGCTAATTCGGACCTTTGGTAAAAAAATTCATCACTGGAGGCACGACTCTACTGGCGAGAGTCGTAGGGGCTCTTGTGCTACTCCCGTCACCCATACCGAGGCTAAAAACATGGCTGGTGAGGAGTTCCGGTCACGGTCCAAGTCGCTCGATTGTGATTACATGATACCGGTGCCAAAGCGATCCATACTCGACGACTGCGGAGCAACTTATCAAATATTTGACGAGATCCTTAGAGAAGGTAAGGCCTAATACCTTTACTACTTTTGCTTTCTTTATTTCTCTTGAATTAGATTTAGTCTGAGATCTCACAGCAAGAACATCCCGCTCATAGCTTACACGGTTCAAACCAAATTTTTACGTATTTATGTATATGAATAAAATAATATATTTAAATATTGTTCATTTTTTTATTAAATGTATTCCTTTTTTTTATTTCTAATAGGTTCGCGTTTGACCACACACTGCATGATCTTAAGCAGATGTGCGGTCTAAGGTGTAGCACGCTTACCTAGAAGATAAATTTCCTATAAATTAATTAAAATAAAATTTAATTTCACATACTTGCGGCCACATTTCGCAAGGCAACCCCATTTAAATATATTCTCCTATTCATATAATTACGTAAAAAAATTGTTTGAACCGTGTAACCTATGAGAAGGATGTTCTTGCGGTGGGATCTTGGGCTAATTTAATGTGATCCAGTTGTCTTTACCTAAAGAAATGGAATACGTGTTTATGTTTATCTTTGTCGTCTAAAAAACAATATTTCATTTTCATCAACCAATGTTTGCCATAAATAAAATTAATAGATCTCGTTATTCTATATTCCTGAATTTAACATTTCATTGCCATTGAGTACTTAGTGCACAAAATTCCTATCCCACTTTTTTTTTTTTTTAACACGAGGAGCACTCCATAAAGCAAACAAAGGTACAATTGAAAAAAAATTGCTTTTTGTATGTGTCCATACCAAAAAAAGTATCGAAGATGCATTTTTTTATCGACTTCCAAAAAGGTGGAGTTACTTTGTTCGTCTGTATATTTTAAATTTTCTGTATGTCAACGTCGTGCAGTGGACTATTAAAAAAATAGATATTATAGATAGTACCTAAATAACACCCAGACACAGAGCAAACACCTATGTTCACCACATAAATGCTTGCCCTGGGTGGGGATCGAACCCACGCCTCTTTGATCTAGAAGTCAGGTTCACTAACCACTGAGCCACCGAGGCAGTCGATAACATAATTATTTTGTCAAAATTTTGATTAATCCATCGAATACTCCAAAAAGTTCAAATTCCGATCATTCGTCCCGAAAATAGCTTTTTTTCGCTTTTTAACCAATATAGGCGATACGATTATAAAAAATACGAAACACGTGTTCAATTAATTTTGTTTAAGAATGTCTATGCCAAATTTCAAGTCAGTCGGTCCAAGGAATCGCGCTTTCCCATACAATCTTTGCCACACAATTTCACCCACTTAGGGCTTGAATTTCACAAAATCCGTTCTTAGTGAGCACCTATATCCTAAATGGATCCCCCATGTAAAATTTTAGGCTAGCACTTGTAGTTTTTGAGATTTCGTGATAGGTGAGTCAGTGAATCACGATATTATATATATAGATAGATTTCCTGGTTAGGTCCTGACAGTTGGTCATAATTCTAAGTCAAATAAGTCCGTCGTCTAGAGAAACACTCTGTAAAGTAAACGGTCGGAACGCAGAACGCGAAGTTGCTCACAAGTGGTTGCTGTAGACCTCGCAGTTGGTCCGCGGTCTTGGGACGCGTACAGACTGCTGTAAGGCTGTAACGTAACATGCAAAGTAACATAAAAGGAGCATATCATAAGTGTGGACGCAGCGCGCTCACGAACCGAGCATGTATGTAGGTACTACTATATACTACAGTAGTATATAGTAGGTACAGTAACTGTACCTATTCACATCTGTTTTCGACATGCACGAGTTTGTACAGATACACATAACCCGTCCACATTATGTGTTCGGCGAAGAAACCAACAAATGGCGGATTGCAGCGCAAAGTGTTGAAAATTGAATCGCTTTGTTTCTGCGCGTAGTGTACGTGTACGGTTCGTGCGCGCAAGGCGTCCACACTACAGGAATCCTTTTAAATTTCATGATATATCGCGGCGATGTGGACGGCAATAGTAGATTGCAGACGAGGGAACCTATAGTTCGAGGGTGCAATTGGTGCTTACACCCGAGCTAACTATTCTGCTTTACATCTCGATTGTGAGGTAAGTAGAAAAAAACGGCATTACAAGAATAAAACATATTATTGAAACTGAGAGGTATATAGGACAAGATCAATTTATGCATCGTTAAATCTCACCTTTTATTCACTTACGAAGTTACGAGTTCTCTCTCTCTACATAATGCTGACGATAACGTTTCATCGACCTTTAATAGTAGACTACTTACCGCCCTAGGGGTTTTCTAGCTACATTATTACCCTAGAGCGAACGGTTAACAAATTTTGTTTTTATACTTTCGCGTTTTTTGAGCAGTTAGTTAGTTTAGCAGTTTTTTTAGCTATTTTTCTCGTAATTTTAGTGCGCGATTAGTCCCGTAGTATATAATAATAATATTTACAAGCCCCATTTGGAGGTAATAAGTACCTAACCATGAGAGATGTAAATTAATTTATTGCGTGCTACATTGAATGTTACATTTCGTTAATCTGTGCCTTTAGGGTTTAATTAAACCTTCAATTTCCGTTGGCGGAAACTCTATAACTTCGTAAAGTTATGTTTAATTTGCTATGAACACGAAATTCACCTTCAATTACCGTAGCGAAGTCATAAAATTCTAATAATTATTACCATCTGCATCGCAACCTTCTGTATTGATTTTTCTCAACATTTTCTTTGCTGACAAGGAAAATTAAGGCAGCTTTATGCTCATCGCCAGCTTTTGACATACTCATTATCTTGTGAGAGTCGAGAAGATAATCTAATATTATATTTTTTGTTGTTAATTACTTAAAATGATTTTGCTTTTTTTTTTTTTTTTTTTTTTTTTATAATATAATGACAATACTACACTACTATTACATAGAAAGCAATTGGATCATCCACAGACCCTTGAAGGTCTAAAGATAATCCAAGTGCTCAAGCCCACTGCCAGTTGGCAGCGTGCCCAGCATGCTGGCAGCATTGCCACGCTGAATGGCAATGCTTATACGTTGAGCCAAATAAACACCAGCATTTTGGTCACGCGTCGCGTCCACCAGACGCTCAGAAAGACTTTTGAAAACGAGATGAGCTCCCGGCCCCCACGGACCCAAAGTCTCAACTCCAAATGGCTCAAATATGTAACCACTGCCGAGGTTAGCATATTTGCGCCGCTTGTGCTGCTCAGCCAAATTGGCCGCCGCTCCAGCCCTACTCTGAGTCTCAGGAAGATGTGACGGTGCCAAAGTATCGACGCAAGTTGCGTCCCATACTAAGGGCCGTCCACACTTCCATGGGACCAGCGTCATGCCGTCAGGCCTTTTGCCATCACCACGCGCCAACCCACTCGGTTCGAGTACGGCTGCGATATTGGCGGTGACAAAAGCCCTGCGTATGACATCGTTAAGGCTGGCGTGGCGTCCAATCCGACCAGCGCTTCTTGAGCAAGAGAGACCGTGGTGACCGAGCTGGTCAACTGCAGTACCACACTGACAGCGATGGGCTTCACAACACCTTGCACCCAAGCGTAAGCTGACAGCTAGACGAAATGCAGTTGGGTCTAAAAGGTTACCAGTATTGAAAGAGGGCAATGCTTGCAACCAAAGACCGGACTCCCATACAGAGACTGCAAGGATACGAGCGCGATCCGCGACGCTAGGACACGTGTCTAGAAGAGATTTCCGTGCTAGTTCGCAGATCGGCCGATCCCACAGTCTCTGCGACGATAAAGTCTTTGGGAGCTCGGTATTTGGGCAAGCGACCCTCCAAGCATTCGTTGCCTCATTCAAATGAGCTACATCTACGCCAGAACGGCCTAAAGAAGGTGCGAGGATTTTTTCAATCAAGTTCTGAGTACTATGAATGGAGGACAAGAAAGCTGGTAAAGCAACACTTGAAATTTGGCGGACCCCTAGCCCTCCAAGCCTAACAGGCAAGGAGGCTTGTAGCCACGCCCTTTCACTCATGTCAATATTCAAAACCGATACTAGGGACTGCTTTACAACATCGTCTAAGCTCAAAAGGAGCTCATTGTGTTTCCACAATGGACTACATCGTAAAGCGTACATAAATTTTGGAACAAACAGACAACATCTTATAATGGTAAAAGCCATGTGGGCGTTAATTTTGAGTAGCCTATCAGAGGCACTCAAAAAATTTTGAATTTTTTCTTGAACGAAAGGCGGAAAAGACTCATCTAATATCGGCGAACCTAGAAGGCGAAGAGAACACTTGTCTACCGATTTGATGTTAGGTGCCAAATCATTAAATTTGTTAAGTATCAAATCTTTATCCGGACATGAGTCGCAAACGAAAAGTTCGCATTTCGAAAAATTTAGCTCCAAACCAATTTGACGAAACTCGTCAATAAGAATTTCCAAATCACGTAGGACTGTGCTCGCATCGCCACCCAAAGTCCCGTCATCCAGATACCAAACGTTGAGTTTAGATTGGAGACGTTGAACAATTGGATGAATGGCCAGGCTGAAAATGGCTGGTCCGAGAGGGTCACCTTGTTGACAGCCAACGGAAGATAGCAAAACATCATTTTTGTAAATTAATTTAGTGGGTTTGCCGTAGCATTGCCAAAGAAAATTGAAAAGATCGGGAATTTTGTCTTTGACCTGTGCCAACAAGGCGTCTCGATTAACCGAATTGAAAGCATTTTTGACATCCACCTTAAGCAACACCTCTCCACAATTTTGACCGAGAAAAGTACGAAGCGAATGAACAGCAGCCTCACATCCACCCCGCGAACCAAAGCCAAGCTGTATTGGTTGAAAAAGGCTACTCAAAAGAGCAACCTTTTTTCCACAACCGGCTTTGGCTGCGAGACGACGATATGTGGTGCCAACAGCAATAGGTCTGATGCCACCATCTTTTTTGACAAGTGCGCATAGGTTAGCGCCATACAAGATTTCGATAACGTCATCATTGACCTGCCCAGATAACATGAGATTTGCCAAACCCGTTAATTCTCTCAAGAGAGACTCAGCCACCTCACCAGAGCTAAAAGATAGAAGATCTTTTAGATGTTGAGGCGAGAGACCATCTAGGCCTCCGGCTGAGCCGCTCCGAAAAGAAGAAACGGCCGCTGCAATCTCCTGAGCTGACACTTCAATGACAACGTCATCAGGGTGTGGTGGCTCAGGCAGGTGGAGACATGCTGCCGGCGGATGCTTGTCACGGAGTGACTGGACCGTATCGGGTGTGTGGGGGGCAATAGTGTCGCTGGAGAACAGGACTCGTGCGGCGCCTTTGATATCGCCATCACTAATTTTGCTCTCTACTATTTTAATGGTAACCGAATCGTCTGTTTTTTTACAATTTGGTTTATTCTGCCTTGTTGGCGGAATAATGCTTTCAAAATCTAAAGAGTTCTCTTCCAATGCGCTGTACTTTACGCAATTTTCCTTTACCCTAGTGGTAAGGGATTTTTTGTTTGTTGGGTCCGAATGTACGTAAAGCACAACGTAGGGAAAAGTCAAGAGGTGTTCCCAGGCGACTAAAGAATTTTTAGAAATAACATTCCGAATAGCAGCAGATAAACACTGCGCAACCGAAAAACGTGCACCACGCGGGATGCGTTTTAAAACAGGAAGAGAACTTTTGAGTGAGCTAAGAACCTCCCAAAGCGGTTTGGAAGGAGCAGCAGCGCTCACGGGACTGCTGCTGGCTCCATCAGAGCCTGCAATAGGGGCCGAAAGTGTAATTTGGCTATTTTTATGGCACCGCGTACGGTGAATTTTGAGGCCTTTCTGTCCTTTAAAAAATCGCACTTGGGAACACTCTAGGCACTGAATCATGTCCCCCTGCGACACATTAACGTATTGGGAAACTGCATTTGGCCCGGCCGGGGCGCAAAATGCCATGAATAACAAGAATTATACTACAAATATAAATAAAAATAAACTTAGGTTCTATAAGTGGAGACGTCAGGACGTCAGACCGTGACGTGGGCGGTCTGCGCAGACTCGGATGGCGTTGACATGGAAACAAGAAAACAACAATGAGCCGCGACTGTCAAAAACCTACCGAATATTACAACACAATAGAAAACAATTATTTGACTATCTCTAGCTCTACAAATATTACCTCGAAAGAAAATAAGAAAAAAAGGAAAGATTGGAGTAGAATTTGGCCCGCTAGAGCAGAAAAATCTGAAAAATAAGGGCCGAGAAAAATCCTGCCAACATGCGTTGACAGCAACTTTTTTTTTTTTTTTAAAAAAAAAAGTAGTTTTATTACTTAAAATAAATATAATATTAACAACTTTAATAGTTAATAGTTAGCTAATAGCTAACAACTTTAGTTCTGCGAGATTTGTCAAAACTTAAAAAAAAATCAGCTGTTCCATCCATTTTGTCGCAGTTAAACACACCAGGAACACCATTTTTTTTGAGTTTTGACAAAAGTCGCAGAACCAATGCTGTTAGTTTTGATGTTCAGAATAAGCCCCTACTGTACCAGCCTTTTTAATAGTCCACTGCAGGACGTAGGCCTACCCACGAAGGGTGTTTGGGCCATATCCACCACGCTGGCCCAGTGCGGGTTGGTGGATTCACAGACGCCATCGTATTTCTTCTACGGACGTATGCAGGTTGCCTCACGATGTTTTCCTTCACCGAAAAGCCAGTGGTGTGAAAATTGTAGGCCCTGTTTTTTAATCATAATAAGCCCCTAACTGAATGCTAATTGATTAGAAATACCCCTGTATTGTATACAGTCCCAAAGCAACTTCATTGGTATGAATAATTATTTTTCGCAAAAAATGGCAAAACCGAATTCTATCGTGTACAAAATTCGAATAGTTCGCTTATAAATTGTATACATCAATTCATGTATACAATTTTTCCATTATTGCTGATTTTTGAAAAACGGCTCAGCCGATTTTTATAAAATTTAAATGGAAATCACCTCGGGAGTACTAAAAAAGTTTAATTTGATTTGATTCACAATTGGTGAAAATGTCGATGTACATACACAAAAAAAATACATACAGACGAACATATAACCTCCTCCTTTTAGGAAGTCGGTTAAAAATGAGTAAGTTCATATATATATATTAAAAACTAAAAAAAAACTAGGGCGGGAGGTTAGCTTGAAGGCCTCTAACATGACTAAACGGTTAAAACAACCGGGACCTATAATTTAACGTGTCAAGCCACGGTAGCGCTCAGTTGTAAATGCCACTCCCGGTCACCCATCCGAAGACTGACCGTGCTGAACGTTGCTTAATATCAACTGAGATTTTATGAAGTACGTTTACGTCACCATCATCTTTCTGCCCTTATCTCACTAGGTGGGGTCGGCACAGCACATTTCCTTTCGCCACATCACTCTAGCATTCGTCGTCTCATCATCCTTTCTTTCGCATGTCATATTTCACAAATTCATCCACAATTTTTTCGGTCTTCCCCTCCCACTTTTGCCGCTTACCGTCATGAAGTACGTACACGTGTCTTGTTATTAAGCAGCTGATGCATTTGTGGTGCTGATGGACGTTTGATACGAGTAGTCCCCAGTCGTGTAGTCGTTTGTGTTTCTAGGTCGCGCCGAATCTGACGCGCACTATTGCGTTATTAGCTTTTGTACATTATTGCCCTATTGTGATAACGTTGGATCTTTGTTACGAGTCATGAGTTTGATTCCTGCTGATTTCAATAAATTATACATGAATTAAATGGAATATTGCAATCACGCGATATTTTTAAAGCAGACAGCCAGTCTAGTATACTTTAAACCGCGTTTTGGCGACCTTTTTTATCAAGATACTACTAGAGTACTAGCGTGCCGGCTCGCCTCACATATCACTGTGGGTTGTGTAGCGCTCATAACGTAGTTTGACTAGGTTCGTTAGCGATCATCGAAGTTAGTTAGCAGGGTTAGTCTTCGGATGGGTGACCGCGGGTGGCATTTTACAACTGAACGCTACCGTGGCTTGTATGACACGTTAAATTGTAAGCCCTGTTTTTTAACCATTTAGCCACGTCAGAGGCCTTCAGGCGGCTTAAAAATTTGACTCCAGGGCTAGCCAACCGGCTTATACAAACTAATTACTACTGTGGGCCGTGGCGCGTAATGGGACAGGGCGGTCAGTGTACCTATGTTGTTGTTGTATACTTATTATTTCTGTAATTAATCCGTAATTTTTACTTCAGGTAATTGTGCATCACCTTGATATTTTGCATTCAATGTCTTCACTTAGGTATCTGTTCATTTGGTGGGGCGTTACAATGATTAAAATGTTACAGTCAAATTTCACACTTCATGGCACTACCAATTTAATTTAAAATCGAGCGACACCCCTGGTGGGGCAGATTCTATTGGTCTTAAAATTTAGTGGAATCTGCCCCACCATGATGAGACGAGTGGGGCAGATTCCACTCCAAAAAAATGAAGCAGTGGAATCTGCCAAAAAAAATGAAGCAGTGGAATCTGCCCCAGCAGTGTGGCGCTTTGGTGGGGTAGAGTGGAAGTGCTCTCTATATACAATCAGAAACACTAGACAAATACATATAGTGAGCACTAAAATACTGTCAAGTGGTAACAAATGGTTGTACGGTTTTCTTCGCTACTTAAATTGGCACGATTTGACCTCATTTGGTACCCAATAGCTTTTTTTCATCGTATTAGACATCAATTAAACTGTTAGTGTTAATTATAGTCTACTATTTTTCATTTTAGGTAACCTTTATGATAATAATTAAATACATTTTCGTGCGCTTCGACAAGAGGACATTGACTAAATAAATAAAAACACAAAAAAAATCTTAGATATATCATGGTAGTACTTTTTCCCAATTTGAAATGTAGCATTAAATAAATTAAATAAGTATTACCTTCCCTTCTGGCAAGGAGCCTGGATCCTACGACACAGGTCACCCTAGTGTGGGATCCAGTGCACCATGAATGTTAAATTAATTTAAGTTTGTATACTATAAGGGTAATTTGGTGTTTGGTACCATAAGCCGCCTAGATCTCACGACACAGGTCGCCCTGGTGTGGGATCTAGTGTACAACTTGCTTTGTGTCAATTTTTAAGAACAATAAACGTTTTATTTATTTAAGTGTAGACTATAAATCATGCACAGCAGCGACGCGAAGTGCTATGATTGGAATACACCGATTGATACCGAGCAGACATAATTATATTATCATTTCCGACCTCTGTGCCCGCTCACAACAAGAACCAAGTAAAGTTCATTGAAACGAACAGAAATCGTCTCATTTCCGTTCTGTACCTCAGAAGGAAAAAAACGGAACTCTTTTAAAATCACTTTGTTATCCCCCTGTTCGTCCGTCTAGAGCAGCGTTTCTTAACCTGTGGTCCGCGGACTCTTGGGGATCCGCAAGTATGTGTATGGGGTCCGCCGTTTTATTTATGAACATTTGAATTAGTAAATAAATGCCAACAAGTCTAGCACCTGGCTGGGCCATTTACCGCCTACGATCCACAGAAAATTTGTGAACGAAATCGGTCAAGAGCGAGTCGCGATATAGGCTTATGAAGATACAGTTAAATAGATTTTAAGTGTAGGTACTGTTCGGAGAACTACTAGCTTTGAGGGGTTCCTTGAAAATGTACTTAATTTTGTAGGGATCCGCGGACTGAAAAAGGTTAAGAAACGCTGGTCTAGAGTCTAGACTAGAACTCTCTAGAACTTTTATCTCGGAAACGTTGCGGAGTTGAAATTAACTTTAAAACTATATATAGCTGATCTGTAGTCCCTTGCTGCTGTAAAAATACCAAAAGCTTTCTCATTTGACCTTAAACCTTTAGTTATTTGTAGTTAAACAAAGTTATGTCGCAAAAAAACCGCATTTTTCGACACATACAGGGCAATCAAACCCTGTTAGTTTCACCGCAAGGTTTTAACAACTTAGGTCTCGTTTTCATGCAATTTCGGGATCGGGAATCAGGATTTGTACGAAACCATCGATGGACGAGCCTTATACGCACGTGTCCGTTTTTAGGGTTCCGTACCCAAAGGGTAAAAACGGGACCCTATTAAAAAGAGTCCATTGTCCGTCCGTCCGTCTGAAGGGGGTAATACCGCACGGAATCCTTCGTGCGCGAGTCCGACTCGCACTTAACCCGATGTTTCGAATGGCTGCAGCTATTGTCCTCTCGGCCCTTACTTACCGACAGCAGATGCGCAAACGCAGATGCCGTTAACCCCAAAATTTTGTTGATGGAATTAAATACTAACGTAAAGTGTCGGTCAAGGTCAAGAGCACAAAATAAACAATACAACATATATGAGTAAGTAGGCGGTAAAGTAAGAATAAGTTGTCAAGTGCGTGTCGAGACACGCATATCATAGGCTTCTGTAGATATGGTGACGATCATTATGATGATGATATAAACCAATTTTAGCGATGTCATCAGTTGGTTGACTACTAGGAAAACGTAATTGAGTATGGAATATGTTTGTGAGATCAAAGACCTCTGAGCTATGTGCATATTTAAAATTAACAATTTTCCTTTATAACTCAAAAGTTATGATTCCACAGTGCTCGAAATAATTTTCGAAGAAAGTTTTTGGTGTGGTCTATACACTTAGAAAATTTGAACATTCTATCTCGCATACTTTAGAAATTAAGGGAGGACTCATTTTTCAACTTTCTCGACCTATATTTCACCAATGGTAAATGTAATAAAAAAGAAAACTTTCTGACCGACGAACCACCGGAGGAGATGTACAATTCGACGCGTATATATGTATTTTTTATGTATAACCACGCATAACTTTTTTATAGTAGTTCTATTTCAATAATTCTTTTTATATTGGAAAGAGTATACTTCGAAATTGGTCCCATTTAAATTTTATTGAAATCGGCTGAGCCATTTTTGATAAATCAATAATAATGTGAAAAATGCTACATCGATCCGTGCATAATATTTGCGTTCTAGCGATGCGCCCCGGCTTCGCACAGGTGTATTATACATATAAACATTTCTCATGAATTACTCTATCTACAAACTGCATCAAAATCCGTTGCGTAGTTTTAAAGATATAAGCATACATGGGGACAGACAGCGGAGAGCGACTTTGTTTTATACTATGTAATGATAATGAGTACGTACACGGGTGAAGTCGGTCATGCTATTTTTTGCAAAAAATAATTATTTATCATCAATTCAGTCGAAGGAACTGATGAAAATAAGACTCCCCTATAGATCTAATTTCGTTTGGAAGCTATTTGTAACCACCGCGATCTAATGTAGCTGTAGTAGAATTTAACTGAAATTAATATATATTTTAGCTCCTTAAATGTAATGTCCAATATGTAGCGCTCATAGCGTAGTTTGACTAGGTGTTCGTTACCGAGCATCGAAGTTAAGCAACCGTCAGCACAGTCAATCTTTGTATGGATGACCGCGGGTGGCATTTATAACTGAACGCTACCGTGGCTAGGATGTCACCTTGAATTGTAGACCCCGGTTGTTGTGACCAGTTAGCCACCCGGCCTATACGAATATACTTTTTTAGGGTTCCTTATCCAAAGGGTAAAAATGGGACCCCATTACTAAGACTCCGATGTGCGTCTGTCCGTCTGTCAGTCACCAGGCTGCATCTCATGAACCTCTCTAGCTATCATAGACAACTGAAAATTAGTATAAAATACTAAAAACGGAATAAACTAAATATATAAGAGAGAAAACAACAACCCATACAACAAACGTGATTTTTAGGGTTCCGTACCTCAAAAGGAAAAAACGGAACCCTTATAGGATTACTTTGTTGTCCGTCTATCCGTCTGTCCGTCTCTGTGTATGTCAAGACTCTTTATCTCAGGAACGCGTAAATATATCGAGTTGAAATTTAAGCTGTGTACGTATATCTATGATCTCTTACAGTTGTGTAAAGAAAAAACTTCTCAGTTATCATATAAAGAAGTTAGAGCCGTTTATGTCGTAAAAAACAGCATATTTCGACACTCACAAATTCAAAACCTACAGGGTACTTCCCGTTGACATAGAACTATGAAATTTGGCAAGAGGCATTGTCTCAGAGTATACATATAGTATTAAATCTGAAAACTGTACATTTTTATTTAAATCACAGAAAATAGGGCTCCAAAATTCACAAAATATGGATTTAAAATTCAAAGTGCGTAAATCGTATCATGTAAGGTATCATATAAAAGAGCTTCATTAGCACATGCTAAAACAGGTTTTTAATTATTTAACAATTTTCGATGAATGATGAGAAGTCAAAAAAAAAAACTTTTGTCGATGATGATGATGAGTATAGAGATTTTAACAACGTACTTCCCAATTTTGTGTAATTTTCTGGATTTGTACGGAACCCTCGGTGTGCGAGCCTGACTTGCACTTGTCCGGGTTTTTTAGGAGTTTTTTGCTCGCTATTTATAACGGTAAGAGGAATGAGGCTAAGGGGGCTCCAACATGGTACGGAACCTTTCGTGCGCGAGTCCGACTCGCACTTGGCCGTTTATTTATGTTGAATATCATTTTAAATGTCAGTTATAAATATGCTCGTGGCCGATTGTGATGTCATGCGACCGCCCATCCCCACCAACGGATTTATTATCATACAGTACCTACAGACTAGAATAATCCTTCTGTTCAGCACATATTTGACTGTCTCGGTAGCCCACGTGGTTAGGTTAGTTCGACTCCCACCTAGGACAAGCATTTATGCATGGGTGTTTTTTTACTTTGGTGGTTTCCGTGGTGGCCTAGAGGTAGGGACACCCGCCTTGCAAACGTGAGGTCATGGGTTCAAATCCCGGTCCCGTACCAATGAGTTCTTTGGAATTTGTGTACGGAATTTAACACTACTGGCTCTTCAGTGAAGGAAAACATCGTGAAGCAACCTGCGTGCGTTCGTAGAAGAAATTCGATGGTGTATGTGAATCCACCAACCCGCACTGGGCTAGCGTGGGTACCTTCGCCCTTCGTGGGTAGGCCTACGTCCTGCAGTGGACTATTAAAAAGGCGTTTGATTACACACTGCCTGATGTTAACAGATATGCGGTCTACGATATAACACGTTTACCTAGATGATACCTATTTAATAAGAATTTGAAGACACCTACGTTGTACTTCAGCGGGAAGACAGATTCATTCCAAGCGCTCCACATTATGGCTGTACGTATGAGGAATGGATTCGAACCGCTTGGTTCTAAGGTGTTTGCAGTACATCAAGCTTACATACAAGCTTTGCTTAGTTTGGGGCCGGAAACCGCGTGTGAGATGTCCACTAATATTTATTTATGTCATCTTCTCGGGTTTATTACAAAAGTGTGTTTGAATGTAATCCTGTGAGGCTCCTAGGCCTAGGCTCGATATGACGCGCATCAGTACGCCTAGCACGCGGTCCGGGATACAATATCCTCAATTTTCGTCCTAACGAAGCTGGAATACGTGATACGGTTTTAATTCAAATACGAAATTGTCTAGACTTTAATTTTAGCCACAATAGATGTATATTAAAACGTGTACGTGTGTGAAAATGTGTACTAAGCCGAATTGGGGTGATCCACCTTCACTATGATTAACTTTTATTCTAAAGCTAACTCGGCATTCGTGAAAAAAAAGGTGCTGTTTCATAGCTTTATAACTTCGTTGTGTCCGTCCGACCGTCCTCATGCTACAGAGCCTTATAACTTCCACAATTATGAACCAAATTGGATGAAATTTAACAACATAATAGTTATATTTTTTTAAACTGTCGCGATTTGAACGCATTATTATTATACTATTGGACTAATCGCGCACTAAAATTACGAGATGAATAATTATCTCATCATCCCGACGTTTTCACGTTCGATGCAACTCGGCCGAAACGTCGGGATGATGAGGTATTTATAATAAAAATAATAGTTCTAGTAGATCTCATCTTCAAATACTTAAATATTTCAAAACAGTTTATTTAAGGGGTAGCTCCCATACATGTAAAGTGGGGATGAAACTTTTTTTTCAACCCCACCCCCTCGTGTGGGGTATTCAATAGGGTTTCCTAAATGAATGTAAGGTTTCTAGAACATTTTTGTCACGTGTACCATTTGTGAGATATAAGTCGCCAAAGTTGAAATTTGGATTTTGATTAACTTAATTCGGACAAAGCATCTGGGCCGGAATACCAGAGGGATGCCGGTACAACACCTGCGACCGCGTCAATTTTTGAAATGTTTTTGAAATCTATTGTGTGAAGCACGACAAAATCATTTCATTCATCTTATGACATTATAAAATCGGTTATTATAATCATCGTCACCATCTACGGAAGCCTATCATACGCGTGTCTCGACACGCATAACAACTTATTTCGATTCCGAATCGCAATTTTCGTGAAGTCCTGATTGGCGCCGCAGAAACAATAAACTGAACCATCAAACATCGAACGATAGAAACACAATCTTTTCAGCCATGCTTGACAAGACGTCCATTGTAAGACATAGGTCTCTCCCATTAATCTCCAATTAAACCAGTTGGAAACGACTCGCGCATTCATGGAATTCCTACAGTTGATATTAATGTAGTCAGCCACTAAATAAATAAGGCTAAGATTTGTGTTAACTCTCTTAGTTTTAAGTTAACAAAGGCCACAGATAGCGTAGACTGTGGTTAATTTTTCAAAAAAATGTCAGCAAAAAATTAAACTGTCTAGCCATTGTGTGTAAGATGTCCGTAACATATGTATTATTATTATTGACGTGAAATGATAATGATGAATGAAGTCAACACAAACGAACTCTACCAAACATACTCGTCTAACCCGCAAACCTTAAAATGTTTATCACGTTCTTGTGGGATAAAAATAGTGGACGATAAATTGATAAGGATTTATTTTATCGCTGATCGTCGTGTGCGGATGGCAGTTGTCACAGCCGTCTTACGTTTCTAAACTTATACCCGTCATAACCACTCAGAAATATGAAGAAAACTACACTCATAACATTGTAATACATAGTAATTTATATGTACTCCTTTGTGAATAGTTAGTTATACGGGGTGTATCTAGATAAGCGCACTACATTCTAGATCGCATTTCTGCTTAACATCATCCAGGATACTCACTTTATTCAAGTACCCGAAGTACTTGAATAAAGTGGGCAATAACATACCATTGGCTTTTCAGTGAAGGTTAACAATCAAAGCCAATTGGCATAATACGTCCGTAGAAGAAATTCGATAGCGTATGAGAATCCACCCACTCGCACTGAGCCGCACTGGTCATTTCAGTGTTGAGTACTGGACTTTTAAATGGCTGTCTTAGTACAATGCTGCCCTCACTCCTTTCCATGAATGTAAATACAACACAATACACGTCGCGATACGTAAAAATAACGCTGGACAAGGAAAAACTCTTTTTGCACATCTCATATTAGTTAAATCTCCGTACAGCAGTTAAAGCTGCGTAGGTACTATACTCTATAAAATTTAACTTGATCTCTGCGACAGTTACATATTGACATATTTAGAGTTGGGATAGTGATGGAAAAAATCGATTTTCAAACAATGTTGTAATGAAATCGAATGAGTAGTTGAAGGTGAGAAATTGGGTTTTATTTACTTACTATTATTTAAGATCAAGTATGTACACATGTAAATAATGTTATGCTATTAATTAAATACTCATAATAATGTAACGATAGTATTTATAGACGTTTTTCACTATTATCGATGCAAATGTAATATATAATTGGGTTTAATTTAATTACACATGTAAAAAATGTTATGATATTAAAATATACAATAAAATTAATGATAAATTAAGTTTTATTTAAAATATCGTCAGTATAAAACATCGATATTTTAATTAAAACTCTATCTAAAACTCTGTGGTCACGATCATTCGTCGCCCATCACTTATCGGCATGCCCACAAAGTATGACATTGACAGGTACTGTCAGTACTATTAAGAAAACCAGGACTTCATAGGCGTGATTTTTCTGACAGCTGTCGCAGAGATCAAGTTAAATTTTATAGAGTATAGGATATTTAACTCATATTTACAGTAAATAATAATAATAATAAGCAGGGGCGGCTTTGTGGCGAGCCGTCGGTGAGTGGCGACACCGCGAACCCTGATTCCCTGGGGATAAATGAGACCCCTGACTCCTCTCTTGTCTTTACCGGCCGGCTTGGAGTGGAAATCGCAAGAGCTAAGAACCTAAGCTCCAGGGTGGAAGTGTTAAAGGGCATAACGCCGCGAGTATCGTCTAGTGAAAGCGCAGCACACCTCTCGTCACCCTTAGCCATCCACACTAATGTTGCCCCTCCGGCGCGCCTTAGTGTCAGTAGTACCTACCATTGATTTGTTCCATTGATGGTACAAGTGACACATTGATTTGTTCCATTGACGGTACACGTGACACAACTTTGTATCCTTAGTACCATTAATGGTACTAGTGACATTTATTTAGGATCAGTAGTACCATCATAAATATTGATGTATTGGAGAAAGAGGAATATAGCGCAAGTGGAACGTTATTTTCATTTCCAGGATAAATAACCGGAAAAGCGAAGAATCTAAACATTCAACCAAAAAACAATGATACAAATTTGAACAAAATTATTGGGTTGTGCATTGTGCTACCACTCTGCCTGAACGAGATATTGAGGAAGGGTGGAATTATGTGCTTGCAGAAAGTCAAGTTATTGGTACGCACGGAAACCTCAGACCATTCTTGTGTTATTTTCAAAACCATTGAATGCCGAAGAAAGCAACATGGTGTTGTTTTGGCGAAAGACATAGAACAAATATAACGTATGCGAAGGGTGGAATGGGCAATTTAACAAAAGTTAAGACAAGACCCACAACAATAGGCCATCTTTTCAAAACGTAAAGGAAGATCCAGCATTCACCGCTGTAAGAGCGATAACAACAATGCCGTTTAAAAACGGTCAAAAGTCGTCATTGAGCGAAGTGCATATATTATATACAGCATGTTCAAAATTGCATCATGTAATGGTGAAATGAATGGGCCACTATTTCTAGAAAAACTACGCCGGAGGTTGTGTTACTTTATTTTATTTTGTTTTTAGAAGTTTCGTTTTTTTTTTAATTTTATATTTTTGTGATAATACAAAATAAATGCATGCCAAAAATGAAATTACGTGGAAAACTTTACTTTTCTTTAATAGCACTTGAGATACAAAGTTGTAGGTATCACTATTTGCATAGGTTAACAATTATGGGGGAATATCCTCATTTTTCTTTAATGGTACTAAGGCTACAAAGTTGTGTCACTTGTACCATCAATAGAACAAATCAATGGTACTACTGACACTAAGGCCACTACTGACACTAAGGCTCCGGCGCCAAGTTACGGTAGCCTTCATTTAGTAGATGGCAAGTCACCACCCGCCTAAACATTGTGAAATGAGGCATTATTTGGCGGGTGACGCACCTCATCCTATAGCCCATCTTTGTAAGTCATCTATCACCACATCACAATAACCCGAAATACTGTAAATCATATCTAGCAATAGTTATTATCATCCTACTCTATGCACTTAACCGATAAGTTTTATAACATTTTATGCAAAAGGGCCTCTCAGTGTTGGCTGCGGCTCCACTGATGCCTGCCAAAGGACCAAGCTATGCTTGTGATTTATACTTGAATAAAAGACATAATAATAAATAAATTATAATAAATTATAATTTATTTATAGCCAACAATATTGTGCTTAACATAGTATTCAGTTACAAAAGTGACTTAAAATAACAATTTATAGGTATTGAATATTATTCAACTTGATTGACATAATGAAGGATGACATGAAGAAGGCCTGGGGGCCGCTGGCTCTTAGACCAAGAGTATTCGAGTATTCTATGAAATCTATGAATGTAAGCGGGAAAAAAAAGTTTTAATGACAATCCTTCAGGGTTAAGCTGAAGATGAGTAAAATCAGTCGAACACTTTCGAAAACGGATCGTGTAATTTGTCCCGACGATTGTCACAATAATTGCTGTCTAAGTGACAGCTGTCAAACTTCAAAGTGATTTATCTCGGTTATTATCGACTCTAGACTATTGCTGTCTTCACAAAAGTGATTGAGATCGATGAGTTCTACATTTTGGATGACAGTTGTCAAACTTCATCGACGCGAAGTAAATCGCGCGACAAGCTTTTATGATCACATAAATTGTGTACAATGAGGTTATAAGTTGATAGGTAAAATTTTAAAAGAAAATCTTGTTTTCTTTTTTTTAGAACAATGAAATAAAAGATATTTATCAAAAATATTTTTTGCTTATAATTTATTTATTTTTAAATTCGTAATGGAAATTATTCATCATTTTGACTTTTTGATTTTTAGAATCGGACATTTTTGATAACCTTGATATTATGATTATTAGTAATTCTGCGTGTTAACCGCGTGCCAAACCTGAAACCTTATAAACTTAAAAATTAACAATGTAGAACGAGAAAATACGAGTAGATATTGTGCAACGCCGCGGACAGCCATGCAATGCAATGCAGGCTGTCATAATTATGCGAGCAACGCCATTTCTGAATGAATCGTTTTCAGCAGGCGTTATCAGTATTGTATTAATTTAAATTAATTCAGTATTGTATTATAAAAAAATAAATTTATCCATAAACTTTATTAAACTATAACATTTAGAAAGAAATGTTAGCTTAAGAAAAAGGTGCTAATATCTCTAACCACTTATTTCATGTTTAATTCAAAATGAACCTCTCCGATCCATAAAAATTAGATACACAATAATTATAAACAATAATTACAAAAATGCTGTAGTAATACTTTTCAATAGTATTTTTAAGGTAATTCCAAACATAAATAATAAATATTATGGGCTGAATTCGCTAACTGAAGATATGTTTAACAAGATTTACTCATTTTAAACCTGCCACACCATGAAAAAAGTCAGAAAATGAGGGGAATAACACTAAGATTGCTCGTCTCGTCGCCTTAATGTTAATATTCTAGGCATCGCTGTAAGATACCCTGTGTTGCGATGACTAGTCTCTTCCAAGGGATCAAGAAATAATGGCTTTGAAAATGTAATATATGAACGTATTTTATAAATATTAGTATTTCGAGGCATGCGTTTATTAGTAATAATAATATAAGTTTAGTATAAAAGTAAGTATAGAACAACAATGAAAAGTAGTATGTCTTAGGTATATATTTGTGTGCTATTTTTACCTAGTTTTATGTATAAGTGTTTAACTGACAGTGCAATAGGAGTGAAATCTCCTAAGCTCCAGCGTTATTTTTACATGACGCGATCTGTTGTTGATTTGACAATCCCGCTTTGTTCTCAGGAGCAAATCTGCGACGGGCAGCATCTCAAGAGGCGGAGAAGCGTCGCTCGTCACTGGGCAACGTGACGGTGCGACATCGAGCGTCAGACGCGTGTCTCGATCCGCATCACGCTGCTATACTGTTCAGGGACTCTAGAGGGGTAAGTGAGACACTTGGGTGTATGTTTGTGTGTATATTTGTTCGACGATAACTCAAGTACCGCTCTACCGATCTCCATGAATGTAGCATGAACGTAGTTTATATTTATAGAATTCTTAAGTTCGAATATGAGCATCTTCTGTTCAGTGGTTGCGAAGATACGAGGGCCGTGGTAAAAAGAGGCAAAACGGCGTCACTTTCTGCGGGAATTGCGGATGACTATTTTAAACATTACACCGATTGTTATCTGTCTTTCAACATTTGCTTAAAATAAATCTCTAACTTTCATACAAATATTGTCAAAAAAAATTTAAATCCCAGTAGGTATTTATGATATAAAATAGGAATACCGCGAGGTCCATGTCTGGGGCGGATTACTAGTGTAATCAGGTTACCAACTACGACTAAAAGTAGTTAACTACGTGTAGTTATTGTTACATGCAATCATAACTACATGTATTACCTAGTTAACTTCGTGTAACCTTAACTACCACTAGACATGTAGGTAAGTAGAGATAGTGATCACTGTACTGTAGTACCAGCCGTTTTAATAGTCCACTGCAGGACGTAGGCCTACCCACGAAGGGTGATGGGGCCATTTCCACCACTCTGGCCCAGTGCGGGTTAGTAGATTCACATACGCCATCGAATTTCTTCTGCGGACGTATGCAGGTTGCCTGAAACGTTCACGATGGTTTCCTGAAAGAAAACCATTTTCGGTGAACCGAAAAGCCAGTGGTGTGAAATTCCGTATATAAATTCCAAAGAACTCATTGGTACGGGACCGGGGATTTGAACCCACGACCTCACGATTGTAAGGCGGGTGTCACTAGGTCTTGACCACCACGGCTACCAGTGATCACTACTGAGCACTAACTAGATGTCACTTGATGCATTTGAAAGTATAATAATTGTTCCAACCTTGTCACATTGGACTAAGGTTAAAAATGAGTAATTTTTTAAAAGTAGTTAAATAAAGTAATCTAGCAACTTATCTTGATTGCAACTACAATTATTAGTTAATAATCAAAATATTAAACTACTTTTACGATTATTTTTTGCTATTGATTATTATGCGTCGTTATACATAGAAAAAATACGCGTCGAATTGAGAACCTCCTCCGGTGCTTCGTCGGTCAAAAACTAAAATAACTATACAAATAACATTGTAGTTATAATAAAAAAATAATATCTAGTAACTTGCACTTTATAATAAGGTTTCAGTACAAAAAGTTGAATTCTTAAAATGTTGAATTTGCAAAAAGTTGAATTTGCAGTTTGTTAAATCGTAAAATGTTGAATTTGCATAAGTGGTTCCTGAAACCGAGAAATTCCCGAGACTGAAAGACAGAAGAGAACTTCTGAAATGGGATAATTATTGTTTGCAACTTCGACCGTGTACAGAATTCGCGAATGCACAAATCGATGTAAATTTTTCACATTATTATTGATTTATCGAAAATGGCACAGCCGATTTTGATAAAATTTAAATGGGACCAACTTCAAAGTATACTATTTCGAATAAAAAAAAGAATTATCGCAATCGAACTACTATGTAAAAAGTTATGCGTGGTTATATAAAAAAATATGTGAGGCTTAAGGTGGGCACACACGGTCAGCTGATCAGTTTTTCGCATCACTCCAACTGGGAGCTCATTCAGTAAATTAAAAGGTAGAAGTTGGTAATTCCATATTTGAACAACTACCTGAAACTGGGCACACACGACGCGATGATTGCATCAGTTCATCAGATTGGTCCAGTGGAGGCCAAATATAGTTAACTATTGCCGATAGGTAGTTATTGAATAATACAAAATGGTACACACATTTCACTAAAAAATATCGATTCTACAATAAGTTGATGGGAATCAAAGTTGCAGAAAATACTGAAACAACTTATGTTCCGATATCTTTTGATGAAAAATTGAAACAACACAAGTTATTGAAGAAACAAAATGGTACACCTACCTAATTCAAAAAAATATCAATTCTACAAAAAGGTGATGAGAATTAAAGTTGTAGGAAATCAAATTTCAAAAAACTTTTGTTCCGATAACTTCTGATGACAAATTTAAATAACACAAGTTATAGAAAAAACAAAATGGCACACCTATCTAATTATAAAAATATCGATTCTACATTCATCAACTTTTTGTAGAATTCATATTTTTTATATTGTCATCAAAGTTGTAGGAAATCAAAATTCAAACAACTTTTGTGGTAGTTCAAATCGTGAACCACCAATTCCCACCTTTTAATTTACTGAATGATCCCCAGTTGGAGTGATGCGAAAAACTGATCAGTTGAACTGGCCGTGTATGCCCACCTTTACGCGGTATCACGTATAGTTCGAGATCCCACCGCATAAACTTCCCGCTCATAGCGGACACGGTTCAAACCAAATTTTAACGTAATTATATGAATAGAAAAATATATTTAAAAAGGGTTGCGTTGCAAAATTTGGCCGCAAGTATTTGAAATTTAATTATGTTTCATTAACTGACAGGAAAATATACTCGTATCCTTTATTTGTTTTTTCATTTAAATGTATTGAATAGGAGAATACATATAAACCATGGATAATACATACAAAATATTGGCGGCCACATTTCGCATGGCAACTTGGTAAATATATATTCTCCTATTCAACACATTAATGTAAAAAAAACCGGACAAGTGCGAGTCAGGCTCGCACATCAGGGTTCCGTACAAACACGTTATTAAAATAATTAAAAACCTGTTTTAGCATGTGCTAATGAAGTTCTTTTATATGATACCTTACATGATACGATTTACTTACTTACTTACTTACTTTGAATTTTGAACCCATATTTTGTGAATTTTGAGGCCCTATTTTTTGTGATTTTAATAAAAATGTACAGTTTTCAGAATTATTCCTATGTTTGTATTCCAAGACAATGCTTCTCGCCAAATTTCATAGTTCTATGTCAACGGGAAGTACCCTGTAGGTTTTGATTTTTGTGAGTGTCGAAATATGCGGTTTTTACGACATAAACGGCTCTAACTTTTGTAAACGATAACTGAGAAGTTTTTCTTTTACACAACTGCAAGAAACTATAGATACTCGTATATACGTATACAGTTTAAATTTCAACTCGATATCTTTACGCGTTTCCGAGATAAAGAGTCTTGACATACACACAGACGGACAGACGGACAAACGGACAGACGGACAAGAAAGTGATCCTATAAGGGTTCCGTTTTTGCCGTTTGAGGTACGGAACCCTAAAAATCAAATAAAGGATATATTTTCCTATAAATTTATAAAACATTATTAAATATCAAATACGTGCGGCCAAATTTCGCAAGGCAACCCTATTTAAATATATTCTCCTATTCATACAATTGCGCAAAAATTTGGTTTGAACCGTGTACCTTATGAGCGAAATGTTCTTGCGGTGGGATCTCGGGCTAGTAGTAAAAAATCCAATATGTAAGTGACTAAACTTGTCTTATCGTGTGTCTGAACCAAAGTTACCGACATCCAACTTCCTACAATAATATTATAAACGAAAAAGCGTGTATGTATGGATGTTTGTTCCTCTTTCACGCAAAAACTACTGAACGGATTGAGGAAAATCTTATTGGAAACCCATAGGGGAGCCCTATGCCCAGCAGTGGACGCCCTACGGCTGATAATGTTAATGTTAATCGCTTGTGTCGTTTATTTCCCACGGAACCATGGATGGCTTACGTATGTCTTGTAAGAATGTTCACATGATACCTATCGTAGTCATATCATGACTTTAATATCAGGTTCCTAGCATTTACTGAATCATCATTTAAATACGTGTGAAAGTGCAGTGTCAGTGTCACAGTTGTCATACAGGGTGTGGAGTAAAGAGTGGATAATCCTTTACCTACGGTTGAGAATACAAAGAATTTGGCATTTGAAAGAGTGGGCCGAAACCGATATTTTTCAAATTATCAAAAATGTCCAATAACTCGAAAACCGTGACACTTTTACTGAGTACAAATTTTAATTTTTCGAACAGTTGTGATGACCCTCAACCGTAGGTAAAGGATTATCCACTCCTTACGCCACACCCTGTATATTTTTAATGCCCGATCATGAGAAATGGATGCTTCTGTATTATATAACTACATATAATACGAGACGAGGGACATGAGCCAATTGTAATGCTAATTCAATTAGTTAATTTGGCGATTGCGTAAGCATCCATTTCTCTTGATCGGGCATTAAAGATATGTGATGAATGGATGCAACTTGTTACATCTTGCATCCACAAAGATCTGTATAGTCCAAGAAAATAAAGCGAAAATCAGCGACCAGGGAAAAAACGTCGTGTAGTTTTGAAAATTGGTACAGTTGTACCTTGCGGTATCCAGATGAACGTAATAAAAGTCGTAAAGGGTGGGGAGTGCGTTAAGAGTGTGAGGGGGGTATGAGGGTACCTTTTTTCAACCCTTTTTTTTACCCTTAGCACACTCCCCACCCTTGAAGACTTTTAGTACGTTCATCTGGATACCGCAAGGTTAACTATACCAATTTTCAAAACTACACGACGTTTTTTCCCTGATTTTGCTAATTTTCTCAGACTTTGTAGGGAGGCCTCTACGCCTGCGCACGATACGCTTATTATATGTGACAAATAGCCAGACACCACAAAACGTATGTTTACCAAAAATATGTACATTGCAGAATGCAGTATTGTCTGATCGCGATAAGAGATTTGATATGTTCTGTGAGTTATTGGTGTTACGCGTAGTTGTGATTTTTAACTGACGAAAAAACGGACGAGGTTTTCAAGTCGTTCGTTACCTATACAGGGTTATTTCTATTCAATTAGCATCCTTTTAGGGATAAATTATGTACATCAAAACTAACAAATATTGTAATGCCACTTTTTGAAAACTCGAAAATAAAATCAGCTGTTCCATACATTTTGTCGCGGGTGAACGATTTTTTTTTATAAAAGAAAGAACGAATTATTTTTGTAGAGTTTTAACAAAAGTCGCTAAATAAAAGTTGTTAGTTTTGATGTATAGAACAAGCCCCTAAAAGTATGCTAATGCTAACCCTGTATATTTTTTATGTATGATCACCAATAACTTTTTACAGAGTTATCCGATTTTTATTGCAAATGGTATACCCCCAAGTTAGTCCCAAATACATTTTATTGAATCGGTTAGTTGGTTTAAAAAATTAACTCTGTGTAATTTATTTATAATCATTTCTCGCCAATAACAGCATAATCGACGTCGACCGTGTACAGAATTCAAATATTCGCACGGATCAATGTATCATCTATGTGTAGTAATTTTCACATCATGGTTGATTTTTTCAAAAACAACTCAGCCTATATCGATAAAATTTAAATGGGACCACCTCTGAAGTATGATGTACATAGTGAAAAAATATCATAAAAATAAGTTTGTGACTGGCGGTTTAATCGCGTATGCAAATAATTATTTTTCGCGAAATAAATGTGGCAAAACCGCCTTCCATCGTGTACAAAATTCGAATATTTCGCTCAAATTGTTAACATTATTTTATATTTTGTCAAAACGACTCAGCTGAGTACTTTTTAAATTTAAATGGGACCACCTCGGGAGTACCCTTTCGAACGAAAAAATAATTTTTTGATTCGGTTCACAATAGCCGAAATTATCGATGAACATACACAAAAAAAAATACTTACAGAAGTTATAGACGAACATAGAAACTCCTCTTTTTTGGAAGTCGATTGAAAAATGAACATGCAGTCGAATTAAGAACATCTGTTTTTGAAGTCAGGAAAAATGGCATACCTTCATCTATTCCAGCCAACTATTTTAATTTTGAACGTACATTACAATGTTTTTTTTTTCATATAGGTTTGCGTTTGACTACACACTGTCTGATGTTAAGCGGATTTGCGGTCTAGGGTGTAACACGCTTGAAGTCGGTCGTGCTAATTTTGGCGAAAAATAATTATAAGCAGAGAGTTTCGTGCGAAATTAGATCCCCGCTACCTATATTAAAACGATATGTCTTGCCAGTTTTGTGATTTGTTACATACGTTTGTTTGTGCCGTATCTAGCAGGTACGATACTCTAGTCATCTGAATAACTAAATAAACCCCAGTGAGGCCCGTTAAAAACTGTGGAAGGAAACTTGTCCTCCACCCCAAACCTTCAAAGAGCCAGCGGAAGAACTCCCCCCAGGTAGCGACTTAGCGTGGCCAACGTGGAAGTCGTTGAATCGACTCCGGACCCAAGTTGGCCGCTGCAAGTCCAATACGGCCAAGTGGGGGTTCACTGACGCGGTCTCTGTGAGGTGTGATTGCGGAGAAATGCAAACAATGAATCACCTTCTGTCCTGCCCCCAGTGTCCAACCACCTGCACACTGGGTGACCTCATGGAAGCCTCCCCTTCTGGGGTGGCAGTGGCTACCTACTGGGCGAAACTTGTATAGTTTATTTTTTTATTATAATTTTAGAACTATTAGAACCATCGACACGACGAAGAAGAAGAATAACTAAATTATAGTCATTAAGAACAGGACAGCGCTATACATTTCCGCGTGAATACGAATGAGATGGAAGCGGCGCGATTGTAATATGTTATCAGGTTGCTACCTACCTGATAGCTAATAAAATCAATTAAAAACTGGTAGTAAAGTTAGGGATCGTTTCTTTTTCAATCGACTAAAAGAAATCAAAGAGACTGAGTAATACCCAATCTCTTGTTAGATCTAGAAGCATGCAATTTTACACGATGCTTCTTAAAAATAATTCTAGAGTATGCACTAAATACTAATCTCCGAACAAATAGGTATTACTCTTATTCGACGGCACTGATACATTTTTAGGGTCCCGTACCGTGGACGGGACCCTACTGTCTGTCTCTCAACAGACTATATTATATCTGATAAACCGTGATAGCTAGACAGAGTAAAATTTGCACAGTAAGTGGCGACAGAAATACATGATGTATTTCTGTCGCCACTATAACAATAAATAACTGAAAACAGAATAAAATAAATATTTAAAGGGGGTTCTCATACAACAAACGTATTTTTTTGCCTGTTGCTCGATGTTATAACGAAAATAGGTAGTAGATGTTTCAAATATTCACAGAATGTTTAGTTATGTTCATTTTAAAAATAAATAATTATAATAAATTATATAAATATAGACAATGGTACGGAACCCTTACTGTGCGAGTCCGACTCGCACTTGGCCGACTATTTACTATGCACTGAAGAGATACTCATTGGTATGGGACCGGGAGGGATTCGAACTCAGGACGGCCACCGCGACTGCATCCACTTCAACTTCAAGTCAATACATATTATAAAACTAAGTCGCATTTTTGTCATGTTGTAAAAAATCATTGTAATAATTAGAGCCCGTTAATTAGATTACCAAAAAATATTGGACACGTATTTTTTCTTTTGTCAATTAAACAATAAATGACAAAGATAAACCTTGTCAAAAATCGTGAGTGGCCACCTGACCTGACCTGACCTGACGCCACTTCTACGTGAAAAGTTTAGCTAGTCGTGACGTTACGCGGAACTTTAATGTGCTATATAGGTATTCATCATTTTTTGTTTACGTATGTTTTCTTAAGTCTATCTGACGGACTAATTATATGTTTATAATCACCTATCTAGCCTATATTCATTCGTATTCAGGTGAAGCCGCGACATGCAGCTAGTTTATACTTAACTTACCTACTAGCATAGTGAGAGACGAGGTGACATGAGCCAATTGTAATGCTAATTCAATTATGTAGTTAATTTGGCGATTGCGTAATTGGATAGCTGTATTCTAACGACCCCGAGGCGTTTACTAAGTTTGTAATATAGGTGAGTAACTCGGGTACGAGAATTTTTAAGCCACTAACCAACGACCGGATCCTACCATGTAATCCATCATCCGATGTAGCGTAGTGCTCAATTCTGAATGCAAAGGTTACCCATCCTAGGATCAGTCCTAGGATGGGTAACCTTTGCATTCAGAATTGACCGTGCTAACCATGTATTCATTTTATACTTATAAAAAAACATCAAAAACCTTTCGGTTTGTCTTGGTGCCTATATTCGCCACATTAGTAATATTATGATATCTAAATGAAATAAAAAAATATTTTTCGCAAAAAATGGCAAAACCGATTTCCATCGTGTACAAAATTCAAAAAGTTCGCTCGAATTGATGTATAACTTTTAGGATATATAATAATTTCACATTATTGTTGATTTTCAAAAAACGGTTCAGGCGATTTCGATAAAATTTAAATGGGACCACCTCGGGAGTATACCCCTTTGAACTGAAAAATATTTTTTTGATTCTGTTCACAATTGGCGAAAATATAGAAGAACATATATGTACACAAAAAATACATACAGACGAACATAGAACCTCCTCCTTTTTTGAAGTCGGTTAAAAATAAGTTTCGCACAACTAAAATAAAGCCAACTGAACCAATAACCGTAAACAATATCTTGCCAAGCAGAGTGTGTACAAACTACTATAGGATACTACGTATGAAGTGCGGAACGATCGAACCGAGCGCACTTCTACCCGGGCGAGACTTGTTCCGATAAGGTGGCGTCTTCGATCAACAATCGTAAACAGTGCCCTATAAAAGGTGCTCCATTTTTTAATATTGCTTTTTCGTGACTTTTCTAGTTTAATATTGTGTGTAATATATGTCATAATGAGGTCATCAGTCATGGACGCCCTAGTTGTGCTTGCCAGTACATGGTTTCCACTCGAGAAGTTTTAGAGCCCATGGAACATCAGTCTTCTGTGCTATATGCCCGGCCTACTGCCATCTGAACTTCGCTGGGCTATGTCGGTCACGTAGGTACTTTTGTAATTGATTTATATCGAACTGTTATATCGCATCGGTCTATATTATAGTAATATTAATCAAATCGCAGAGGCGGCTTTGTGGAGAGCCGTCGGTAAGTGGCGACAACGCGAACCTTGATTCCCTGGGGCTAAATGAGGCCCCTGATTCCTCTCTTGCCTTAACTGGCCGGCTAGGAGTGGAAACCGCAAGAGCTAAGAACCTAAGCTCCAGGGTGGAAGTATTAAAGGGCATAACGCCGCGAGTAGCGTCTAGTGAAAGCGCAGCACACCTCTCGACACCCTAAGCCAATGTTGCCCCTCCGGCTCCAACTTTCGGTAGCCTTTATGGGGAATCCATTTAGTGGATGGCAAGTCACCACCCGTCTAAATATTTTGAAATGAGGCATTACTTGGCGGGTGCCGCACCTCATTACATACTAGTCCAGTTTTTGTGGACAAAGTGGATCCAAAGTTTAACCATTTTGACATTCCAACTTGTGATTTTGACGTATGCGGGCAGACGATGCGTTTTTCTTGGTCCACTCACTCTCGCTTATGCTGTATAACCAGTAACATTATGGATAAATATGTGTATATTGATTTTTCATAAATCATATCATAAATCATTTATTTGGCATAATAATAAAAATGTGCAGATGCATTGTTCCAAAGGCTCCCAAACTAGTCAGAGACTGTATGTCAGGAGCCAATGGCTTCTTCTGTTATGTAACAAAAATATTACAATGCAAATAAACAACTGGTATTATACAAGTTTCATACAGGTTTTTAACAGAGTTAAATTCAGAAAGACAAAAAATATTTATTTGTTTGACACATGCAGAAAAAAATATACAATGGAAATTAAAAAAACAAATGAAAACTAAGTGTGTGTGTGTGTGTGTTTGTGTGTGTAAGTGCTCTTATACGAACAAGTGTGTAGATGTGGTCAAACACATGCATGGTTTTGTGTTGGGGGATCAAATTCGTGTTTATATACCTTCAGAAATAGAAACTCTTTAACATATCTTCTGTTGATTTGTAATCGTAGCCTTAAAGTCATGTCAGGATAGTCCTTTTAAGTTCTCTATCTGTTAATTGGTCCACTATTTTAGATTTATGTATTTCGTTGTATAGTCGTGTAGCAACTACCATAAACTGTTTTTGTGCATATCTAGTATTAAGCAACGGGGCCTGATATATCTGTTTTGTTCTGCTTTAGACTAATTGTGTTGGTGGCGTTATCTTGTGTCTTCTACATATACATTCATAGATAAAATTTTTACGAACTGACAGAACATTGGCCTTCTCGAAAATTTCTGTGGTAGGGTGTCTAAAGGTTAGGTACAACATGACCTTAAGAACACCGCTTTGTGCTCTTTCAGCCGTTATAATATGTGTTTTGTGTGCACTACCCCAAACACAGATACAGTACCTGAGAAGGCACTCGCACAGGACTTTGTAGGTTTGCAAAATTAGCTTAGGTTCAGCAACAGTTCTTAGAGTTTTAAAAATATAGATTAATTCTCTAATTCTGGAGGAAAGTGAATGAATATGATTTTGCCATATAAGTTTATCATCTACAAGAACTCCTAAATATTTGATAAAATTAACGCGTGTTAAATAAGAACAGCTACAGTTAAGTATTGAATCTGGACAAGGAGTACGATTACAAAGATGTGTATGAATTTTGATGCTAAAGTTTGGTTTAGGTCCGCCGGTAGTTCTCTTAATGAAACACAAATATTTTGTTTTACTTATATTGACAGTAAGGAGGTAATCTTCGAGCCAACATGTTATTTGGGATAAGCAAGTTTCTGCTAGGCGTTTTACTTCGGGCCAAGACTTTTCATGGCAAAGTAGTACTGTGTCATCCGCAAACATGAGTAAAACTTTTTCTCATTTATATAAATGAGAAAAAGTGTAGGGCCTAGAGTGCTGCCTTGCGGGACTCCAAATGTATAGCTGGCATTACCACTTTCTAACCATTCTACCCGAACTCGCTGTGACCGTCCTGATAAGTAGTTCTTAAACCATTTTAAAACAGTACCAAGGATTCCGATGTTTTCAAGTCTTTTAAAAAGGATAAGAATTGACACGGTATCAAATGCCTTTTGCAGATCAAGGAAAATTCCAATGCATTTGTGTGTTGTAAGAAGTAACCAGCGAGTTCAGCTCTAACACTGCATCCTCCGTAGACTTATTTTCTCTAAAACCACACTGGTTTTTATTTAAAAGGTCATTATTTTCTAGGTATCGCATTACTCTTTTTTAACCAATTTTTCAAGAATATCTTAAACTGTTTATAACAACGAGATGGGCCTATAATTTGAAGCCTTTGATTTGTCTCCAGATTTATAAATAGGGCATACTATTGCTTGTTTAAAAATAGTGGGAAATACACCTGTTTCAAGACTGAGATTGCATATAAAGGCAATCGGTTCAGCAAGTACCACTGCGAATCTCTTCTCTCCAAATCTCTTCTGTAATCTTATCCCAGCCGGGAGTACTGTTAGATTTCAAGCCAAAAATAACACTTATTACATCATAGGGATCTGTTGGTGAAAATGCCATAGAGTTGGCCAGTAAGACAGCTGTAACATAGTTTTTATTTGAGCAAAATTTAGTAAGTATTTTATTAGTTCTAATTCTATGGTTTTGGAAATCACGAAGGGAAACCGTCTGTGATTCGGTCGGTTAATTTATTGACTGGCAGAAGTGAAGTGGCTGTTAACAACAAATCAGTGCAATCAAGACACTGGGAATTGATTTTTAATAAACTGGGATGAATAAGTACGATGATCGAGTATAAGGCAGTGTTTCCACCAGAGATGTGCGAGGATGCGTAGCGAGGGATATGTTTGTAAAGAACCAATAGAATCGCTTCATATACCTCGCCTCGCGATTTTTTGGAAAAATTCTTTTTTTTTTAAATTTCATAAAATTGGGAAGTAAATTATTAAAATCTCTATACTATAATCATCGATAATTCTTTTTTTACTTCTCTCGTCATACATTGAAAATTACACATTGTTAAAATAATTAAAAACCTGTTTTAGCATGTACTAATGAAGCTCTTTTATATGATACCTTACATGATACGATTTACTCACTTTGAATTTTCAACCCATATTGTGTGCATCTAGGCCCTATTTTTTTAATATACAAATAAAAATGTTCGGTTTTCAGATTTATTCATATATGTGTACTCTGAGACAATGCTTCTGGCCAAATTTCACAGTTATATGTCAACGGGAAGTACCCTGTAGGTTTTGGTTTTTGTGAGTGTCGAAATATGCGGTTTTTTACGACATAAACGACTCTAACTTTTTTATACAATAACTGAGAAGATTTTCTTTCACACAACTGCAAGAGATCATAGATATACGTATACAGTTTAAATTTCAACTCGATATCTTTACGCGTTCCCGAGATAAAGAGTCTTGACATACACACAAGCGGACAGACGGACAACAAAGTGATCCTATAAGGGTTCCGTTTTTTCTTTTTGAGGTACGGAACCCTAAAAATCAAAAGTAATGGGGAGATTACTACACCGATACGTGCGAACTATTCGAATTCTGTACACTGTTGAAGTCGGTTATGCTATTTTTGGCGAAAAATAATAATTCCGCGTTGTTATTCAGAGTGTTTCTCGACAGAAGGTGGTACCTATATAGGTAATTATCTGCCTGCCTTTAAGTATATCCCACTTGTTTCCTTCCATTCATCTCAGCTCATACGCTAGATGACTAAATATGTTACATTCGAAATAGGAATAATTTCAGTAAACTTGCTTTTTTAGTATGTTGTTTGGGTCCACCTGGATAGTATTAATCTATAAGAATAGTTGCTGAAAAACCATTATTTTTTTCTCATTTTTTAGTTTTGTTCAAAAAAACGACATTGGTAGGCTTTGACGACAAAGGTCACTACTATTTATTTAAAGTGTATAAAATTCCTGACAGTTTATAATAATAATAATCGTTTATTACCAAAAATAACAATTACATAATTCATTTACATTAATTTTCAAAACGCATGCATAAAATACAGTAAAATAATTAATTTGACTTAAAACGACATTAGGTATACATATTATTTTCATGCATAACTATGGGATATAATAAGATAATGTCTGTGGGCCCCAAACTAGGCTTAGCCTGTATCTTGGGCGCTCGAGAGATACCAAGAAAAATATCCAATAGCGCTGAGGTGTAGGGTACCTACGTAATCTTATAAAATTTTGTTTACAATATATCTTTTTCTGTGGGCACTAGTTGCCGCAATAAAAGCAGCTTGAGCCCTAATACAATTGTGTAGGTCTAATACTCACTCACTACATAACATACATAACACAGCGCGCGAGAATTTCAGAGTGCTGCAAATCTGGATTAATACTATCCAGGTGGACCCAAACAACATACTAAAAGAGCAAGTTTACCGCCATTATTCCTATTTCAGCCTCTTCATTTGTAAGATATGACTGGCCTAGCACGCATATCCCACATCCGAGATCCCATCGCAAAAACATCCCGCTCGTAGCGTACACGGTTCAAACCAATTTTTTTGCGTAATTAAATGAATGAGAATATACACGTATTTTTATATTATGTAATTAAACCAGGTTGCATGGCGAAATGTGGCCGCCAGTATTTATGATTGAAAAAAGGTTGATTATTTTCTTGATAAAACCTTTCATTCGCTTGTTTTTTAGATTCATTTTGAAGCTTAGAATTTAGCTTAGGTTTATTCAGTAAAAAAATGGTTTGAACCGCCGCGTGTACGCTATGAGCGTTATGGTTGTGATACGCTATGGGATGTTCTTGCCGTGGGATCTCGGGCTATAATATAGGCAAGGCACGAGATCTACTAGTAACGCTCGTAGTTTGACTAGGTGTTTGTCAGCGATCACAAAAGTTAAGCAACGTTCGGCACGGTCAGTCTTCAGGGGTTATCGCACCCCGCGGGTAGTATTTACAACCGAGCGCTACCGTAGCTCGGAAGACACGTTAAATTGTAGGGGCCGGTAGTATTATCCGCTTAGCCATATTAGAGCACTTCAGGTGGCTTAAGAACTCTGACACCGGGGCTAGCTACCCGGCATATAGGTACGACTTAGAGATCTTCTACGATAACATGGCCCATCCCTCCACATTATTACTATAATGTGTGTAGTTTTTTAATGTGTGTAACGAGCAACAAATCCTTGGATTTGCTAGGTCGACTAGTTGTTTGTTATCAGTACGCACACATGCGTGGTGGCGCGTTGTAAATACTTTCAAACGTTTTGAATTCTGGGGAGGCGGGTCATGTTATCGTACAAGATCTCTACTTTATAGAATGGACCGGCTTGACCTTGACCTTGTTTACAGTTTATGGAATATAATTGAAAAACAATCGAAAAAATTGTTCCATATACGAATACATAATGGTCGCCACAGCCCAACGGATTAGCAATTTAAAGTGGCTTTATTATTATCCAGACCTCATGAATACGCAGTAAGCCGCTCCCAACCGGCCTCATTGATAATCTTTTGGGGATACTTTATTTCTAGCATTGGACATCTGATTCCTTTGTTTTTACAAGATATGATTCTCAAAAGGACAGATTCTCATAAGGACAGATTCTCAAAAGGACAGATTCTCAAAAGGACAGATTCTCAAAAGGACCGATTCTCAAAACCCCACGGAAACGGTACATGTACAGGTACACAGTAAACATTTCAAATAAAAAGAAATAGCTAATTAGTGATTCGAATTAGCTATCATTGTCATATTATCCTGATGTAGTAAAGAGATGCTACTATCATTTTATAAATGCAATTAGGAAAAACTCAAAATCGGTTTCAATTCTTCCATAGAGGGCCGTTAATACACTCGGCTCTTATCCATGCTAGCTTTGTTGCCAGTAGAGTTTATTTCACAGGTAAATCTAACATTTGAATTAGCTCCTTGCATAGAGGAACCCACAGATTTCCAAAATAATTGGCCAAGTGCGAGTTGGGCTCGCGCATGAAGGGAACTCCGCACTGCATGGAAGCCCCGTTAATCTATTTTATTTTAGTTTATTAATTATGTTTGAAAGGAATATACCACTCAATATTTCAAGCATCTTCCTGTGGCCGTTATTAATATCGAGCAAAAAAACACATTTAATTGTAAGGGGGGGCTCGGCGGAGTCTTAGTAATAGGGTCTCGTTTTTACCCTTTGGGTACGGAACCCTAAAAAAGAAAAGAGGAAGGTAACAATACTGTCGGACATCATAATTGTCCTCGGGTGATTATTATTGTGCTGCAAGACAAGATCAGATCAAATGATTATGATCACAAATATCTTCATAGTGAAAATATTTGTAAGAAAAGTTAGCTAGCTTAAGTGTACTTCTGTCTTTTTGAGGATCTGTCCTTTTGGTGATCTGTCCTTTTGATAATATGTCTTTTTGAGAATCTGTTCTTTTGAGAACAAGCCATCTGAATGCTGATGTGTTGTTGTTGAATGTCCATCATTTTGCAAAGCAGTCTGAGATTTTACTTAGGTCAAGTTCAGCCGTTGATTCTCTAGTGATTTTAATATTGACGCGCTCCGGCAGCATTATAAAGACGTATTCAATGGATTACGTGACCCCATGGAGGAGACTGGAGAGCGCATGGGCCCCCTTTTTGTTGAAACAATAGATTTTAAGCGGGGGGAGAGGTAAGCTCCGTTGGCTGTAATTGGCTGACCCTAAAATGACGCAATGACAGTTCTTGTAGTGGTGCCAAAAATGTTACTAGCAAAATATCGATAGCGATATTTTTGACTTGGTTCTACTTTGAATAAAATATCGTATCGCAATAACACATCTTTTTAACTATTGGCACGATACTGGATCAAATATCGTATCGAAACCATACAATCGTATCGTCTCAACAAAGAGCGGCTTTAGAAAATATTATTTCTGTGTACTTTGCCACTTACAGGTTGGCCGACGTAAATAAGTATTGTTTATGTACCTAAAACAATAAACTTTGATGGTATAAAAGACAATGTTGATGGCATAAAAAAAATGTTCTATTTTTTAAAATACGATACCGGATCGATCCAAAATATCGTATCGAAGCAAGCGCATCGATACCTAGATCAATACACTCCGATGCGATCCATTGCAATCCAAAGTAACGATACAAAGCACCTGGATCGAGCATCCCTAGTCGGTTGTAAACTAAAGCGCCTGTCGATGGTGAGCGAGGCCGCCCCGCGCACTTTCTCCACTGGTTAATATGTTCCTTGCGTGACCTTATCACCTCTCCCGTTATGTAGCTATATGTGCAGGGTATATAATTATGTTGAGATGTGGAGTGAACATATCTACTCGTATTAGTCTGTGGGAGTGAAGCAGCATCCCTAGCATGGCAAAGGGATAAAACTATTTTATCCACTTTTAATATCAGTTGTCAATGTCAGTTCATACTTTCCACTCCGTAAATTGGCAGTAAGACAATTTGTCCCATTGCCATGCTATTGGTGCTGTAGTAGGTAGACCAATTTGTTTGAGTGGAGTATTAATCGTCCGGCATCGTGCTAGGTCAAAGATGTTGTTCAAATCATGCGTCGAGCTTTTGTCTCCAAGCACAACATTCTAACCGGTCTTATTTGAGATCTATATGGGAGGCCTATGTCCAGCAGTGGATTTCCACTGGCTGAAACGATGAAGTGTTGCGTTACGATAGCAAATTAAATAAATAACCGGACAAGTGAGAGTCAGGCTCGCACATCGAGGGTTCCGTACAAATCCAGAATGTTTCACAAAATTGGGAAGTAAGTTGTTAAAATTTCTATAGGTACTATAACCATCGACAAAAACGTTTTTTTTTTCACTGCTCTCGTCATACATCGAAAATTACACATTATTAAAATAATTGATGCCTGTTTAGCATGTGCTAGTGAAGATCTTTTATATTATACCTTACATGATACGATTTACTCACTTTGAATTTTGAACCCATATTTTGTGATATTTGAGGCCCTATTTTTTGTGATTTAAATAAATATGCACAGTTTTCAGATTTATTCCTGTATGTGTACTCTGAGACAATGCTTCTCGCCAAATTTCATAGTTCTATGTCAACGGGAAGTACCCTGTAGGTTTTGATTTTTGTGAGTGTCGAAATATGCGGTTTTTACGACATAAACGGCTCTAACTTTTTTAAACGATAACTGAGAAGTTTTTCTTTTACACAACTGCAAGAGACCATAGATATACGTATACAGTTTAAATTTCAACTCGATATCTTTACGCGTTCCCAAGATAAAGAGTCTTGACATACACACAGACGGACAACAAAGTGATCCTATAAGGGTTCCGTTTTTTCCGTTTGAGGTACGGAATCCTAAAAATGATAGGTTGAAATTTCAAACACGTACATATTTGGTATGCTAACATTTTTATATTTTACTATCGTTAACCAGATGCCTACGGAGTACGTAAAGGCACGGCAATGATATCTACGGTATTCCGTCTTCATACATACGGTCGAAACGGGAATCATACCCACGCGCCTCGAGTCAGCCGCGGCGCGCCGTAGTGACTTTTAGATATGGAAAAATTGTAGATAGAAATTTGTTCGTATTCTTGGATAGTGATTTTTTTTTTTTTTTTTTTATAAATATATATATATGTGATAGTAACAACAACAAGAAACAATAACACTTTATTAGACAACCACATTACATAAAAAACAGTTACAGGGAAAAAACAATACAATTTATAGGTTTCTAAATGGCGGCCTTATCGCTTTAAGCGATTTCTTCCAGGCAACCAAGAAATACAGAGATTGTATTTTTTAAATTGCCTGGAAAAGCCGAAAGGTAGTTTATTTTCCTTTTTTTTTTGCTTGAGTGTACTTCTGTCTTTTTGATGGTCTGTCCTTTTGGTGATCTGCCCTTTTGAAAAATTGTCTTATGATAATCTGTGTAACTACAACATAGTTATAGCATAGTTTTACAAGTAATTTGTTTCTTTTTAATAGGTAAGTAGGTATTTCACTTTTTCCACAGAGTAAAATACCTGGATAAATAAATAAATGTAGGGTTCATAGCGTAGATTGACTGGATGTTCGTTTGCGATCATCGACGTTAAAAGCAACGTTCGGCACGGCCAGTCTTCGGATGGGTGATCGCGGGTGACATTTACAACTGAGCGCTACCGTGGCTCGGATGACACGTTAAATTGTAGGTCCCGGTTATTTTAACCGTTTAGCCATGTCAGATGCCTTCAGGTGCCTTAAAAAACCAGACACCAGGGCTAGCCACCCGACCTATGCCTACGATCTTACTTTTTGATAAATAAAAAAGCGGATAAAGTAAAAGAAAGTGATACACGAGAACACGGTACGAAAGTGACCTGTCTTAAATACCTCTACGTTCGGGATAAAAAAGACTAAAAGACTACTTAATGCTTCTTACTAATGTACTTAGCTACTTACTTAATAATAATATACAATATGATATGACACAAAATGATTTTATAATTTAACTAGCTTTCACCCGCGGCTTCGCCCGCGATATAATTTAATTTATGTTTATCTTGTCAAAAAAATATGGTAACTAAAACAGTAAGTATGCCACAAAATATTAGCCCCAATTCAATGTAAAACGGTACACAAATATTGTTGCAAATAATCATTTCAAACCCAAAAAACAGCCAATCTCAACTAATTTGTTTCGTCATCGTTATCATCCGCAGCTTTCTTTGACCCACTGTTGGGTATAGGCCTCTCTCTTGCAGTGCCATCTGCCTCGGCTCTTTGCCGGTCGTGACCAGGCTCGACCGGCGGTATTGATGATATCGTCGAGATAGTCGACCCACCTTGCTGCCGCGCCGCACATAGCTGAGCACTCTCACCTACTCAAGTACCCTAGTTGACCAGCTTGGTCACCACCGTCTTTCTTGGTCAAGAAGCGCTGGTCGAATTAGTTGCCACGCCATTGTGAACGATGTCATACGCAGGGCTTTTGCGACCGCCAATATCGCAGCCGTACTCGAACCGAATGGGTTTGCGCGTGGTGATGGCAAAAGGCCTGACGGTATGAAGCTGGTCACATGAAAGTGTAGACGGCACTTAGTATGGGACGGGACTTGCGTCGATACTTTGCCGCCGTCAGCGGAGCAGCACAAACGGCGCAAATATGCTAACCTCGGCAGTGGTTACATATTTGAGCCGTTTGAAATTGAGACATTGTGCGCGTGTTGGCCGGGAGCTCATCTTGTTTTCAAAAGTCTTTCTGAGCGTCTGGTGTACCCGCCGCGTGACCAAAATGCTGGTGTTTATTTGGCTCAACGTTTAAGCAGCATTGCCAAGCTGATAGGCAATGCTGCCAGTATGTTGGGCACGCTGCTAACTGGCAGTGGGCTTGAGCATTTAGAATATCTTTAGACCTTCAAGGGTCTGTGGATGATCCAATTGCTTGTTATGTAGTAGTAGTTTATGAAGTTTTACATTATAAGTCTGTATTTAGTGGTAGTTAATAAAGGCACTTGCTCTATAAAAAAATCAAGTACCATTCACCTTGTTGTCACTGTTCAAACCTAACCTGATATCAAAATACCTTATACTTATAAATGCTTCTGTTGATTATGATAAGGTTAAAGTGTACCCGCCCATAGATTCCCGCCTTGTCGTGGCAGGAGAACTTAGTAGCCGAGGCCTATGGGCGGCGCGGGAATCCCAGGTAGAGCCGCTTCTCTGGGTTTTTTCTGAGACAGCTGAGAAGGCAGCGCTCAAGGTCTCCCGATTCTTTTTGGTCTTGTCCCCCTAGGCAGTTTAGAAGTTTGCACTCGAGGTTGGGCCGCTTTTCTGGGGTTTTTAAATATAGCAGCTGAGAGGCTGGCCGGCAAGTTGCGTGCCTCATGAGGAGTGCCGCAACTGAGCCGGGCTGCACTTTTATCACTGTTCAATCCTAACCAAACCAACAGAAATTTATGTTCGTGTCAAGGTCACAACTCAGAATCAAGGTTAATAACCTTAGTTTCAAGATATTAATACTCATGCCATACTACTTTTAAAAATCAAGTCGATCCGTTTCTTCGTATATTAGCATGGATTCTTTACCATAAAAGTAGAATAAAGAAATATGTTTAACCTCTAATGGTGGTATATTTAAAAATATTTTTAATGTCAGACGAAATAATGGCCCAGTATTAAACGTCATTGTAATTTGTAGCATGGCAAAGGGAAAACTATTTTGTCCAATTTTAATGTCAGTTGTCATTGTCAATTCTTTATTTATTTTACTTTATTTCCTCTTCGAGGAGCTATAATCGTGGAAAGACAATTTGTCCCTTTGCTATGCTAAGCGAGACATTTATAAAAGTCTGCAGTCAATGTATGTCACCTGTCATCTAATTACGTTTTGTGAATCCATGTTAGGCCCAATCAACCCAATTATGAACGCGCCATCGTAAATTTAATAGCAACGTAAAAAGTGTTCTCTCTATCGAATGCCGAAAGTGAAAAGAAACAGAAATAGTCTAATTAACTGTTATAATTACGATGGTGTCTTCAAAATTGGGCCTTTTAGCGTCGTTGTGATAGGTGACAGTTTCGCTAACGCAAGATTTTGTCCTTTCCGACGGGAATTATGCAATTTTCGGGATAAAATGTAGCCTTTGTCCTTTCTCAGGCTCTAGACTATCTGTGTACCAAATTTCATTGAGATCGGTTCATTAGTTTTGGCGTGAAAGCGCGACAGACAGACAGATATACAGACAGACAGAGTTACTTTCGCATTTATAATATTAAGTAAGGATAATATATTATCAGTATGATGATATCCAAGGACTGCTCAATCGATTGATTTGACAGATATTCGATCGACAGTTGTTTATTTTGACATTCTTGCAGCGCACGCTAGAGTAGCTCGCAGATGGCAGAATTTTCCTACTTACTCAACATTTATCGTTATATTTTGGACAATTCACAAAATATCTTTATAAATTGTAGCCTATGTGTTATTCTGATGTATAAGCTATATTATTGCAAAGTTTCATCTCAATCCGTTTAGTAGTTTTTGCGTGAAAGATTAACAAACATCCATACATCCATCCATCCATCCTCACAAACTTTCGCGTTTATAATATTAGTAGGATACACAAAACTAGAAAGAAACCCAAGTAGGTAAAGATTAAGTAGATGAAATTAAAATACTGAAGGCGGGCAGCCCTAGCGCGTGATACGTTCTGCGTGGCTTCGCCACGTGGCGCTGTAGAAATATATCTCAAGAACAGGGCCGAGTCACAATACTGTAGATACCATTACCGTGGTATAGGTAATATGCTCGGCTTATCGAACACAATTGGAGCAGATCCAAAAGGGATGACACAGTAAGGGAGAGGCCTAAGCCCACCGGTAGGATAAAAAAGGCTGCGTATGACATATTTATGATCATCATTACTATCATAATGATGATGATAAACATGTATATATTATGTTATGTTCCTTTAATCAGGCGATAGAATAATATTTGTTATTAGTATAAGATTAAAAATAAAAACTGTTGATATAAAATGTATCATGAGTTATGAATCCAATTAGGCTGTCGTAATAAATCAGACATCTGTTTACCGTTTCATTCGTGAGTAAATAGCAATTAGGTATAAATAACTACTTAATGCTATTACAAAGAGTCCTGCGCGAAATACAAACATGGTGTAAATCTAGAAGACGGAAATATTCTAGAATTTCATTGTATTATCGCATCGCTCTACAGGTAACAAAAATGTTTGCGCCATTGAACGCTGTTCTCAACTTTCGCTTCAAGACATTCTCAATCACGGGGTACCTACTTATGTTTATTACAAACTGAACAAAATTCTAAATTTTCATAAGTTAAATAGACACGACTGTAAAGTTAAAATGACAACCTGGCTACTTACTCAACATTATCAATCTACTGGAGATATTTTAAATAAATCATCAAAAGATCCGCCTTGTAAAATCTAGATCTGAAACACTTATTCACATACATTTACTCACATTTCCACACGTATGCATTTTATCCCTGCAAACCTTGGCTCTCATGAGGCCTCGCGTATTGCAGGTATAATGCACTCACACACTCAGTTACACTACACATTTGCATTCACATCCGTAACAAAACTTATTAGTTATTTTAAATTGGTATTGTATTTTATTACTATTTTTTTTTCTTCGATTGTATTATTATGATTTAGTTCCTACTGTTATCCGGCGGAGGGCATTGCTATTCCAAGAAACAGGTTTAGTTCCTAGCTTGGATGGCAATGTTTCTCAACTTGCTAAATTACTGTGTATTTCATGACTAGTGTTAATATTATTGATAAGAAACGTTTGTTAAAGCCAATAAATTTCATTTTTGACCGACGAACCACCGGAAGAGGTATACAATTCGACACGTATATTTTTTTTATGTATAACCACGCATAACTTTTTGTAGTGGTCCGATTTCAATAATTCTTTTTGTTATTGGAAATAATATACTACAAAATTGGTCCCATTTAAATTTTATCGAAAGCGGCTGAGCCATTTTTGATAAATCAACAATAATGTGAAAAATGCTACATCGATCCGTGCGAAATATTCGCGAATTTTGTGCACAGGTGAAGTTGGTCATGCTAATTTTTGCAAAAAATAATCTTGTTCGACCGACGAACCACCGGAGGAGGTATACAATTCGACGCGTATATATTTTTTTTTATGTATAACCACGCATAACATTTTTCATAGTAGTCCGATTTCAATAATTCTTTTTTTTGGAAAGAGTATACTTCGAAATTGGTCCCATTTAAATTTTATTGAAATCAGCTGAGCCATTTTTGATAAAACAACTATAATGTGAAAAATGTTACATCAATCCGTGCATAATATTTTCTTCTAGCGATGCGCCTCGGCTTCGCACAGGTGTATTGTACATATAAACATTTCTCTTAAATTACTCTATCTATTAAATAAACTGCATCAAAATTCGTTGCGTAGTTTTAAAGATATAAGCATACATACAGCGGACAGACAGCGGAAAGCGACTTTGTTATATACTATGTAATGATTCTGTACACGGGTGAAGTCGGTCATGCTATTTTTTGCAAAAAATAATTATTATTCATTACTATGCCCACAGAGCTAGTTGTATTGTGTAATTGTAATTGTTATATTAGCTCTGTAACTGCCCAACTTTAACTAAGTACTAACAAAACAAAGAATTTCAAAAAATAAGTATTCCCTGCCGGGATAGTATGCGCTCCACGTAATATTTCATTCAACGAAACTGCGTTATGGCAAAGTATATATCTGTCACATTTTCACACGTCGAAGAGTTCTTTTCGTGGTCGCATACTGAACTTGATAATTACTAATTGTGATTATACATGGCTGCCTATAAATGGCATATTTATTATTATGTTGTTGTGAAAATGTTCCGGTTTTACAATTTTACATCTATTTTATTATTATAATTAGAACGTCTGACTTGACTCGTGACAAAAATATTGAAATAATTATTTTTCGCAAATAATGGCAAAACCAACTTCCATCGTGTATAAAATTCGAATAGTTCGCTCGAATACATCATATAATTGTATACATCACACAATTTTTACACTATTGTTGATTTTTCAAAAATGTTTCAGCCGATTTCTATAAAATTTAAATGGGACTAATTTCGAAGTATACTCTTTCCAATACAAAAAAAAATCATCGAAATCGGGCTACTACGTAACAAGTTTTGCATGGTTATACATAAAAAAAAAATATATATATATTAAGTACCTCCTCAGTTTCGTCGGTCAAAAGTGGCCTTAACAAGTACTCGAAATTTTTATACTGAAGAGCTAATTTTTTTCTCTCGATTATTTGGGTTGGTCCCATATCAAAACTTGTTCTACACTATGCATGAGTTCTTAGTCAACAATACGCTAGACATCCAATGTGTGATTTCAGTATTACTATTGAGGCTTTTAATAAATTTTGATGTTCTGTCTCCAATACATGTACGGTCAGTCTTCGGATGGGTGACCGCGGGTGGCATTTACAACTGAGCGCTACCGTGGCTCGGATGACACGTTAAATTGTAGGTCCCAGTAAGTTGTTTTAACCGGTTAGCCATGTCAGAGGCCTTCAGGCGGCTTTAAAATTCTGACACCAGCCGGGCAAGTATGCGCGCCACGAATTATTTCGTTCGTCGTGTCAGAACGAGACAGCGTTATGGCAAAGTATATATCTGTCACTTTTTCACACGTCGAAATGAATTCTTTTCGTGGTCGCATGCTGAACTGGCAGAGCTAGCCACCCGGCCTATACGAACTTACTTTTTACTTGCAATTTGAATTGTATGTACAATGTAAAATTGAAACTCTGTATACGTAAGGAATGTCCGGTGTCTGGGTATTTGGTAGTATTTTGGTCTCGATTTAGGGAAATGATTATTTATAGCGTTTTACACAACAAAGAGCGTGCATTTGTCCCAAAATCACAACCCTTTGTAACATTAAGGACCTTCGGACCTTTTTGCCCCCCATTCCTAAAATATACAATTTATACAGGGTGGATAGCTCACGCTGGCATTAATTTCAGCCACAAGAAATAGTGCTAGTAATCATAAAAACAAAACCAGAAAAAAAATCCATAAATTGAAAAAAAAAACAAAATTTTCTAACAAACTAAATAATAAATAAATGCTGAACATATTGGAGTAGACTACTAGATTTTGCTATAAGCTGTTCCATACAAAATGTTCATTGACTCTCGAAAAGAGGTATAAAACAGCTGATTTTATTCCGCGTTTTAGGGTTTGTCCCATTGTAAACGTTGTTCATATTGGTTAATAAACCTCGTTTACTGTAGGTACCGAGCCGTACCACCCTTTTTAATAGTCCACTGCAGGACGTAGGCCTACCCGTGAAGGGCGATTGGCCCATATCCACCACGCTGGCCCATTGCTGGTTGGTGGATTCACACACGCCATCGAATTTCTTCTACGGACGTATGCAGATTACCTCACGATGTTTTCCTTCACCGAAAAGCCAGTGGTCTGTGCAAATATGTTCCGAGGAAACTTATAGGTACGAGACCAGGATTTGAACCCACGACCTCATGAATGACAGGCCAGCGTTACAACCACTAGACAACCACGGCTTATTCTGGTTATTATTACCTACTGTAGATAATGTAATGTAGGTAGGTATGTAGGAAATGTGTAGGTACATATATCCTTGCACTTTTTTAAGCAACACCCTTAATATTAACAATACGGACCTATTGTGATTTTCTCAGAAATATTTTCCTGAATGTCATTGTACTCGTTATGAGACTCGAATTGAAGGAAAACAAAGCAAAAAATAAAATCGGGAAAATTTTGCGGTTCTATAAGGAAATGACTGTCGTCGTAGTGCATGAATAATTTTTACCAAACATTGATTCTGTGTTTATTTATGAGTGGTTTTGTTCTTTAGTTAAAATATAGATAATATAATAGTATCTTTGTCTTTGTTACAGCTGCCTGTTGCAGACCCGTTCCTGGAAAAAGTCAGCCTCTCTGATTTAGGTGAGTAATTTATATTACCTGCTATTTTAGGCAAGTACTTATATTAACTACAACAAAGTACAATACTACATATTTTTGCTATAACCACACAAAAGCAAATGGATCATCCACAGACCCTTGAAGGTCTAAATATAATGTAAATGCTCAACCCCACTGCCAGTTGGCAGCGTGCCCAGCATGCTGGCAGCTTGTCCACGCTGAATGGCAATGCTTATACGTTGAGTATGTATGACTGCCTCGGTGGCTCAGTGGTTAGTGACCCTAACTTCTGGATCGAAGAGGCGTGGGTTCGATCCCCACCCAGGGCAAATATTTATGTGATGAACATAGTGTTTGCTCTGTGTCTGGGTGTTATTAAACAACTATCTATATATGTATGTTTTTAAAAATATGTAGTATATCAGTGTCTGGCAGCCATATCACGAGCTTTGCTTAGTTTGGTGTCAGGGGCCGTGTGTAAGATGTCCCCAAATATTTAATAAAAAAATAATTGAAAAATTTAATACTTATTAAATTTAGAATCGAAATAAGAACTTTACTGGTAAATAATATTAGCATAGTCATAGTAGGTACCAGACTTGATGTCATACAAGAGGATGATGACATAAAAGGTGTTTTGTAATCGGCTAGGGCGCTCTTTACAAGGTTATTCAGAACTGGTGAACTAAGCCGAAAGGAGGTGATTCAGACCATCGTGAAAATTCGGAAAAAAAATACATTTTGTCGATTTTGAGTTGCTATTTTGTATGGAACTGCATTTTAACCGACTTCCAAAACATAGAACATCCTCCAGATTGGATTCACATACGCCATGGTCGACCGGTCCCAGCGCCGGGCAGTGCTCGTCGACGTCACCATCCCACATGACGAGAACCTCGTGAAGGCCGAGAAGGACAAGCTCAGCAAGTACCTTGACCTTGCTCATGAGATTACAGCCATGTGGGATGTGGACTCGACGATCTTTGTCCCGATAGTCGTTTCGGTAAACGGCTTAATAGCGAAGACTCTCGACCACCGTCTTTAGTCGCTCGCTAGACGGTTGGGTCAAGGGTCAGATGCCGAAGGCAGTAATCCTGGCCACAGCGACAAACATTGTCAGAAGGTTCCTCTCGCTGTAGCCCCAACTACCGGTAGCTTGAGCCGCTCCCCGCTGTCGGCGGCAGGTTATTGTAGTTATTATTTTTAATTATTATATATAGCCGATTTCCCACCGCAGACGTTTCGACCCATAGAAAATCTTTATTTTATGTCAAATAAAAACCTTTCTGTTGTCGTGTTATTTACATTGCATGACGCCATTCTCACGCTACTTAGGTGAGTTTGCGGTAAATTGGAGAAATGTTCTTTAACACAAGAACTTTTTTTAACAACGGAATAAATTTTATATTTATAGCTTTGACCCGTGGCTTCGCCCGCATGATATTTTTCTATATTTATCCGACCTTTTACTATAGTCGTGAGAAAAATCAAGTCGCTCCGTTGTTGCATGAAAGAGTACCAAACAAACTTTCGGTTTCGTAATAATAGTATTTTTCTTCTAATATGGGAGGTTGGATAAAATCAGGCCAATTTTAATTTTTGAAACTGTTGCTCCGAATATTGTATAATAGTGAATAGTGGTATCTGTACCTGTTTCACATCATTGGCTTTTCGGTGAAGGAAAACATCGTGAGGCAACCTGCATACAACCGTAGAAGAGATTCAATGGCGTATGTGAATCCACCAACCCGCACTGGGCCAGCGTGGTGGATATGACCCAATGACCCTTCGTGGGTAGGCCTACGTCCTACAGTGGACCATTAAAAAGGCTGGTACAGTACAGTACAGTATAGTACTTGTTTAATAATACCTATGAAGAGTGATTGGGCCATATCCGCCTCGCTGACTCAGTGCGAGTTAGTGAATTCACATACTACGCCATCGAATTTTCTCTACGGACTTACGCAGATTGCCTCTTTTTTCGTAAGTACTTTAACCATGAGTGACGCCGTCTGCAACTACGCAATTTTATTTTTTACATTCAGAATGTTTTTAGACTTTCGGTTGACCGCTGTTTTATTTAGTCGATACTTGCATACTCATAGAATAAACATGATTGTAAATTTGCGTCTGATCTTTGCTTTTGAGTGTGAATGTAACACTGAATAAATTCAATTAACTCGAAACTATTTAACTGTATAAATAATTCAAACTAGGTACGAACACGAAATGACGTCATGACGATGCTTTATTGCTGTCTCAGACCGGTTTTTCATCGTTTGTGTACCTTAAACATTAACGTTTTACAGCATCGGTTGTTTGCGCTGTCGTATCGATTTTATAATGCTGATTTTTTTTATGCAACTAAAATTTATTTTAATTTAATAGTAGATTGTATCATATGGGAGCAAAATAAAATTTATACGGCGAGGGCGCTTTTTGAATCCAGAGCGAAGTGAGGGATTCTAGCGAGGGATTCTTTAGTAGAATCCTGAACGTAGCGAGGGATTCAAAGTACGTCGCCCGAGCCAAAAATATTTTTTTTCGGCCGAGTGGTACACTCTACTTTTCATCGCCTCATATTTTATTGTAATATTATTATTTAATAAAACGTAGAGTAACAACTGAATTGAAATTAAATGGTATCTAATAATCGAACAAATTAAATCTTATATTTACATTCTTTTCATTCATTTTCTTGGCGCTGCACACTAACATTACAAATACTTCCAAGTTCAAAAAGTGCGCGGCAAATATCATTCCTGCGTACTTATTTGTTCCAAATTCAAAAAGTGCGCGGCAAAGATAATTCCGTCGCACTTATAAAGTTCCTTATGTAAAACACCACCTTTGGCCGTACTTAAAGGCGAACCAAGTAGTTCTTTTCGAATAGATGTGATGAAAATTTATGTGCGTATTAATTGCCGGTATTTTCAAATGGCGGAGGAAAACATCAGTATTATCCAAAACACAGTAGCGCTATACCACCCGCGTGGTGAAATAATACCATCCACTTATCATCCTTTCGAATAACAGATTTATAATAAACTATCTGACCCGGTGAACTTCATCTCACCATCTGTAAACTCTCAATGACAACTTTCCATGCAGGAACTTTTTGTATGGGAAAATTTAATTCATGTTATTGTTTTTCTCACTACATTTTTATATTTTCTTACAGTTTTAACCTTCCCTTAGCTTCCACTTATATATCAAGACCAAAATTAGCCCAATCGGTCCAGTCGTTCTCCGAGTTTTAGCGAGACTAACAACTACGATTAATTTTTATATACCTACTAGTTTTTACCCGCGGCTTCGCCCGCATACGCAATATATTGCAATTATAATTTATAGCCTATGTGTTATTCTGATATATAAGCTATATTATTGCAAAGTTTCATCTCAATCCGTTCAGTAGTTTTTGCGTGAAAGAGTAACAAACATCCATACATCCATCCATCCATCCATCCATACATCCTCACAAACTTTCGCGTTTTCTAATAGGATTAGTATATATATAAGCTATATTATTGCAAAGTTTCATCTCAATCCGTTCAGTAGTTTTTGCGTGAAAGAGTCACAAACATCCATACATCCATCCATCCATCCATCCTCACAAACTTTCGCGTTTATAATATTAGTAGGATAAGAAAATAAACTAGCTTTCCCCGGTGTTTCCCACGGGATGTTTTATTTTTTTTTCGATATGAAAAGAAGCCTATGAGTCCTATAATACTATCTGACCTCAAAACTTTATCCGTGTTTAAAATCAGGTCGATCCGTCATTCCGTTGCTGGATGAAAGATTAAGTAATTAATAAACATACTCTCGCAGTTTTTTCCGAATTCCGAATATTAGTAAAGATTATTATCCTCTGCACTATAGTATAGTCTACACTCGTTGGTTCTCGTTGAAGGTGGATATTTACGAAAGTTACGTAATACTGTTACGTCGCGTCGCCCTCCACCCTCTATAATATCGTTTAAGTTTAATAAATTGGATTTATAAGCGAAAGCGGCTCAACGTAAAACGATGCATCGTGTGGCGCAGCGAAGCTCTCTTGATTTAGACCTTCTTCGTCCTTGATTTAAACAAATTGGACCCTTTGACAATATTCAGGGCTCTGTAGGAAGGATGGTACTCATTTTTAGCGTTTTTGCTCCTTAACTATTACTACACTCGCTCTCATTCAGCGAAAGGGAAAGGGCGAAAGGAAGATATATGTAATGTATGTTCACTCTTGACCACTTATAGCTGGTAGATTTAAAATTAACGTATCACTTATTACATAGTAGTATATCTACCAGGTGGTAGTAGAACGTTAATAAAGTTAATCCTCCAATCTATGTGTCATAGAACTAAAATTAATACAATTTTAATCATACCATTACATTATACTTTCGAGTAATCAAAATGGTTTGAATTCGGTTGTTATTTTATCATCATGAAAAGTCACTATATATTTTGTTGTACCGTCTTGTTTAATAACACATACTTATAATATATATCTACTATCAGTGCAAATGGAAGAGCGTTGCAGTAAAAACTCGTTGAAAGCTCACTATAAAGTCTCTTTGATAAAATTATTCCAACAGAATTCACTTCGTCCACTATGTCTCTTATTAAACTAACATTAACAATAGAATACAATATCTAACAATACCTCTTGGTGAAATTCTTACTTTATTAATAAAAAAATATGTACATTAAATATAGGGTTCATGATTTCTCGAGCTTTTCAATTTCTCGGGTCTCGAGAATTCTCGAGGCTAATTTCTCGAGACTTCTCGGGTTGTCGAGAAATTGACATTTACTTACGTTTTCTCATATTATTCGGTTGGTTCCAATAACGTCTACAAATTCAGTGGTTTTCCTCTCAAATGAAAGTATCAAATTAAAAACATTAATCTTATGAATAAGCTAATAGGCTATTTGACAACATTGAAAATATACTATTGATTGTGGTAATCCATACAGATAATACATAACCTGAAGACATATTTCTTATTTAAACTAAAATATGTCTAATTTTCGCAAATCGCACGAAATAAAATATGATATATTTTTGATATTTTATCTGTGACGTGAACGCTCTAAGAAGGGCGGCAACTCTGGTGACGTTACATGCTAGTAATCAAGAATTTCCCGTTTGGCTGTTGTTTGTGTAATTTGTGTTTTGTGTTTTTGGAGTAATATTATTGGATCTGTAAGTTACTTTTAAAGTATTTTTTATCAATTTTTAGATGTGAACTAACGTATTTACTAGTATTAACTAATGTTATTTACTAGTGTGTGACGTCACAGATCAGCGCCATTACAGAATGTCGTTTTGGATCTTGAATATCTATTCTTTAACACTTGATTTTCATTGTTAATACATTAGATCTCACGGAAATAAAAATGTAGTGTGCTTATTATGTACTACCGAATAATTTAAAACGATTTCCAAAAACTAGTCAAATAGCCTATTAACTTTTTTGAAAAAAAATACAGAAATAATATTATTCGGACTCATAATTATAATGACAGCACCATTTTTGGCTGGTTATTTAGAACTTATAAACAAAAGTAGCTTATATTAAACTAAACAAAAATTCAACATGAAAGAAAACGTTAATATCTTAACTTATAATTAAATTACAATCACAGCACCATTTTTGGCTGGTTATTTAGAAAAAAATCAACTTAGACCTTGTAAACAAAAATAGCTTCTATAAAACAAAAAAAAAATAACATGAAAGAAAACGTTAATATCTTAAATTCAGGTAGAAAATAAATGTAAATTATAATCATAGCACCATATATGGCATGTTAATTAGAATAAAAACAAATGAAAACTTTGCAAGATCAATGGTATGTACCATCACGCTGAGGAGCTGAACATACAGACAGATACATAACATTTAGGTCAGCTTACTCTGTCTGATAAAATATGCCTTTAGAAAAACTAAAGCATTTATAGCTTTATCAGACAGCCTGTTTCTTATTTTATTAACTATATTTCCTGAAATTGAAAACACTCTTTCATTTTCAATTGAAGTAGGCTTAACTGAAAGCAATGCTTTGTACATCGATTCTAAATTTGGTGACCTCTTCCCAGTCTGTTCAAAAAGTAAGAACTCTTTCTTTACTAGCGCTTGCAGCGAGATAAAAGGGTGCCGCTGCACTTTGGCCCGCGCCGCCACGCAACAAAACAAACGGTGATTTAATTTCTATGTAGGTACATGATTTCTCGAGTTCTCGACTTTTCTCGATCGACTTTTGATTTCCCGGGAACAAAGCCTAACGGTTTCCCGGGAATTCCCGGGAATGAACCCTAATTAAATAAGCTGTGAAAAGCGTTTTGATTTTCTTGTAATGGATCCGCTATATTTTTGACCGACGAACCACCGGAGGAGTTATCCAATTCGACGCGTATATATTTTTTTAATGTACAACCACGCATAACTTTTTTCGTACTAGTCCGGTTTCAATAATTCTTTTTGTATTGGAAAGAGTGTACTTCGAAATTGGTCCCATTTAAATTTCATTAAAGTCGGCTGAGCCATTGTTGATAAATCAACAATAATGTGAAAATTGCTACATCGATCCGTGCGAAATATTCGCGAATTCTGTACACGGGTGAAGTCGGTCATGCTAATTTTTGCAAAAAATATTCTTGTTCTTTTTCAATACTAAGGCGCGTATCATAATAAATTATGCACGATGGTGTCTGTCTTCGTGAATCATCATATTGTGGTGAACGCGCACCCACCTAAACGAAGTGCGGTTAGAAATGCGGATCGTGCATAGCTTTGCCAGCACGGGTAGCTTGGCAAAGGGACAAATTGACTTTTCACCATTATATCAAAGTATGCATTGATAATAACAACTGACATTAAAAGTGGATAAAATGGTTTTCTCCCTTTGCCGTGCTACCCGTGCTGGCGTCCGTACAAATCCGGATGTAGTTAGGCTTTATGATTGCATGTACGGCCAAAAAAAACCATGTCCGGCTTTTGTTAGGGTTTTTACATTTCGCAAACCAGCAATATTGAGGTTTCATACTACCTATATACAATAACCTCTCGTGGTGGGAGCTCTCAATTCGATACACATCTCGGAAGTCGGACCGTTGCGTCGCGTCCCCTCTTAAGACAATGTAGGAGGATGTGCGGCTTTTTACCCAAATGTCCGGCAAACTGGCTTATCAGTCTGACTATTAGGTTTGACCTGGTAACCCTAGTTGTGTAGCGCGGAGAGATGTAAGCGTAAGCGTAAGATTTCATAATAAAAGTGTTGAGTACGCTGCCAGTGGCTGTTACGGCGCGGACTGGTGAGCATTAGGCATTAGACAATTTCGCGGTGTGTCGGCGAGACTGCGAAGCCAACAAATTAAATTACTTAAATTATTATTTTTCTTTAAATTAATACAAATAAATTTACTAACCATAAGTAGAAATACATAACTATTACCAAGAGCGTAAAGCAAAAAACTAAGTCTACGATTTGATTTTATGCATGACAGTTTTGTCTTATTGACATGATAGATAGACATGCATTTTCAAATCAATTAGCTGTGAGCCCCAAACTAAGCTAGGCTTGTGTCTTGGGGCTCGAGTGCATAGAGTTATCAGAATCTACAATAAAATAATATGTAATATTAAATTATCTCGTAGAGTACCATGCTGATAATTTTTGCTGATATTCATGCTGATAAATAGGTATATTTTGCTCTAGAAGCCATCTACTGGTTTCATAATCCTTACTTAATTGATCGAAAAATGATAGAAAAATAATTTCGTCCAGAAAAACTTTGGCCTAACTTCAGAGAGATCGATATAATATTATCGGAAATTTTGCTCGAAAGAAATATTGTAATACGTTTTCAAAGTAGCAAGGCCGGGGAGTAAATTAATACAATTACGATTGCTTTGATAGCCGTTGATAAAGGATTATCTTTACATAATCAGCGTGTACTTTTCTGTCGGTCACGGGCAGAGTGTATTTAATTTAGTCTCTTTAATAGTGCATTTAAAAGGGTTACGCGAAAATCGTTTCACAAATAAATCCAGTGCATCGCTAATGTGTATCGTAAAAATTGGAACAAGTCCAGAAGAAAAACATGATTGTGCAGTTGAGAATTCATAGGAAATTCTTTGTCACGGGTATTAGATTTTTATATTACATACTGTATTCAGATTTATAATTAGGTTGTCAGATAAACATGACGATATTCTGTTACTGGGTAAGTTAATGGTTTTGTAGTGTGGAAAGGTTTGATAAAGAGATAATCGGTTCGTGTTCAAGATTCCTGCGATCGAGTCAAGGGTGCGGTAATACGGTCCTAGTCCCACTGGTCAGTGGGACTAGGACCGTATTACTCGAATAACAGAATGATCTAAATCGCAAGACGATCATTTTGTAATTCGAGTTGACAAAATTGTCAAATCGTAAAATCATAATAATTTGTTGTTCATCAAATTCATCTACCACAAATTCATAGTACGATCAATTAAATGAATTGATCAAAGCGGGTTTTTAGACCCGCAGTTTGATGAAGTGAACGTATCATAATTACACAGATCCATATCTACAGAAATGTTGACCTACCCGACGCGCAATACATCTATTTTAGCGAGATATTTATACTTAAACCGCAAAAAGCATATATTTACGTTACATGCATTGTAGAACGCGGTTGTGCTAGCGCATATGAATTGGCGATACGGTGTGTTCTGTGATTGATAATTGTGTAAACATTAGTAAGTATTGTGATTTTAAGAGTTTCATACATAAATTCCACTAGATCGAGGCGTTATCTCGTCTAGCTCTGTCTCGTTATATCTGTGGAAGGTATACAATTAATAATTACATTCGTTATGTCGATCGGCATCGTTAAAATTATTATTGTTATCGTCATGCAGGACATATAAGCCTCGTCAGTCTATTGACCGTATTTCCAGTTTATTTATCTATTTAAATGATGAAGAAAAGTTTCTGAATGTTGTGATGAAAATTTGGCAATATCAACGGTATCTCAGAGTCCTTCATAATAAATATACCCATTAGAGACAGATTAGCAAGTCAGATCAAAATAAGAGCAGAATAACAATTTTTATAAACAACAATTTATATGGCGGTGAGCAGGGCACATACTATTCAGAATTGATGAATGGCTAACAATGTCTTACGAAAAATTTATTGAGGAAGGCTATGTTCAACAGATTCTGATGACGTGATGATAGTAAAAGATAGATAGCTTCCATTATGAACACAAGGATTATCTACAGGGAAATGTTTGTGTACAGGTACACTGTACCAATACACGTAATCAAACCCGTATTACGTGAAACCTCTTTTCGGACAAGCCACTGAGAATTCTGAGAAGCCAAGTATTGAATTCATATTTGCCGAGCGCTAGTGGAGTGGTTTCAAACAAAGTAGAGTCTTTCAAGTGGAATGACTTTGAGAATAAGTTCCGTCCCTGCTTCACAATGCGTCCGGATACTCGAGCAAAGAACCACTGAGCCTTTGCTTAATGCGAGTAGGGTATGTACTTTACAACCGACCTTCCAAATAAACAAAAATGAAGGTTCTCAATTATTTAGTTTATTTAAATAACTTTCAGAATTTTATTCAACAAAACTTAAAAATTCTTAATTGTAAACGACGAGGTTGTAAAGTCGACGCATATATCTTTTTATATGAATACATATAACTTTTTACAGAGTAGTCTGATTTTAATAATTCTTTTTTTATTAGAAAGGATATAGTTGAAGATGGTCCCATATAAATTTGATCAAAATTGGTTTGTTGGTTTTTGAATAATCAATAATTATCTAAAAAGTACAAATGTACATTAATTCGAGCGAACTATTCGAATTTTCTGCGTAGATTGTTTTTTTTTGGCGGAAAACGATGATTTAGCTATTGGAATTATTACAATAGGTTGTGCTTTTAAAAAAACCGGGGCTCAGTTCTTCTCTGTCTTGGAGATAAAAAGAAGCGTAAGTCGGAGAAGGCTTCGATGATAGTGGAACAAGATAGAGCCACTTATTTTTTTTAAATATGTTTCTTCGGTTTCAGGAATGCAAAAGGTGCAATACACTTTTAACATTTCGTGCATTTATTCCGCGTATATGCGTTTATGCCAAAAATGCTACTAATGTGTTGCTTGGATCAGTCTGGTTACTAACGTGTTGCTTGGATCAGTCTAGTTCTACTATCTAGACACGCGGCAGCGTCTCCAGCCAAAGTGTTCAAAGAAAACTAGCGACGCAGCGGCCGTGTGTAGTATTAAATTACACGAACCATTTGGAGCTTCTTTTGACCCCCTCTCAACTTATCTCTATAGTAGGCAAATGAAATACAGATGATTTCCGTATCAATTCGTCACTGGGAATACCCATCAGTTTTCAAATGTACCTATACTATTTACCTACATAGTGCTCTTTACTAGTCATTTACTGGCAGGTACAGTAAAAGCGTATACAAATGCACATCGGCCGTTGGAAAATGATAATAGGTCAGTTTCGGCTTAGTAGAGCATTATAATATTTGTCTCAAAAACCACCACTAGGCAAAACGTCCAGAGTCACGTGTGACATTTGTGGCTTTTGACGTCTGTCTTTTGTTTGTTCAATTGTGGTTCGTGAGATCACTTTTCATGGGTAGGCCTACATCCAGCTGTGGACTATTATTAAGGCTGGTATAGGTAGGTAGAGGTTCGTTAGGAAGACATAACGCTCTCCGAAATTGAAATTAGCTGATTATCTCTTTCCAAAACCCGATGTCTATTATTTATTTGCGCGTATTATACTTACTTCAACTATCTGTTTGGTTAAACATTAAAGTGAGTCATCAAAATTATTAGTTTGCTTCCCGATATGGACTACTTAGTATCTAGGCGTAAAAAGTGTTATTTTTAAATTATTATTGACCGAGCAAACGAAGTGAGAGGTTTCCGTTGATTTTGCTTTCGTCTGTCCCGATGTTAATTCTCCTGCACAGGGCGCATTTTAACGAATCTCGACGAATCTTGTTTGATAGGTTCTATATACTAATGGATTTATTTCATTGTCGACGATTTTTGATTGGAAATTTGCTGTAACACTATTTATGAACCGATTTTGATTATATTTGGTAAGTTTGTTTAGTATATAAATCCTAACAAGATTTGAGAGTATGAACGAAATCGGTCAAGAGTGAGTTGAGACATAACAGGCTTATGAAGATTCACTTAAACAGATGCGAGGTCTACTGTTCGGAGAACTACTAGTGATAATTTATCAATTGATGTCCAAAGATGTGAAAGGCGTCCAAGAATTTTCGGCCAAATGGACAGAAATAGTGCGGATCAACGGACTGGGTCTTCCGCAATTGCACGGCGTCCTAGTCTAAACATAGACTGCCGGGGGATCGTGGGCTAGGTTTGGACCGCTGTCATCATTATTTTTTACTAGACTAGCTGACCCGACAAATGTTGATTTGCCAAATTAAAAAAAACTGGAGAGGTCCACCCGAGATACACAATAACCAGCCAAAGTGTTCAAGCCAATTTGAAGAAGTTCGTTAACAAACACTAACATGTGATTTTCATAAATTATTATTGATTTTATGCAAACTGACGGTTTTGTTGAATAACAAGAAATAATTATGTTTTTTTAACAAATATGTATCAAAATTACTTCTACTGTCGACTATCGCATTTTATTTCACTAACTACTTTAGTGAAATTCAGAAATAAGAAGCCTGACAGACAAGTAGGTAAATGTTACTTGGTTATTTTTTCATTGGGTTACTTAAAAAGTAAATAGCAGTGTTTTTTTTTTCAGTCGCTAGACTATAGAATAAGAACTAAAATAATATTTCTATTACTAAAATAGCAAGAGATATACATCACTTTGTGCCATTTTAAATATGAAATTTAAAAGGTGTTACAAAAAGATGCACCTACCTACACCCAAACTTACGTAATTTCGAAGGGTTTCACAAATTAGCATTGAGCTATCTCGGGTGTCCAAATTCAAAAATGTAAAAAATAGGAAGGTAAAATGATCAGAGATTTAAACCTTCTTACTGGAACTAGAGGGATCAAATTTCCGAATAAGACAAAAGACCAAGTGGAACCTAATTTTAACTATTTTGACATTCCAACTGGTGATTTTGACGTATGCGACAGACATCGCGTTTTTTTTTGTTCCACTCACTCTCGCGTATGCTGTATAACCAAATGTGAATAAGACAGCTGTAACGTAGTTTTTATCGGAGTAAAATTTTACATCACTTCTCCTGAGCGCTAGACAGACTTCAGGATCGCATTCTCTCCCTGTTCAGAGTATAATGACTGACATAGTTTGACACTTAAGTAGGTACGTAACATGCCAAGTTTTTTTTTATTTCACGCATTCCGTTTGATATAATGACTTTTAAATGAATTATGACGTTAAAATTAAATGAAAACCCAGTTTAAGTTATATTATAAGACGTATATAGCTCGCAAAATTCCAGAAAACAACTTGAGGCACGCAACGTGCCTGTTTTCATAGTAAATCACCCTGCCGAAGAACTGTATTCTCATTTCTCAACCCTTTCCACTCTAATACAAATGCATGATGTCATTATTTCGCACCTGTTAATTCCTAGAGCCAGAGGAGCTCTGATTGGTTCCTATATAAAACGCGGTACAATCTGTTAACCACAAAGGAAGGGGGGGGGGGGGGGGGGTCCACAAGTGGGTACAATCCCATATGACCCGGCTGGATCCTGGTCCTGACTAGTCCTGAGCGAAGAACATATCTTCTTTTTCCAAATAAGTATGTAGTTTTGTTCGTTAGAAGTCAGAATATAATGTTAGTATTCTGAAACTAAAACAAAATGTTAATGGTTGTCGTTTTTCATAAATTCCTCTTAATGCCAAGCCTAAATTAAAATACAGTATTAAAAAAATGTTATAGTTTGCGTGCCATTGTGAGAATGTGGTCATGTGAAGTAATTTTATGAATGTTTTATAGTGAGATATATTTTATAATATGTATGACCTTTGCCGTCTATCTCATACCTCACTTTAGTAAAAAACTAATATTAAAATGTTTAAAATTAATTCGGTATGTCTTCCAAAGAAACAGAAAGTAAAATAAATATTCATCGTGTGATACTCATCATTTTTACATAGACGTGAGGAAATAGAGTCTGAAGAGTAGTAATGCTTGCTCGCGTGTTGCAACGCGCACTGTTGACACCAGCAGTCTCGTCAAAACGTTGAAATAATTTATTAATGAGTATAGAGTGAGAGCAGCGCGTATAGTTGAGCTTCCCTCTTCGCACCGGTGTGTGCGGTGCGCGGTGGCAGTCGCGGCGCGTGGGCGTGGGCCGGCACCGGCAGAGGGCCAAGCGGCGCGGCGTCGGCGGCGCGGTGTCAAGTTCGTCGCGCGTCTCGGGCGATCGTACGTGCCGGCGCAGGCGCGTATAATTAGCAGTCAGCCGTGGTCGGCGCGGTGCGCGGTGGGCCGCACCGAGAGGCGGCGGGCGATGCGCCGCCCGGGCCCCGCGCATGCTGCGCCTACACTACTTCTCCGACAGCCCCGCGCTAGCCGTCGCAGAGGACGAGGAGACTGTCTACTCCATCGATCTCATCAAGGAGTTCGAGGCGGTCGGTCGCGCGTGGAAGGCGTTCCTCGCCGACTGGCTGCTGAAAGGTCCGCTTGTTTATGTCACCCACGCTCGCTGCGTCGACGGTGTTTTTGTTTTGTTTGTATACCGTAACGTTGTTTGATAACTCGGAATGCTAATTGTTAGTGTGCAAATATTAATTGTAGTTTTTACGCGATGCAGGCCCGGGCTGCGTGGAAATGACCTTTCCAACTAGTGGCAGACAACGGAAATGACTTCACGGAAGTTACAGCTAACAGCGTGAATGTTTCGGGTTTCTCGGTTTCAGCGGTTCATACTCTTCATTTCGTTTTAATTATTTCATGTTCAACTATACGGAACGTTTTCGTTTAATATATTCATGATCTTTTAGTAATGTAGTTACATCTCGTCTGTCGTGGAATACGAAAGTTGAAATCTGGAGCGCGATGCATCAATCTTTTATAGATTATCTTTCTGTGATTTCTGTGATATGATCTTTCTGTTATAGATTAATGTGCAAACAGCTGTTCCATTTCAAATATATCTCACCCTCGTAGACTGACGAATGTGCATGCCATCGTTCCCTTGGGAGTATTTCTACCGACATCCCGACCTGCGCGCGCAAATGAAACAATAACACAAATCTCGTACTAGCTAACACCTCACTCGTCATCCGAGGCTCCTAATGACGTCATGGCCTCAACGCTTGCGCAACTGTTATCAAACGTAAATAAACAAATACGTATTGCATCGTGTCTGTATAATTATTTTAGTCTGTAAAAGTACAAACCGGCGTTAATAATGTAATTAGTTCGATGAGTTTGTCCGTCGTTATGGATGTTGGAAGTTGTGATGTGCAGCGTACACGAATCGAAGTTTGACAGTTTGCTGCAAGTTCGACATAACATTTCATACCTTCTAACTAGAGCTTGGGAAATCTTAGAATAGAGTTAAGGCATAGAATAAACGGGACAGCAGTAATACAGATATATAACTAGCTGACAGTGCAAACGTGTTTTGTCATATAAAAGATAAAAAAGTCTGAGATGACTACCCTTATTACCTAGGGGTATAGAAATAGCCTATGGACGAGATAAATAACGATTTCGTAGAAGCTGTCCAAACGGTGGGTGCTAAATTTTTCAGACCCAAACATTCAAAAGGAACTAAAAGGTTATCGAGTCACACTCTGAACGTCATGGCCGAACGACGTTCGTTAATACTGCAGTCTTCCGAGGACGCCAAGTCATATAGGCGGCTCAATAGATCACGAAAACGAACAGATCTCGAAATTCACGCGAAACGACGTTTATCTCTTTAATACCGAGCATATTAAGGAGACGATTGAGCGGAATAAAGGCTCCAAAGTGTTCGCAAGAGATCTGTCTATCGAACAAAGCCTGTTGACAAAGCTGAAGAGAGAAGACGGCAGTATGATATCGACCAAGGCAGTGGTATTAGAGGAGATCGAAAAGTTCTAGGGGCAGTTATACACTTTGGTAGCTAAGCCTGTTTGTAGAGTGGCTACAGATCCCGTAGCCAAGGTAACCCGACATTTCACCGATGATTTCCCGGACATCAGCATGTACGAGATTAGAATGGCCCTAAATCAGCTTAAGAATAACAAGGCGCCGGGTGATGACGGAATCACTTCAGCTTCTGAAAGCGGGTGGAACACCGGTACTTAAAGTCCTTCAGAAGCTCTTAAATACCGTTGTTCTTGAGGGCATAACGCCAGAGATATGGAACAGAAGCGTGGTGGTGCTATTCTTTAAAAAAGGTGACAACTCCTTATTGAATAATTACAAACCCTTCTCGCTTCTGAAAATTTAGCATTTGTTTCTAAGCCATGTCTATAAGCTGTTTTCAAGGGTCATTACGAACCGTCTCGAGCGTATGCTTGATGACTATAACTATGTTTGTGGGCTATGAGAAAGCTTTTGATTCGGTCGAGACATGGGCTGTGCTTGAGTCTCTCCAACGATACCGTATTGACTATAAGTACATCGAAGTGTTGAAGTGTTTGTATAATAACGCCACGATGTCGGTCCTAGTACAAGAAGAGAGCTCCAAGGCAGTCCCTTTGAAAAGAGGCGTCAGACAGGGAGATGTAATATCTCCAATACTGTATACTACCACTTTAGAACGCCTTCAAGCTTCTAGAATGGAAAGGTTTATCAACAGGTGGGTCTTAAGATGAACATGGACAAGACGTAATATACAAGTAATGCGTAATGCCCATGTTGTACCCACCCCAATATCTGTCGGGAACTCGGTTCTTGAAGTTGGTGACTCGAACGTCTAGGACCTAGGACAAGTAATCCACTTAGGTAGGTCCAACTTCAATAAAGAGGTCAATCGCCGAACCCAACTCGGCATATGTCATCACTGCCAACCCAAACGCTGCCCGTTTGGGTTGGCAGTGATGACATATGGAACTGAAACGTGGTCTTTTTTACTGTGGGCCTTATAAATACGCTCAAGGTAGCCCAACGTGCTATGGAGAGATTTCCTACTCAAGCGATTAACACCAAAACATAACATTTTGTCGCAAATTAAGGGATACAAACAGTTTTCTCCCGGAACGTAAAATCAAAAATGTACCGCGATTTTTCTCGATGTTCCACAGATAACGCGAAAACACTGGTCAATTCAGAAAAACATTTACCAAAATAGATGGCACGGGTCATTTTAACTTAACGATGTACGTAATTAGAACGTAAATTACATTGATTATACGTTCATATTTTTGAAACTTGTTAATTACATCGGTTTTGATGTACCTAATAATGAATGTTTTGAAACCTCAGATGAAAAAGAAGTGTGAAATCTCGTACATCAAGTTTTTATCTATACATATGAACCTTAATGATACAACAATGTTTTCTATTTTACTATTTATTACTTTAAATAAGCCCGAGTTCAGGAGTGGGACACATTTTTACACAAATCATGCTGAGTCTCAAAATCTCAGTAATTTTCTTATTTTGAAAGGCTAATCTAAATTTTTAAAAATAGACTGTAACTGAAATAAAATACATAGTATCAAAAACCTTTCCCTAAATTTTCTACGTATATGCACCGTGTAGATTGTATAACGCGCTTCCTTACAGCAATAAACAAACATAGAGAACGTTATTTTTTGTCCCCGTATCAATGATCTTGTATATTTACTATACTTTTGTACAATCAGTAGAGAGCGTTTTGCGAAAGAGTTTCCGCGGCAAGAAGTGTAACTAATTTCAACAGTTCGACCAGGCGACGCGTCTGAGTGACTTCTTTCGCCAAGAGTACTCCAGTATATCTGTAAGAGTAGTCCGTATCACGAAAGGAGTCCCCCGAATTAAGTAAAACTAATTATAACTGATCGGCCATATGCGATTGTGGCGACAAGTCTGAGGGACTTTTTTAGTGAAACGCATTCTGCAGCAAGTTACATCTCAGTTGCAACTACAATTTTATCGTGGACATGATACATATGGGGGATTTACGCGGGTGACTAAAGCACGATTGTTACCGCGCGACGAACATTGACTGTCTAAACTATCTCGACTGTCTAGTCGCATTGTCATTTAGAGTATTTAGACCTCAGAAGAATGACAAGTAATAGAAACCATGCTAAATTTTACTCAAAATCAAAACTACGTTACAGCTGTCTTATTCATATCTGGTTATACAGCATACGCGAGAGTGATTGGAACAAAAAAAACGCATTGTCTATCGGCATACGTCAAAATCACAAGATGGAATTTCAAAATGGTTAAAACTTGGTTCCACTTTGTGTTTTGCGATATGATTGGAAATTTGAACCCTCTAGCTCCAGCAGTAGGTTCAAATCTCTGATCAATTTACCTTCCTACTTTTTACCTTTTTAAATTTGAACGGCCGAGATAGGTCAATGCTAGTTTGTAAAGCCCTTCGAAATTATGTAAGTTCGGGTGGTATGTGCTTCTTTTTCTAACACCTTTTAAATTTCATACTAAAAGGGAGACAAAGTTACATATATCTCTTGCTATTTTAGTACGGTTTCTATTACTTGTCATTCTTCTGAGATTTACGAGTAGACGGTCGATTTTCGCCGCGCGGCAGAAATCGTGCGGATTTAGTTACCTGCGCAAATCTCTCGTTACTCGTATTTTTTCTGTTTAATGTGAAAGAGATGAGCAAACGCGATGATTAATTTTTTCAGAAGAACAAAGGATTGATCTGAAAAACACGAGACCAGGCGAGAGTGACGGACTTTGAAAAAATGTCCGTTAGCCAATAATTGTTCCGCTGTCTTGCACATTATAATTATGTTAGTATATCGCTGTCTGTTTCTATAATGTAGACGTGTTCTGATGGTCTGGCCAAATTAGAAGGACGCGCTTCGATCGTTTTCATATTTTAATTTGTTATATGGCATGAGAGTTCAGAGCGCCCGACGGTTACACTGCTACAATAGGCACCCAACATTTCAACTTAGGACAGGCACGTCCTAAAACGCAAATCTTATGAAAAATTGTTTATGTGGTTAGTAACAACGAAATCTCTTAGAATAAAACTGTTAGAAACTTTGTAGAAAACTTTACGCACGTTCGTTGATTTATTAGGGTTCCTTAGTAAAACGAGGAACCCTTATAACTTCGTTGTGTCCGTCCGTCCTCATGATACAAAGCCTTATAACTTATAAACCAAATTGCATGAAATTTGACAATATAATAGTTTTAGTATAGATCTCAATTTCGAATACTTAAATATTCAAAATTGTTCATTTAAGGGGTAGTTCCGTTACAAGTACAGTGGGGATGAAACTTTTTTTTCAAACCCACCCCCTCATGTAGGGTATTGTTGAATAGGGTTTCTAAAATGAATGAAAGATTTCTTGAATCATTTTTTGTTACGTGTACGATTTGTGAGATATAGGTCGCCAAAATTAAAAAAAGGGTATAATATCTAAAGTATACGAGATATAATGTTCAAACTTTGTGACCGTATAGACCACATTAAAAACTTTATCTCAAAATTGTTTTGAGCACTGAGGAATCATAACTTTTTGAGTTATAAAGAAAAATTGAAATTTTTAAGCTTGCACATAGCTCATAGGTCATTGACCTCACAAATATATTTTCTAGTCAATCGTGTTTTTCTAGCTTTCAACCATCTTATGACATTATAAAATTGGTTATTATCATAACCATAATCATCGTCACCATCTACGTAAGCCTATCATACGCGTGTCTCGACACGCACTTGACAACTTATTTTCTTTTCATCTTTTTATATTAACCTAATTCAAGAGGTTCTCAATTCCGTTGTATGTGTTCCTTTTAGGGTTCCGTACCCAAAGGGTAAAAACGGGTTCCTATTACTAATTTTTATGTACATAATATGTTACGTGGTTATTACTCCTCCAACTATGAACGGATTTTGATGTTTTTTTCTGTTTGGTAAATCATACATAAAAGTTTTTAAAAATCGACAATAATACAGGGTTATTTCTAATCAATAAACATTCTTCTAGGGGCTTATTCTGTACATTAAAACTAACAACTTTTGTTCTACGACTTTCGTTAAAACTCGAAAAAAAAATTTGTTATTCCATAGAAAAATATATTTCACCCGCGACAAAATGTATGAACAGCTGATTTTTTATTTGAGTTTTGACGAAGGTTTCAGAACAAAAGTTGTTGGTTTTTATGTACTGAATAAGCCCCTAGCAGGATGCTAATTGCTTAGAAATAACCCAGTAACATTCATCGATTTGAGCGAACTTTTTAAATTTTTTGTACGATTGCTGACGGTTGTGCTATTTCTGGCGAAAAATAATCACACACCTTATTATTCTGTGTATCTACCCGAGTCCATCCTGTCTTCAGTAAAGTGACTACTAGCTACCGAGTATCTACCTACTCAAAACGGTGTCGCAATCAAATCAGCAGTTTGTTTGTGTTCAATTGTAATCTAAAACCATTAGCGCGAGATTTCTAAGTACTCCTTTTATTCCTTGGCAACCGCCGAGAAACCCGATAGGCATAACTTTACTGCTTACCTTGTAATCTGTCGGATTATCCGAAGTAACCCGATATAGAAATCAAGTTTATTTCGAAATACTTTTGTGAGCATTATTCATTGTAGACGACGCCGAATCCCAGGATATGATATGTAATTTTATTGAGTTTGTTGAACAATTAGGTAAGGGGAACGCTCTCGAAGTCGTAAGATAGTCTTCATCCATCCATCCATCAGCCATAAGAAGTCCACTGTTGGACATAGGCCTCCCCTATGGATCTCCAATAAGACCGATTGGAAGCGGCTTGTTTCCAGCACGATCCTGCGGTCCTAATGAGGTCATCCTAATGAGGTCGTCCTACGCTGCGCTTGCCAGTCTTGAGAGAGTCTTAAAAAGACTTAAAAAGTCTTTTTGACAGCTCTAAATATAATTTTAAAGTGTTACTCTCTATGTCTAATAGATCGCAATCGAAAAACAGGAGGAGGTACTCAATTCGACGTGTATATATTGTTGGAGAGGTGGTACTTCGAGAGCTACCGATGACGTCACAGCGTCCAGCGCTGTGTGGTCGGAGAGGGGGTCACCGGCGGCGGGACACTTCGGAATAGGGCCTCGGGCTAGGCGTGCGTGTGCGTTGCGTAGATCATAAATTGTCGCTAAATATTTTTGTACGAATATATAATTTTGTTGATAATTAGGTGTTTATCTTTTTAATTTCACTTCTGATAGACCTATTTCCTTATATCAGAAGTGGGATTACTAAGAAAACTCACGGCCTTTTCGCTCAGATTTTCCTGACATTTTGAGAAAACTGCGTATTAATTCGGAGTTCAGACGTTTGAATTTGCGTGAAAAGTGTAGTGTTTTAAACGTTTAATATGTTTGGCAAAAGTGTTGTTTTGGACTAATTTCGGTTCGTTTATTTTAATACGTGATGATTACGCAGTTAGAAAAAATAACAAGTAACCCCTTGTGGGCCTCGTGTTCTTTGTGTGGTGACACAGTAAAGTTCTTTGTTCGTTGTTCGCCTAGTAAGCGCGGTGCGATTACGTCATACAAGATCTGATATCGTAGCGCAAGCGTCGGTACATGCGGGGAAGTACCTAGAGTCAGTATTACCACGTGTCGTGATGTGACCGCGATGGAATTCGGGAATGTTTACATTCGTAGAGCCGTAGCCCTTATTGACTTCGTAGCGCTTGTAGACGCTGTAGCTTTAATAAATCTCGTAGCACTAACTCGATCCGTGAAATGATAAGCGCTATCATAACCCGTCCAAATATTATTGACGGCGGCAGATAAAGCAAAACGTTGACTAAATATGTGGTTCTTTGAAACAATTCGGTTATGAAATCTGTATTTTGGAGAAAAGGTGCGAAATATATTTGAGCATGCTATCTTATACTTTCGCGGACAAGTGCATCGCAAGTCCCAAGCAGTAATTGAGATGGAGATCGGGATGTTTCCGGCAGCTGCGATCTGCAAACGAGTAATTGACTTACTTTTATAAATGCTTCTAAGGTTGCATTGCAATCTACAAACGAGATATTTTGTCAGTTAGCTGTATAACTAAAAGCCGTAGTGTGTTAAGTTGTTGTTGAAGACCAACTTTTACGTTAATTTACGTGCAGTGTTTGTTTGTTCAAATGTGCATTAATACGATCATTAATAAATTCAAGCGCGGAGTTTGTCCGTTTGCGTATTTATACGGATGTGTGTTGTGCACGTTAGCATACTGTAACGAGTATAAGTGATTTAGGCGCGACGTTTGTTTGTTCGTTCGCGTGCTGTTACGATTATAAGTGATCAACTTGTTGATGTGCACCTTGATTTCCATGCACCTAGATTTACGCGTCACGTTCCTTTCCGAATTGCTAAGAGAATAGAGGTTCGCGCGCGATGTTTGTTTAGCGCATTGTTATTACTTAGCACTGAGATCTGTAGATTTCTCTAATCCGGTGTGTAAAGATCCTTTTTTATGAGCGAGACATTTGTACGCCACGAAATGTACATCACAAAATTCACTATGGTGTTGCATTTTTTATATTTATTCGGTATGGTGGCAGTAAGTCTTGTGGTATTCCGCGTATTCCGCGTGATGTGTTAAGTAAAATAAGACAGCGACGTGTTATTTTGTTGCCTTATCGACTATTATGTAGTGGTGTGAACTCTAAAATAATTTTGAGAGCAGTTGAAGATGTCTTTTTCATACATCCGCACTATAACAGTAGCCCGTTACAAAGCTATGACTTTAGATATCAGTCTCTTTTCACTACTCTGTTCCACTGTCATAAAAGATTTGTTCTGTGAGTTTTTTTTTAATGGTATTAGTAAACGCTTGTTGAGACATGTTGCACTTAATAATTATGCATTGGTTGGTGTTAGGCGTATTGATTTGTAGTACCCGGATACCTACTAAATGTGCAACTTTTGTCATTATGCGTATTGATGTTGTTACTGTTGGGTAACACTTATGTTACGATTGCATTATGCGCATTAATGTTGTTTTGTTAGCACCTACTAATTATGCGATTATTGGCATTATGAGTAGTAGTGATTTCAAAGTCATTTTACGGGAAATTGGCCCGCTGGATTGAGGCATCATCGCCCATCTTACCGAGCCCAGTGACTATAATTGATAAAATTATTGCCGCTTTGATCATTTGTGATGATGCGAATCCCTAAATAAAGCAATCTGAATAAATTAATGCATATGCCCTATTAGGAAATTTAGGCGCTGCGCAAATGTACTTTTGTTGCCGACACGGCACACCATCACAGGGAGCCGCAGTTGCTGTGTCATGTAGCGGCGATCAAACACAACTTCCCGTTGCTACTATGAAATGGGTGATCGTCCAAGTGGATGTTGAGTTGGGATGGCCTCCGGCGAAGGAGTGCTTCACCGGGCGAGGTGTCCTGCTTGCTGCAGCTAGTCCCTAGCTGCCCGACTATGTGGAATCATTTTGGTCTTGATATGGTTCGCCCGTACGTATGGATTTTGCCTGCGCGACGCGGGCTTCGGTTTGTGATTGGCTGACGTTGGTTCCCCGAGACGCGTGTTTATAAGAAAATTGTTTGTGTTGTTTGTATCTTCATTTAAAAACTTTTGGTTTCCACTTACCGACACCGAACAATTTTAATTGTTAATGAGTATGCGTTAAGTGTAAACAACTAAACAAAAAAAAAATATGTTTACGTATGCGCAGGGAGGGAGTAAATTATTAATACGGGCTTTCTATAAAAATCAAATATTTATCAATAGCTAGTATACGACACAAAAGTGTCCACGTTCGCTTCAGTTGAATTTGTTGGAATTGTTGACTGAATGGTTGGGATGGCATTACTGCTATTTCAATAAAGTTCAAAATATAAGGTTCACCTGAGAGACTTTTGAAGTTTTCCTGCCATATCAATACAAGCCAATTAAACATTTGATCAGTAATTCAAGTGTCATTTGTGTCAAGATTACATTGCAGTGTCTATGCGTTTTCTATGCCATTTTACTATGATCGTGCATTACAACTTTCTTGCTTTGTCACTTCTCTTGTTCTACGCGACTACATGTCAATGATTTTAAAACATCAGCAGGAGTTGTTTTACTATAAAACACGTGTGCCGTTATATTTCGTGGACTAAATGTTAATTACTCGTGGCGATTATTTATTTGGGGTCAGGTATAGCCGAGCTCTTTTGAAGTGAAAGGTTTTATTGCTTTCAAACGATTTCAAATGCATGAAATAAATCTGCAGAATAAAGGAAGTTTCCATTTCTATTTTGAAGCCCTTATCAGAAAACTCATTGACGTTTTTGTTTCTAAAATGACATGCTTTGCATATTTTATAAGTAAGAAAAGTGTGTCTAAGTGGCCCTTATGTCTTGAAACAGATTAAAGTGTTGTGCATGTAAAAAACAAAACGACCAAGCTCTGGATGTTTTGTCCCTGAATGTCAATCGAGATGTGTTCTGTTGTGACTGTTATAGTTTACTGTGCAGAACAAGCAGTCTTATTGCATTTTTTCACACGATCAAAAAAAAAAGAAAGTAACGTGAATTACTAGCTGCACGAAAATGAACTCAACTAGTACAAGCAACTATCAGCACGGTGTCTTCGGATGGATGACCGCGGGTGGCATTTGCAACTGAGCACAGTGGCTCGTATGGCACGCTAAATCATAGGTTCCGGATGTTTCAACCATCCGGTCATGTCAGAGGCCTTCAGGCAGCTTGGAAACTCTAACGCCAGGGCTGGCCACCTGGCCTATACGAATTTACTTACAAGTTGTGAACGAGAAAGCGCAAATTGTAGTGAAATACCTAAACGATGGCGAAGTGATTCCAATCAGTATGAGAACTTCTGATGAATGATGAAATCACCTATCTGCTATGTTTTGTTTCTGAATCGCCATCGACTCAATTTTCTTTGTGTATTCCATGATGGTCATGGTCTTCATAGTGTAAACCAAACTTTGGAGTTTGTATTAAAGAACTTTTAGTTCTCCTGGTGGCCAAATGTCATTTCTCCAGAAAGATGTTTCTCGTTGCACTGTAACTGTACTTGCTCGTTTGTGTGTTCTCAAATGATTTGCACTATGCATCACATCGGTGAAATTATCATTAAAAAAAAAAACAGATATTTCGAGGTCGTCACTTTGAACTTAAAAAAAATAAAGAGATCCTTTCGTCAAAGTATCAGCATGTCCTTCTCGTTAGCAATGAGCTAATCTTTTCTGAATTGTGATATTTGTGATCGAATGTTCAAAGTACTAAATTTCTGAAATAAATGAAAGTGCGTGTTATTATTGCATCCTGCTGAATGTGGTTGTCATCCATTTTAATTGACGACAGCTTTACCTCAAGAAATGTTGTGCGTGCTGTAGTTTTTGTCGTTGATTGGTTGTCGGAGATCAGCCAAGCGATATGTTGTGCTGGAGCAATTTAATTGTTCAGTTTTTATCGATTTTCTTATTATTTGACTAATTTTATTTTTGCGAGCAGACCTCATAACCCTCTAGGCAGACCCCATTATTTCGACGAGCAGACCTCGTCTATGAGTAGACCTCATACCCTCTGGGCAGACCCCATTATTTCAACGAGCAGACCTCGTCTATGAGCAGACCTCATACTCTCTGGGCAGACCCCATTATTTCGACGAGCAGACCTCGTCTATGAGCAGACCTCATAACCCTCTCGGTAGACCTCATTATTTCGACGAGCAGACCTCGTCTATGAGCAGACCTCATGCCCTCTGGGCATACCCTATTATTTCGACGAGCAGACCTCGTCCATGAGCAGACCTCATAACCCTCTAGGCAGACCCCATTATTTCGACGAGCAGACCTCGTCTATGAGTAGACCTCATACCCTCTGGGCAGACCCCATTATTTCAACGAGCAGACCTCGTCTATGAGCAGACCTCATACTTTCTGGGCAGACCCCATTATTTCGACGAGCAGACCTCGTCTATGAGCAGACCTCATACTCTCTGGGCAGACCCCATTATTTCGACGAGCAGACCTCGTCTATGAGCAGACCTCATAACCCTCTCGGTAGACCTCATTATTTCGACGAGCAGACCTCGTCTATGAGCAGCCCTCATACCCTCTGGGCAGACCCTATTATTTCGACGAGCAGACCTCGTCCATGAGCAGACCTCATATCCTCTGGGCAGACCCCATTATTTCGACGAGCAGACCTCGTCCATGAGCAGACCTCATATCCTCTGGGCATACTACACGACTAATATCTATTCGCGAGCATATCTCGCTGTGGGCAGACCCCACTAAGCGGATGGAGGAGATGCAGAAGAAAACTTTAGCCGGAGAGCTGGCTGCTGCGGCGTGCTAGCATCCTGGGCATCGGGTCAACAACCTCCAGGCGTTCCACCAAGTGGGCCTGCGGCCCCCTGGCATTCCAGTCAGTGGGCTTGCGGCCAGCCTGGTCAGCGGGCCGGTTGCCTGCTGCGAGCCTGACCAGTAGGCCTATAGCCTGCGACGTGCCTGGTCAGCGGGCCTGTTGCCTGCTACGTGCCTGGTCAGCGGGCCTGCAGCCTGCTGCGTGCCTGGTCAGCGGGCCTACCGCCTGCTGAGTACCCGGCCAGCAGGCCAGCAGCCTGCTACGTGCCTGGTTAGCGGGCCTGCAGCCTGTTGCCAGCCGAGTCAGCGGGCCTCCGGCCTGCCACATGTCCTGTCAGCGGGCCTACAGCCTGTTGCCAGCCGAGTCGGCGGGCCTCCGGCCTGCCACATGTCCTGTCAGCGGGCCTACAGCCTGCTGCCAGCCGAGTCGGCGGGCTTCCGGCCTGCCACATGTCCTGTCAGCGGGCCTACAGCCTGCTGCCAGCCGAGTCGGCGGGCCTCTGGCCTGCCACATGTCCTGTCAGCGGGCCTACAGCCTGCTGCCAGCCGAGTCGGCGGGCTTCCGGCCTGCCACATGTCCTGTTAGCGGGCCTACAGCCTGCTGCCAGCCGAGTCGGCGGGCCTACGGCCTGCCACATGTCCTGTCAGCGGGCCTACAGCCTGCTGCCAGCCGAGACGGCGGATCTGCACCCTGCCGCGTGTGCAGTCAGCGGGCCTGTAGCCTGCTGACAATCTTGACGGCAGGCCTCCAGCCTGCTGTGTGTGCAGTCAGCGGGCCTGCAGCCTGCTGATACTCGTGACGGCAGGCCTTCAGCCCGTTGCATGTGCAGTGAGTGAGCCTGCAGCCTGCTGACGCTCGAGACAGCAGGCCTCCGGCCTGTTGCCTGTGCAGTCAGCATTTCTGTATATTTCCAGCCTGAGAGCGGGCTCCCAGCCTGCTGGTGTCCTGGATACTGTGTCTTCAGCCTGACAGCGGGCCTCCAGCCTGCTGGTGTCCTGAACACTGTGCCTTCAGCCTGACAGCGGGCTCCCAGCCTGCTGGTGGTGTCCTGGACATCGTGTCTTCAGCCTGTCGGCGCGTCCTGACAGCGGGCCTCCAGCCTGTTGACTGCCGACATCCTACGAGAGAACGAGGCGTTCTCTTGTCAGGAGAGGCCGTGTTGGAGAGGTGGTACTTCGAGAGCTACCGATGACGTCACAGCGTCCAGCGCTGTGTGGTCGGAGAGGGGGTCACCGGCGGCGGGACACTTCGGAATAGGGCCTCGGGCTAGGCGTGCGTGTGCGTTGCGTAGATCATAAATTGTCGCTAAATATTTTTGTACGAATATATAATTTTGTTGATAATTAGGTGTTTATCTTTTTAATTTCACTTCTGATAGACCTATTTCCTTATAATATATATATACGTCGAATTGAGTTTTATATATATATATATATATATAAAATTATGTATATCAACGCATAACTTTTTTCATAGTTGTCCGATTTCAATCATTCTTTTTTATTGGAAAGATTATACTTCGAAATTGGTCCTATTTAAATTTCTGATGAATTTTGCGAATTCTGTACATTTGGTGAAGTCGGTCATGCTATTTTTTGCAAAAATATATCTTGTAAGTTTTTATTAGTTAGTTAAAATCTATCAAGTTAAGCCTTCAAAATTGAGCGCATTGTCATTAAACTCATCATTATCATAGGGGTGCTGTTTGAATTGACATGGCATTATTACTATGAAAACTCCGGCTAAGAGACGTTTGAGGTTTGTCCACCATTATTTTGAAATCGAACTTGATATTTGATCACCTAGTTCAAGTGTCATTTGTGTCAAGATTACATAGCAGTTTCCAGTCGCCGCAGCGTTGTCGACGTCATGTTTCTGAGATTTAGCATCAAAACTTTTTTACTTAATTTTACTTCTACTGTTTTTCATTATTCTGAGATCATTATCTACAACTTTAAATTTAATACCAACCCCGAACTCGCAAGAAAACAGCTGTTCCATACATATAGTACATTGATACTCGAAACGATGTAGGTATGTGGTACGGCTGTACGGCTGATTTTACTATCGCGATTTCGGTATTATGCAAAAAATTGTACGCAATTACCTATCAGTACAATGAAAACTTCTTTCGGCTTTAAAAGAACCGGATCGATTGAAACACGTAACGTCTTCTTTTTAATTCTTGATAACAAGTACAGGTTGCCATAGCAATTTGTTCTATTTTTGCCAAAATGAAATTCCATAACTTATATTGAATTTTTAGTAGGTATTTGCAAATTTTTAGCACCAAACTCTCTTGATTTTAAAAGTTTAGATTAAGCTAGACGACGATAAAGTTAGACGAGCAAATATCTCACTTGGTGTCAAGAGTTCAACTTAAGCTTGGCTCACATAATCCACTTATAACCTTAAACTAAGTATTGGAAATGCGCGTGGCGAACTTTCAACCCGAGTTACTGGCACTTGATGGTTCTAACTAAACTGTCTTGGTCGCATAACTGAAATATCTTAAACCGTGTCTTACTAATAGCCCGAGATCCCACCGCAAGAACATCCCACTTCGTAATTTATCTAAAAAACAGGTGAATGAAATGTTTTGTTAATATAATCAAACTTTTTTCAATCAAAATACTGGCGGTCAAATTTCGCAAGGCAACCCTATTTAAATATATTTTCCTATTCATATAATTACATAAAAAATTAGTTTGAACCGTGTATGCTATGAGCGGAATGTTCTTGCGGTGGGATCTCTGACTATAGCTTATGTACCGTGTTCGCAATTTTTTTGAGAAATAATGTTGGTGTCGGAAGGATGCGGCTTGCGCTTTTTTGCGCTGCGCGCGAGTAATGCCTAATTTCCGAGAGCCCAAAAAGATTACCGCGTACTGTTCTGTGATAAAATATTGAGAAAGATAGGTTATTAAGAATATTTCTTCATATACCCTGCTCTTCAAAGGGGCATTCCCGGTTTCAATTTAAAAAAAAAACAAATTTCTTCAAAATTTTTCAAAATATTTTTTTAAACAGTTTGCTTTAGTTACATATTAACCTCAACTTTTTGCGATAGCGGTCCGGTTTATTGGAATAGCTAAAGTGTATGGATAAACAGTATAGATTATAGATTTACTGTCTAGTAAGAAATTCAATAACGTAGGTATCGCGTGTGATAAAATTAATGTTCTACTGTTTACACCGTGTTTTATTTACTTTAATATTATCACGGCCTATGTACTTAAGTGAAATACTTTTTATTAACATTAAATAAACCTTGCCATTTAACATCTGACTAAAAAATTGCTCATTCCAACATCACTCAACTGTATAAATAAAGTTACAATTTATTCTATTAGTCGAGAGTGCCATTATTATTCATAAATTCTCACATAGAAATCTGCGTAAGATAAATGGAACGGGCCTGAGTGCCTGAAGTCTCCTTACGAATGCCAAAGAGATGAAGCAATCAAAATATACTGAACATGTGAATCACTGCGTTGAGCTCATCTGTCCATCCATGCTCTTGCTAAATTAACAATTGTTCTCTTATTATGATTCTTTATGGTAAAAAAGGGCAAATGTTCTCTTATTATTATTCTATATGGTCCTATAAAAGGTTATTCAGAAAGAGTAAAAGAAAGGGTAAAAAAACGGGCTTTATTGCTTACCTAAGTCGAAGTGATCGGATCCAGACCATTGATGAAAAAAAATGCCAAACAGAATTGTAGCTCTAAATCGTGTGTAGGAATGTAGTAAGTGTAGGAAACACCCGCTTATATTTTCACGAATCCCGGGTTGGCCCTTTGATAGAAATTATATAATACTAGCGACCCGCCCCGGCTTCTCACAGGTGTATTATACACATTAACCTTCCTCTTGAGTCACTCTATTTATTAAAAAAACTGCATCAAAATCCGTTGCGTAGTTTTAAAGATATAAGCATACATTGGGACAGACACCGGGAAGCGACTTTGTTTTATATTATGTAGCGATAGTGATATTAGAGCAATATAAATGTTTGTTTAAGTCAATTAGTGGTCGAATAATAACTTTGTAAACACTCAACACAGTACAGTACAGTAAACACTCAATGTTTTGTCTACGCCAGAGTTCTGATCCACTGTCTGGGACCGTAGGTCAATTTCTTGTTGTTTCAGGTTTAGTTTACGATTAAAGACAGGTATTCGTTTTCTTTAGAATCTAAAAAATATAAAAGGTTGACTTATTTTTCGTCTGTATTTTTTTTGCGTCTGTACATATTTTCTACGTGATACTCGTAGCTCCGCAAACTGTGGGCCGATTTACGTGCTTTTATTTTATTACGTAGAAGAAGCCCATGAAATGGCACATAAAATGTTTTATTTGCTTTGGTTTAGTAGTTTTTTTGTTTTACCAAAATCATTAATTGAAATGATACATCAATATCATGAATGATCTGTTTATGTGTTATTTAATAATTTAATGTTAGATAAAATAAATTTAAATTCAACGCGTAGTTCTGGATTACTTACATTAGCTTATTTCATTATTTTTCAGTTTCATGCTCTGAAAACTCTTACTTAAAAACCTCCAAAAAGTAGCAGTTCGTTTTGTATAGGTGGTACCGCATGCAACTATTTTTTAGCCAACTTTCAAAAAGAGGAGGTTCTAGTTCGGCTGTATGTATTTTTTTAGTATGATCAGCGATATTTATGCCAATTGTGAACTGTTGCTTTTTTAGTTTGATAGATCATACTTCAGAGGTGGTCTCATTTAAATTTTATCGAAATCGGCTAAGTATTTTTTGAAAAATCAACAATAATGTGAATATTACTACGTCGATGATAAATCGATCCGTGCTATTCGAATGCTGCACACGGTTGATCCATTTTTGGCGGTAAAAGAACAATCTTGTTAATGTTCGATGGAATCAATTTTTTCAATGGGTTCCGTATCCAAAGTGTAAAAACGGGCTTCTATTACTAAGACTCCGCTGTCCGTCTATCTGTCTGTGTCACCAGATTATTATCTCATAAACCGTTATAGCTAGAACGCTGAAATTTGCACAAATGATATATTGTTTATTTTGCCGCTATAACAACAAATACTTAAAATAGAATAAAATTTATATTTGAGGGGCTCCCATAAAACAAACCTGAATTTTTAGTCGTTTTTCGCTCGATATCAATAATGGTAACAGGTAGAAGTTTGCAATATTCACAGAATATTTAGTTGCATACTTCAATAATAAATAGTTGAATTAAAATGAAATAAATATTTAAGGGTATCCCATATAGTACGGAACCCTTCGCGCGAGTCCGACTCGTACCTGGCCGGTTTTTTTTTCTTTATTATAGCAATTAGTCTGTTTTTGTTTGCATGATAATAAATGGTATCAACTCATATTTACCTCTCTAAATGTAAATTTCTCTGTCAGTGTTAGTTTTATCATGAGGCACCAATGATTATGTATTAGAAAGTCATCTATGCACACTAATCTTAACTATGTGGACGAGAACTGGCTTACCAAAATAAATTGGCTGATGACGAACGGAACATTGCATTATAATTTATATTACGATCGCAAAGATGATTAATATCATCATCACCCTCGTCCATACACTTCTTTATTCCACACCTGGGTCTTTTTCTTACTGTGCCATCTGCCTCGGTCCTGTGCTAATTGTGTCCAGCCGGGCTAGCATACGCACCACGAAATATTTTACCGTCCGAAATATTTTGTCCGTACGTCAAAAAGAGTTTTTTTTTGTCGCATGCTAGCAGGTTTGACCCGCGTTTTCAAATGTATCGTCGACCCATCGCGAACCAACACTTTGCTTAAGGTCTAAGAGTCGGTGAAGATCGACCTTCACTGACTTGATAACCAGATGAGACATATTTTTAATCGATTGTTATTAATTTACAAACACGCCTATAATAGCTTGTCTATCGAACAGTGAGTGATGGTCGTTCTTCCACGTCTCTCCCTATTAACTTACCTCGGCCACCATTCTGTGACAGCGTTACTCCACCTGTCGTCATTTCGCTTTGCTGCGTGTCCTGCCCAACTCCACATTAGATTCATCACTACGGTTCTAAGTCCTGAATTTTCGTTTTTAACAGATTTCCGGATCACGAATTCGATCATTCGATCTTGAAATTTAATGCCGAGGATGGATCTCTCCACGGCTCTCTGTGCCACTCTAATTTGTTCAAAGCCACAGTCTGAGCGTTTTTATTTCGACACAGCCCGTTATGGTGATTAAAATAATTATTATGTATTTATTTATTAACTTCTTATTGAAATGCCTCGGCTACTGTTTGTAGCCGGAACCTTTCCGACGGTTGACTAGTATTTTGGCTTCTTCGTTAATTGACTTATTTAGCTTCACTATAAGTGGTCGTTCTTTTTTTCCTGTCCGCATCGTCATATCATACTAATATTATAAATCCAAAAAGTTTGTTGGTTCACGCAACAACGGAGCAACGGATTGACTTGAATTTTGGCATGGATATAATTCAAAGGCCGGAAAGTGACATAGGCTACTTTTTATCCCGTAAAAATTAAAGTTTCCTGTGGGATAGCACAAAAGTCAGAATACCACGCTGGCGGAGCCGCGACAAATATCAATAAGTTATCATAATCATAATCATTTATTTCATAAATACTATTTACACGTCAGGTTAATTCATACTCAAATCAAAATAATACAATATAATAACAACAACATAAATATTACAATGTCGAATAAACATAATCTATATTTATAAAATCGTGATTCATTGATACACCTATCACGAAATCTCAAAAAGTACAAGTGCTAGGAGTCTCAAATTTTACATGGGGGTTCTTTTTAGGATATAGGTGCTCACTTAGAACAGATTTTGCGAAATTCAAGCCCTAAGTGGGTGAAATAACGAGCCATACTTAGTATGGGAGGACACGATTCCTTGGGCGTTAAAAACGGGAAAAAAACTATTTTTGGGACGAATGATTTGAACGTCGGAATTGAAACTTTTTAGTGTATTTGATTGATAAATCAAAATTTTGACAAAATAATTATTGTGTCAAAATGACATGTTGACATGTTTGTAGGTACTACAATTTTAAAATCGACTGGCCTATCTTGTAGCGCTATAATGCACATAAGAAGAGCTATGCGAAGGGTTTTCCTCGGAGTTCTTTGCAAGATATAACCCAAAAAAAATATGATTTCTTGACAGAGGAATCAAACTTAGCGACGTGGCAAATCAGATAAATGAGTGAAATTAGCAGTGCTCTGAATACAATTCAGGAACGTCAAGTTCTCAGATGGAGCACAAAGCTAAGCAAGCTTAGCGTAGGATCATAAAATATAAGATGGAATGGAGACAGGACCTCGATTCGAACTGTGCTGTACAATTCATTTTATGTACAGTAAATAAAGGTTATATGGTTGAAATGATAATGATTATGGTGCTGATAACTCCCGAGTAAGTAAATATCATTTTTGAACAAAACATTTTTCGTGGCTTATAACCGGTAACGATGCTACAAAAAGATATAAAGTATACCTTCAGTGACCACGGATGGTAAGCGCTATTGCTTAGATGATGATGATTAAGTTGGCGTTGATACCTAAAATGGAATAAATTATCACTTGTGAAAAATTGTCGTGCCTTATAAGTAGCAACAATTCTAAAAAAATGTATTAAGTATGGCTTCTGTGGGCACGGAAGGCAAGCGCCACACATTACTTACTTTACAGAAGTGGTCACTGCTTGTTTATTTATTATTTTAGGACCACGTTAATGCGCTTAATCAAAAGCTATAATGACATTCTAAATTTTTTATCTAGATGTTTATTTCGATAAACCATTAAGTTTTTAAGTTATGTTAGAAAATAGACAAAAGTGTGAGGATAAAAAATAAATTTTTTGAATATATTTTTTAATGACTACACTTACGTAATAGATGCCTGAGAAACAATAATGGGTCATTAAAATACCTACCAAACGATACCAATCCCGAGCTATTTGATGAAATATAACTCGAGATATACCTTAATACCTACAACGGTGGGTGGCCATCCTTGTGACGTCATAACTTCTAAAGTCTGCCAGTTATCGCTTGACGACCGCTGGATCCTCGGTCCAGAAGCGATAGCGAACATATGAAACTAATTGTAGGTAAATAGAAGAGATGGCTACGAAAATCAAGAAGGAGAGCACTTTTTCAAATATGGCATGAGTATACTAGATAGGAGGCGGCCTATCTAGTAAACTCATGCTTTATTTTTAACAAACTTCAAAGCCTTATATTAATCTAAATTATTATAATCCATAAATTATAATAATAGTAAATTAAACCTACAAAATGGTATATCCTAGTGTTATAATCTTTAATTTGAGGGGTTGTAATACGTTACTGTTGCTGGGGAATGTATTGATTGTCAGTGATGTTTACTATATAGGTACATAATTAAAAAAAGTTGTTAGAATACTCGCCATATTTTCAGAGATACCTGATAAACTTATTGTTATTTAAGTACATCTCGTGCAATGGGATCAACGCCCAAATTAACCCTGAAATCGTCATAAAGGAATCAAATTTACAATAAGTTTGTTCACTGAACAATATGGGGTGTAAATCTAGACTGTACTACCAAGGAGATATTCTAGCATATTAATTTATTTCCTTCAAAAAAGGAGAAATTTGCTGTAGCGCTATTTACTAGCCGCTTTCCATAATATTTGACAAGATTGTAATCCATATGTTAACAAAATTTGCGAGAATTTATTAAGATTCAGCTAAACCGATTCGAGGTATACTGTTCGGAGAACTTAGAACAGGTTGGGTGGCGCCACCAACGCTGTTACTTGGTAAAAGATAAACACTAAGTAGTAATTTGTCGTCATCGTGACACCGGAACGGAAACCCGCGAATCAGTTATGAAACTATAAAATTTTGCGATCACGACAACGTTTTATAATACAGATTTGGTGTAATACAGAAGCCGAGGTGGTCTAGCGCGATAGATTTATAAAATTCTAGCTGTTGCCCGCAGCTCCGACCGCGTGGTATTTTGACTTTTGGCTATCCCACAGGAACCTCTTTCTTTTTCGGGATCAAAAGCCTATGTTACTTTCCGGCTCTTGAACTTTATATATGCCAAAAATCAAGTCAATCCGTTGCTCCGTTGGTGACTGAAAGAGGAACAAACCAACAAACTTTTCGGATTTATAATATTAGTATGATACAGATTTGGTGTAATACAGAAGCCGAGGTGGTCAAGTTTTAATGACACTCGCCTTTCAATCGTAAGGCCGTGGGTCCCGAACCAATGAACTCCTTGGAATTTACGAGTATGTACGGAATTTCACACCACTGGCTTTTCGGTGAAGGGAAACATCGTTAGGCAATTTGCATATGTCCGTAGAAGAAATTCGATGGTGTATGTGAATCCATCAACGTGCACTGGGCCAGCGTGGTGGATTTGGCCCAATCGCCCTTCGTGGGTAGGCCTACGTCCTGCAGTGGATTATTAAAAAGGCTGATACAGTACAGTACAGTACAGATTTAGTTAAGAAATAGAGGTTACCTGGAAAGTTTTCCGGGAGTTTTGGAAATTGGCCATTTTATAGATTTTGACGTGCTCTTTTTGACGGGCTGGACGCTCACTTTTTGTATGAAGACCTGTATGCTAAGTGTGAGTTTTGTCGTAGCTTAGTAGTCAGTTTTAGCGGGGCGTTTTTGAAACACTTTGTGCGAGTGCAAGTTCATACAAATTACATTACCCCCTCTCTTCTAAGAAATATCGGGCCCAGCGGAGTTCAATAGAAATATTTGGTCCGAGTCGTCAGTACGTGTTTATCATTTCACCGTGTCGTTTGCATTTATAGAGCCATGGCTTCTAATGAAGGAGATTGTTTTATTAGTGCTGACATATTGCAAGAAACTGAAGTTATTGAAGTAAAGGATTTAAAAGGATTGGACATTAGACGTAAGTCAAGTGTAAAAAGAAAAGACAATTAATACAAACTTTTGGTGGGATTAAAATCGACAGTGGTTCACGATGTGTGTCGAAAACGATATAATAATCTCACAAAATAATTTTATTATCAGAAATGGTATTTAAGAATTAAATTATATAATTTATTTATCATTGAATAGTTTTCAGTTGTTTTATTATTAGATGACATTTAATTTCAATTTAGTTGTTACTTGTCACTAGATTTATTATGTCACACGTTAAATAATTGTACATAATTATAAACTTACAATACATTTAAAGCAAATAGATAATAATTAATTTACATGGCGAATGTAAACTAGTCAAACAGACCTCCTCTGAGAGCACCCTGGCCAAACGTACCCAAATTAAATTAAAAAACTAAGTAAATTAATTAATATATTTTAAGTAAATTACACCATGTCATTGAAATATGTTAAAAATTTCAAAATTAAAAAATGTCCTATTTAAAATGTCAATACAATATTGTAGTATTGTCATTTAAATAAAATTATAAAAATAAAATACAATATTATTTCAATTTCTTCAATTTCAATTGTGCTGTCAACTCTACGACCTCTGTCTCATTGGTCGGTCAAATTTTCAGTATATGTCAAAAAGGCCAAATACATTTATTTTGTAAAGATACGAGGTTAAAATTCGATATAGACGTCAAAATCTATAAAATTGCCAATTTTCAAAACTCCTGGAAAACTATCCAAGTAAAAATACCCAATGACTACACTAGTAGGCATGATTATTTAAAAAATCACCCCCTTCGCACACGGCGTCGTAGCGTAGGCGTATCGTACTTGTTTGAACATGCACGCGCTCGTATTGCTCTCGTCCTACGCACGTACTACGATACGCCTACGCTACGACGCCGTGTGCGGAGGGCCTTGTCCGTCAGATAGAATATCAAAAAATATTAGACACGTATTTTCTCTTTCGTCAATTAAACAAAAATTGATGAAGATATAGCCCGTTAAAGTTTCGGGTGTCACGAGTCACTAACAAATGAGATCTTGCAAAAAGGGCTCAGTCTAGGTACAATAGCCCAAAAAATCCGATAAACTATGATAAATAAATGCGCAGAGTAAAACAACCGCATTAAATGCTTAATTTATTAGTACTTTCACATTTTCCAATTTCATTTTTGTTCAGTCATTGAATTACTGCCATTTTGGTCACATGTAACCTTTTTGATATAACCTACATATAATTAATAGCCTATATGTAAAAAATGCACTAAAGAGTTTAGTTTTGTTAGCAGAACTTTTCAGACGCTAAGCCGGAAACATACTATCGGTCGCGGCTGACGGACGCGACTGACAGCCGCGACTTAGCAATGTACACAGTCTTAAAACATCCGGTGTGCCAGATCGCTGTCGGACGTCCGAACGCTCAAGGTCGTCCGAAGGTGACGTCTGCGACTTATGTCCGATAGTGTGCACGGCTCAGTGTACTTTCATGTACAAAAGAAGGCGTTCTTTTCAAACAGTGTCAATGTAATTTTCAATCCGAATACAAAAAAATACTTTTAATGGACACTGTTATTGTAAAAAATAACGGGAAAATCATTTTCCGGAAGAAACGAAGCAAATTATGAAATACTGTAACTTTTGGTGGCCTAATTTCTATATATTTTTGCAATATCTCCTTTAAAGACTTCAGAGAAGTGACGTGACGACCCCCACTCCCATACTTTGACAAGGTTTATCGTCATTTTTGTTGTTTGATAGACGAAAGAAAAAATACGTGTAAGAAAAAAAAATATTTTATGATAATCTAACTCCCGGACTAATTATAAAAATATTTTTTCTTACCCAGTCATCTTGCCTATTGTTTATCGCAAAAAGAAGTCCTTGAGAGAAACCTACTATAAAAGCACTGTAAATAAAATAGTTTCACTAATGTGTCGTTGTTTATATTTTCAGAGGAAGATGAGTCGCAGATATTTGTCAAGTTTTTCAAGTTCCACAAGTGCTACGACCTGATACCTACGTCGGCGAAGTTGGTGGTCTTCGATACGCAACTGCTCGTCAAGAAGGCTTTCTTCGCTCTCGTGTACAATGGTCAGTTTCTCATCCCTTTTATTTACCTATATCTATGTAAATGTCTAATTAATTACTGACCGAATCATACAAGTCGGACGTGGAGTTAGCTACAAGCTGCGTAACATCCAATCAACGCGCAGATTTATGTGAGCTTCAATCAGAATTGGATATTGCTTGTAGCTAACTTCACATCCGTCGACTTGTATAATTCGACCTATAACCAGCATGTTTTGTCGTACATGCTCGCGGTCGTTTACATACTAAAAGTCAATGAAACTGTTGTATACATAAAAGAGTCATAGTCCTAAATAAATGAAATTTAAAGGCCTTCTACTCTGTCCACTATAACGTACTATACCATGACCGTGCTAGGAACGTATTAGGCGCGGAAAACCACACAAAACGCTCTATTATTCCCGCTACAAAGTACCATTAACGTACATCTACAATACTCGAGAATATTTTGCCGGTACCGAAACGCTCCATGCATTGCACGTGACTGTGCTAGTCGGTCACAGAGCGGGCATGGTCTCATACCTTTCAATAGGTACAAAGAATATTTTGTGCATGACACGTTCCTACCACGGTCATCGTATGGTACCATATAGTGGGCAGACACTTACCTTACCTGTTTGTATTGGATTGGTAGTCTACCATTCCAGACGTACAAACACACAATTATTAAATGACTTCTGCGAATGTATTTTACTTACCATGTTGCTATGTTCTAAGCCTTTTCAAATGTTTGTTATCGGGGTGTTAATATTGAATTATGGGGCGGTTTTATATCGTCATACGTTGCCGTACAAAAATAATAAATAAGAATTTAATATCACCATCAATGGTAACTGGAAGATCAATGCGTGATTAAAACTGTTTCAAAAGATTTTGTCCAATTGCGGAAAATGAAAAGATTTACTTTATTTATGACTTACTATTTAAAGTTGCTAAGCGAATGTTTAATTTCAATCAGCGAATGTTTTAAAGTTCGCCAATGCTTTGCAATTGCGATTGTACAACCTTGGTATGAAATGTATTTATAGAAATGCAAAAGAAAGCCACATTTTCTACTTTTTATGTGTACACTTTTGGCGTTGCCTTACTGCAGTAGGGTCAAGATCTAAGGTGGAGCACAATCTATGAAACTTACGAATCTATGAACTCTTGGTGCACTTGTGACCTAAAATAAACAAGGCCTATAAGCTTGTGCCCAGCTTGAAATGCACCAGTTATTTTACTCATGTTTTGTCTGGTTTATGTTAATACAGCTGTGTTAACGGCATGGACAGAACTGGACCCTCCATACGAAAGAACTGCTGTTGACGTGGATTACCTAAAAAGGTGTATATCGTTCCATATCTCAAAAATGTTGATATCTGAATCTTCTGTTATGAAGTTAGTTTGATACCGACAACGTGTTCGGGTGGTTTTACTACCGTTCTGTTTCAAAGAACGCTCGACAGCGACACGTACTGCGGTCATTTTGCTATTTATGAAAAAATATTTTTACGGTCGTTTTATAGCCATTATTTTTGTTAGGCTGCAGTTGATGGGCCCTCTTTACGCGTTTTCTTTGTAAACGTAAATAGTTGTTTCACTCGTCCTCAAAGATGCCACTTGTAGCTCTAAAATTCTGAAACCGTTCATTAAGAAATAGAAAAATATAAAATAACTGTACAAAATTTTGTCTATCATTCGTGTCATCTCGTTTTTAACCGACTTCATTAAAAGAGGTTCCCAATTCGTCTAAATGTTTTTTTGTATGTATGTTACGCGATTACTTAGCCAATTATATTTATGAACCGAATTTGATGATTCTTTTTTTTTTAACCCATATAAGTAGTATAATTACTTCAGAGATTGGCCACATTTAAATTTTATCGAAATTGACTCTTCAGTCACACAGTAAGTACAGTTCCAGGACAGTCGTTTTTGAAAAATCAACAATAATGTGAACACTACTAAAATCAATGATACTTCGATCCGTGCGAGCCGTTCAAGTTAAGTACACATTTAGTGTTATAGTGGTTATGCCATTTTTGGCGAAAAATAATGATTAAAGTAATCACGACGATAAGTGTAGATTTGTATTCGAATTCTTTATAAATGCGCTCGGAATAAGGAAGATAAATTAAAATGATGCGTATTGCGCCATGGTTACATCTTAGGCTTGTTAGTAGTACACGAAAAAATGACGTTTTTTGGGTCAGCTTTGCACTAAATTTCCAATACATTTTTTTCAATAACTTTTAGGATCACTTACTGAGCATAAAATCACAAAATGCTGACAGATCCAGGTGGAGCTTCAAGCGCCATCTTGATAAAACGTTTTTGGCCGATATCTCGTAAACTATGCATTTAAGTGCAAAAATCATTTGGATCATTATTGTAGAGAATAAAATATCGCATCTTTTGTTTTCAGAAAACTCTTTTGTAAAACTTACCGTTTACGATTTATAGCTCATTTAATAAATTAATGAAATTTCATTGAATGGGCCATAAATCGTAAACGGTAAGTTTTACAAAAAAGTTTACTGGAAACAAAAGATGCTAAATTTTATTCACTACGCTAACAGCCTCCGTAACTTTTGCTCTAAAGTGCATAGTTTCCAAGATATAGGCCAAAAACGTTTAAAAGATGGCGCTTGAAGCTCCATCTGGATCTGTCAGCATTTTGTGATATTATGCTCAGCGAACCAAAAAAAAAAAATTAAAATACAAAAAATCTTTTTTCATGTACTATGTTTACTAAAAGAAATATAATGAGTCAGTCAAATAGATTATCGAAAAATATTATATAGGTATCTAATATAATGTATCTAAATAACAAGTGAAATGTTGTGTCAAAAAATAATCAAACTTTTTTCAGTCGAAAATACCGGTGGCCAAAATTAACAAGACAACCTAGTTTATACGCAGTATTCTCCTATTTAATACATTTATATAAAAAACAAATGAAGGATATGTTTTCTTGTAAATTAATTAAACATTATTAAGTTTTAAATAATTGCGGCCAAATTTTGAAAAGCAACCTCGTTTAAATATATTCTCCTGTTCATATGATTACGTAAAATATTGGTTTGAACCGTGTACGCTATGAGCGGGATGTTCTTGCGGTGGGATCTCGGGCTATTAGATAGACAACTTTGTCGTAGACTCCATCAATACTATTGTTTGTTGTCAACACTTTATTCATTACGGAGCGCAGGAATTACATTGCATTTAAATACGTATTGTGCACGCTAACATTTTGCCGTATGAATATTTAAGTTTTTCCTTAATAAGGTACTGTATAAAGCAAACATGCAGATATGTTTGTTATGTAACAGGTAGGAATGAATTATAGCTATAAATCTTCCCGAAGAAATATTCTAAAAGATATTGAAACTGCATTGCAGTCCGTTGTGTGGGTTAGAAGATCTAAGGCAATACCTACACAGACACACAAAAGGCGACTTAGCTTTATAATATGTAGTGAACTTGCAAATTATGAAAAATCCCCGACGTCCACAATTTCACAATCGCCTTTAACTTATAATACCCCTTGACTGTAGTCATTTCACTTCTGCTCTTAAAATCTTGAAACGTAATTCCTACTATATATTTTTTTTTTAATCTTTATTTATTGCGAACTTCAGTCGCTACGCGACTATGTCAGTTCCATTGTTACATTCTTTGATTTACTTAGCACTACTTATATAATATCGCACAATAATTTACAAAGTGTTTTAACCGCCTCGCTTAGCGGAGCGGATAAGACACTCTGTATTTCACCAAAATCGAGAAGATTGGAACCGTACTGAGCCAACATGACCGCTCTGACAGACTGAGTCCGCGAGCACTCCACTAGGACGTGGTACACGTCCTCGGGCCGGCCGCAGATATCGCAGGTGTCTGATTCAGCGAGTCTCATTAAAAATTTAAACTTCTTAAGGGGCATGTGCCCGGATCGAAGCCTGTGAGCCATCACTATCCATTGACTTTTCATCCTGCTATTTGTAAACCATGGGATTTTAGGTGGTCTTTGAACTAAGCTATTATACCAAATACCTTTTTCACGTGAAATTTTGTCAAAATACAATTTCCATTTTTCATAGGTTTTTACCTGTAACAACATAATACTTCCGATATTTCAGGCATCATATAGATTTCTGATCCTGTATATATAGCACCTTTTGCGCATTTATCTGCTTCATCATTGCCCTGGATTCCGACATGTGATGGGATCCACTGAAGTCTTAAATCTATATTTTTAATAGAAAGTGATAATATTTTCCTTAATATGTCATACGCTATCGAGGCACTTCTAGAGCTAGAAGTACACCGAGCAATATGTTGTAGTGCACTTTTGCTATCAGAAAATATTACCACTTTCCTGCAATTATATCATTTATATAAGACAGTGCTTCAGATATTGCGAGTAGTTCTACTGACATTATTGAATTATATTTTGACACAATTTTATAGCTTGAACTGTAATTTTGACTGGGGTCAAAGAAAGCAGCACCTAGACCATCATTTGTTTTGGACCCATCTGTATAAATTTTATACCATCCTTCATATGCACCATTAATCATACCTAGTGTATTTGCTCTTAGTATGTTAGTATCGTATCTACTTTTTGCTTCTGCAATTCCTTCCACTTCAGTGTAGTTAAATTTAATTTCTATATTAGACGGCCATGTATTAAGACGAAATATACTAAGATGGTTTTGAACTATGAGTTTTTCTAATTTAGTTTCCGAAAACACTACTGCTAGTAAAGGTTCCTTCTTCCTAGCCCAATACTCTGCATCAATACACACTGTGAGTTCATTAAGTGTATTTTTAATTATACGAGAAGAGGTTTGTGCTTTTAGGCAATATTTTGTTGCAAGATACTGTCTTCGCAATTCTAGTGGGTGTATGCACAACTCGTATTCCATTACATGTACGGGTGTTGATCTGATAAATCCTCCGATAATACGCATTGCTGTGTTCTGAACTCTTATTAACTTGAATAGATTGGTTTTTGCTGCTGAATCGTACAAAAAGCTACCGAAATCAATTTTACTGCGTACTAATGCAATATATAATCTCCTTAAGTGCTTAGGGTGAAGGCCCCATGTTGGTCCTGCTAAAATTTTCAATAAGTTCATCGTCTTCGTTACCTTATCAACAGTTTTATTTATATGCGCTTTCCATGTCAGAGCCTTATCAATCCACATGCCTAAATATTTAATACAATTTACTGTACCTATGCTTTCGTTATTAATTTTAAGATTAACCTGTCCAGTACCTCTTCCTCTCTGAAACTGACAAAGTTGTGTTTTGGAAGGTGATAGTTGTAACCCTAATTGCCCTAGAAAAGCTGTTATAGTATCTAGAGCATTTTGCAGGTTAATTTCGTTAAAATCTCTGTCCTCGCTTTGAGAATATATCCCAAAATCGTCAGCATATTGAAGTGCATTTACATCTTCTAAAATTAGTTGTAATTTATACATTAAAATATTAAACAATAAAGGAGAAAAGGGGTCCCCTTGAGCCAATCCTCTGCTTGTCCACCTCATTATGGTTCCGCCGCTATCATATTCATCATCTATTTTTTAAATTCTCAGACTCAAAAAATTCCATAGATATTGGCACATGTAAAATCCTATTTCTAATTCATCTAATAATAGAACAAGTTGATCAACTAAAACATTATTGTAAGCATTTTCGATGTCTAAAAATACTGCTAACGTAGGTGTGCGTTTAGTAAACCCTATATGTATATCTGAAACAAACTGCGCTAAACATGATTGATTTTTTCTAAAACCATAAGTAATCTGTGGTAAAATTAGATTACTTTCTACATGCCATTCTAAACGTTTACACATCATTGAATGAAATATTTTACACAAACAAGAAATTAGGGATATAGGTCTAAATTTAGGTATCCCATTAGGGTTCGAATTAGGTTTAGGCACTGGAACAATTTTTATATGTCGCCATTGACTCGGAATTATGCCTGTTGTATATATTGCGTTGTAAATTTTAAGTAGGTACATTTTAGCTTCTAAAGGTAGGTAAGTAAGTAAGTTCGTATAGGCCGGGTGGCTAGCCCTGGTGTCAGAGTTTTTAGGCCGCCTGAAGGCCTCTGACATGGCTAAACGGTTAAAACAACCGGGACCTACAATTTAACGTGTCATCCGAGCCACGGTAGCGCTCAGTTGGAAAAAGCCACCCGCGGTCACCCATCCAAATACTGACCGCGCGGAACGTTGCTTAATTTCGGTGATCGCTGACAATCACCTAGTCAAACTACGCTACGAGCGCTACTAAAGGTAGGTTATATATCATAGAATAAGTAATTTTATCGTCACCAGGTGCAGTATCTTTCTTTTTTAGGCAATGGCTCAACTCTGTTAACGAAAAAGCTTCGTTGAGAAGGGTATTACTGGGATTCAGTACTGGCCGCGGAGGGGTTACAGTTGCTGGTGCTAAAGATTGAACCAAGTTTTCTTTTATGTCCTTAGGAACCTGAGAGTTTTGTTTTTTAAGACCCTTAACCCAGCGCATTCTATGCCACATGTCTGAAGCACTAACATTCTCATCTACCGTAGTAAGCAGTTGTTTTTCCGATTTATATTGTCGATGAATTTGCTGAGCAGCCGCAGTTTTTAACGAAAGTACTTGAAGATTTGCAGGAGTAGGATTGCTTCTAAATATTTTTAAGGCTAATCTACGCTCTGCTATCGCTAGTGATATCTCAGGGTTCCAATAAGGTTTCGGTCTGAATTTTTGAGTCGGGTCTGTGCAATTTTTTATCATAGGAATGCTTTTATCTGCCGCATAGTTAATTTTGTCAATGAGGAAATTATAACTAACCTGAATGTTATTAGTTTCAGAAACTACTATATTCTGGTTAATCCTCTCTTTTAAAATATTTTTATATGTATGCCAATCAGCCAGTTTGAAATTCCGCCCTATGACAAAATTACGAGTATTTTGATATTGTAAAGAATATTTGATTATAAGATGATCACTATTAAGGTTCTCACGGGTCACTTTCCAGGACATATACGTGGCTAAATCGGAGGATACAAAAGTAATGTCGGGGGCAGATTGCTGTAAGTTTCCGTTTACAAGCTTGATCCGTGTAAACTCTCCATTACAAAGCCATTATCAATAGAAGCTTCCAGCAATTGTTTACCCCGACTGTCATTCTTATAAGACCAATTTGTATGGTGCCTGTTAAAATCGCCTGCCAGAATTGTTTTAGTCCCAAATTGTGAAAATAGTGTATCCCAGTCTCTCTGCGTAGTAGTTGGAGATTGAGGGGAGTAAATATCCACCACCTTTTTCAAATATTTGCAATTTAATATTTTAACCCCTATTAAATCTGTGTTATTATTTAAGTCTTGAATAGAAAGTATATGTGATTTTATTGACTTATGCACGTATATGGCCACCCCTCCATAACCATCGACCCTGTCGCGTCTATAAATATTATAGTTGTTAGCTCGTAGTACCTTATCATCGCTAAGCCATGTTTCACTCAGTACAGCGATTCCAATTTTCTCATGGTTCAACCATAACTCGAAATCATGTCGTTTTGGCATCAGACTCTGTGAGTTCCATTGCGCAATATGAATAAAATGCGCAACAGAGCCCCCAGAGCCCGATGCCGTGTAACGATTATTATCATGGTTGCAACTATCCATATTTAAGGAGACCCAAAAGTTTGGAAAACACTTCACCGTTACTTACATTCTTAACAATAAATCCTACTACTTCATCAAATAACACTTTCAACACTTTCTGTACTTTTTCTTCGAAACTGTCATTCGCTATCACAATGTCCTTTATCTTCTGTAATACTTGAGTTATGAATTTACTTTTCTTCTGACTATCTTCCGGTTCTGCGCATTCTTGAGCTGTTTCTCTTTCTTCGCATGGGTTTTGATGCCAATCTTCAATATCCCGCGTAGTTATTCCTCGCTTCTGTTTTTTGTTCAATTTTTGTTTCTTTTTCTTAATGTTAGGGTTTTCTACATCGCTCGAGCTCTCATCCTCAACTCTTGGAGTTTTCAGTGTCTGGAGAACGGCAGCGCTGTACGATGAACTCATTTTTTGAGGCTGATGTTTTTCTAATACGTGTTCTGCTAGAGGTTCTCTTTCTTCCCGGCAATACTTTTCTAAGTACATAGATAACGCTCCTTTATACGTTACGTTATTTCTTGACATAATTTCACGTATTTTCTTTTCTTTCAAGAAACTCGGACATACTTTACTAAAAGACATATGCTGACCTTTACGGTTTACGCATCTAAATTGAGTGGTCTCACAGTTATTGTGATTGCCTCCGCATGTTGGGCAAATTGTTTTGTTGCTTGGGCAAGTACGAGTAGTGTGCCCAAACCTCCAACAGAAGCTGCACTGGGATACCGGAAAGGTGTAGGGTTCAACCTTAAATCTACATTCATATCCGTGTATGTATTCTGGCAGCGAAGAACTTTTAAACCCGAATCTCACGGTCTCACTCGGAATCCACTCGCCTTTATCTGATAATCGTTTAAGTCTCTTTGCTGATACTATTTTACATTCAGAGCTAAATTCTTTCATTAGTTCATCATCTGTAATATTCAACTCTAAATACTTCACTACGCCATAACTAAGGTCGACCTCTGTCGCGAAATGGCAACGGAATCCCAGTTCTGTCATTTTTAAATTATTAATTAAACTCAGTGCATCATTCCTTTCATTAAAGTTGACTACTACTTTGTAGGCATTTTTATATCTAATCTTCGACGCGCTCGCAATACTTTCAGATTTCAATAGTCGGGCTAAGCCTATCTGTTTAGGCAGCATTTCATAAGAAGATAAGCAAACATCGTTTTTATTGAAGTCATTAATGAGGGTATTCGGTTTATTTATCAGAGAGCGTATTGTTTTCCTCGAGACGGTAGTGTAACCGGCTTCGTCTACGACTCGGGCGCCCTCGTCGATTTCCGCTTCGCGATATCGTTTAACTGCGCTACGAGTAGGTAGGATAACAGATGGCAGCGACTGGTCGCAATGTAATTCATTATTTATTGCTCAATTCGAACGTACCTCGTCATCACTCATGTTTTTCGACTCGGACGGAGGCCTGGTGTGGACCTCGTCCATCGCTGCAACCACTTAGTTCACTACTTATACAGATGTAGGATAACAAAAATATATACGTGCAACCGCTGTCCTGGCCGCCGCACGACTGGTTATAAAATTATAAACGCGAAAGTTTGTGAGTACGTATGGATGTTTGTTACTCTTTCACGCACAAGCGGCTCATCCGATTTGGATGAAATTCGGTATGGAGGTAGCTTAGACCTTGGATTAACACATACTACTCGCTACTTTTTATCACGGGCTAACGCGGGTAACACCCCGGGAAGCAGCTAGTCATAAATAATTTTAATTTGGATTATAAGCGAGTAACATGATGACAACCAGACCTGATGGATTTATTTTATCTCCCATTGTTGAAATATTTGTTGTGGCTCAATATTTGCCTATAAATAAAAATTTCATCTTAATAAGCCAAAGCCCCCAATTTGTTTATAATGCTCTCAAAGACTTTGCCGGTATTACGTCTGCTGACATAAAAGATTTACGTTGTACCAAAGCGTTTTACATTAATATTTGTTTTGTATTAACCTATAAATTGAAGATCAATCATTCTTCCAGGATTTGATTAAAGAAATTATTTTTTCTCGTAGCGTTAAATTTTACAAAATTAATATTTTATGTTGCTTATTTTCATCTTAATCCGGCGAACGGTTATCGGAATTTTATTAATAGTGTTGTATAAAATGTAGCTGATTTTAAAATATGTGTTACATGGGTAGTAATTTAGATATGGTTTGTGTTTAAAGTGATTTTAACTCGCCCTTACAATATTTTACGTGGCATTTTTAACTAGCTCCAATATTATGAAAATCAAAACTGTTGATTTATATTACGCCGCAGGGTGGGTATGTATTCTTTGAATCTTTATCGCGAATAAATCGGTGTTTATCTCCCATCCCTGAGAGGCAGCAACGCAGTAATTGAAGATGAAGCACTCTAAATTTTAAATTATATCTATATTAAGTGTGACCGAACATACTAAAAGGTATAAACCTCCAGAAACATTTAATAGAATTTGACCCGTAATTTGATCAACTTTAACCATAGCCGTTAACTATACGAATCAAAAATGTTTTGTAAGCATTCAAGGAAAACATACACTTTTATATCTAAGACATGTATTGGCACATTTTAAGTCTGTTGCTTTGTGATGTACAGATGGATCTTCAGGTTCATATGTTTATTATGAAAAACTTTACTATAGGACCCCACTCCAAATTGCAAATAAGTTCAGCTGTTCCATACAAAAATGAGCAGCAGGTTTTTTCGCTATATCAGCGTTAGTCCTGTCATTATCTTTAACAGTTTATTTCGGCCCACTGCTGGACGTACGCCTCTTCCCTCTTTCGCTAATTATCTGTCCTGTACCATTCTCATTTCGGTGTAGTCGCATTTTTTTTGGATTTACTTACGCCATCGTTTTATAGACCACCGGGATTGCCGCTTTCTGTCAGAAGGCCACTACATCTGGCCAAGTGTCCTGCCTAACTCCACTTATGTTTAATCATATGGGAACCGATATCCGCTATCTTGGTCTCCCTACGGATCTTCTTACTTCGAACTCGGTCGCTTAGCGTTGATATTGTAGTAAGAAGTATTAATAATGATAGACCTCTGAAAGTCCTGGCACTCTGCAAAACTATATAAATTCACAAACATACCAATTAATTCCTTAGAATTTGTGTACGGAATATCACACCACTGGCTTTTCGGTGAAGGAAAACATCGTGAGCCAACCTACATACGTCCGTAGAAAAAAAACGATTTCGTATGTAAATCCACCACCTCACTGGGCCAGCGTGTTGGATATAGCCCAATAACATTTCGTGAGTAGGCCTACGTCCTGCAGTGGACTATTAAACAGGCTGGTACAGTACAGTACATAATGCTAAGGTGGCGCGTTTTTTTTTTTGTATCTGAATTTCAATAATGTACCGTATAATAATGTACTATTTGCACATCTTGAAAACGGTTCTTTTCAACCAACTACAAAAAGGTTGTCAATTCGACTGTATGCTGTTTTTTTGTATGTTATGTGATTAGTAAAATTTATGTACTATATATGATTAGTTAGCCAATTAGGAACTGATTTTAGTACATTAGTAGGTAGTAAAATTATAGGCACGTATTAGTAGTAAAACAACCAAATTATTGTTGGCTAGTTTTCGTTCTCCAGCTGAGCGCCGAGTGAGAGTTTTGCAAATGAAATCGAATTACTTTTACGTCGCGTTGACCGAACGATGCGTCGAGCACACTCTCGGTCACATTGACACACAGACACACGCTTGAGTTACCCAATCAAATACGTTGTCGCGCTCGTGTTCGATCGGTTTGGCGCATGTTACATTACCATAAAAAACACACACACTTAACTATTCAGTTCTCTGTACGTGACACAAGATGGCGCTTCCGTATGAATGATGGACATTTCCGTAGAAAACACATCAAACGTTAACGCGATCGAACAGGTTTCTAACATAGTTAAAACTCCCACTAGGCCCTCTGATCAAGTAATGAATTGTCTGCAGGTGTCCGTGCCGCCCCGCTGTGGGACTCGGAGAGGCAGGAGCACGTCGGAATGCTGACCATTACCGACTTCATCAAAATCCTGCAGATGTACTACACGAGCCCCAATGTCACTATGGAGGAACTGGAGGAGCACCGGCTGGAAACTTGGCGACGTAAGTATTAAACTAGTAGTTGTCCAAACAGCAGACCTCGCATCTGTTTATATGAATCTTTATAAACCTATAATATATCTTTATATCTCGTCTTGCTTTTAAACGCTTTGTTTCATCCTCGCAAATCTTGTTAGGATTGAAATATAAAAAAAATCTTGCCAAATATTATCGAAATCGACGATTTAGTTCCATTTATTAATCTTTACTAATATTGTCAATCCAAAAGTGTGTTTGTTTGTTGGTTACTCTTTCACGCAGCAACAGAGCAACGGATTACAGAGATAACAACAGAGCAGTCATTGATTTTAGGCATGGATATAGATTCAAAGGTCGATGAGTGACATGGCCTACTTTTTATCCCGGAAAAATAAAAGGTTTCTATGGGATACCACAAAAGTCAAAATATCACGCGGGCGAAGCCGCAGCCAAGAGTTAGTTTAAAAATAAATACGACAGCATTGTGTATTTACCTAATCAATTTCGTTGTTTGAACAGAGGTGCTAGTGGGCTCGGTGATGCCCCTGGTGTCGATCGGACCGGACTCGTCTCTGTTCGAGGCCATCAGGATCCTCATCACTAATCGCATCCATCGACTGCCGGTCATTGACCCCGACACCGGCAATGTACTCTACATTCTCACCCACAAGAGGATTTTACGCTTCTTGTTCCTATATGTAAGTATTCATATTTTCTATAGAAGATCTAGTGGAGTCGGTCATGGTCCTAGAACTCAATCGCCGTAAACTCAACCCCCCTGATGGTATGCGGGTCCACTGCATTGCGCCGCAGCGACCTATTTCAAGATAAATCTCCGTGTATTATGTTAGAGATAATAATTAATTATTTATTGTAGTAAAATATTCATAGTTTTCAATTTCAAATCAAATATTTACTAAATCTACGAGTATCTCTAATTTTGTTAGCACAGCGACCCAAAGTGGGTTTTGGCTTTCGAAACCACAGTCCGCCATCTGACCCTATTCTGCGCGAGTAGGTGCCAGTCTTGCACCCCAATCTCCAGCAGGTCTTCGGCCACTTTATCTTACCTTCTATCTTCTTGTGACGTCCAACAGGTCTTCGCCCTTCCAGCATGCTCAAATACGCCTTCTTTACAGCATCCTCTCCCATCCGTTCCAGGTGCCCGAGCCAGCGGAGACTGTGCGATTTAATTTCACCAACAATGTTAGGCTCCGCTATCAGCTCCTCAATTTCATGGTTTATTCGGATCCTCCAAGTTCCATCTTCTCTTCTGCACGGGAAGCATGGCAAAGGGACAAATAATCTTTCCACCATTATATCCCCACGAAGAGGAAATAAAGTATGGATTGACAATGACAACTGACATTTCACCCCTAGCCGTGCTACCCGTGCTAGTTGGCTCTAGAATTTTTCTGAATGTTTTGCGTTCTGTCACCAATACTTTCTACAAATTTTTTTTCTACTTTCGCATCTGTTTACTTCGGTACGGGCTTTAGCATCCGTCCACTTCCGCACGGTCTTCCACATCCTTCCACGTCGGCACAGTCTTCCGCAACAATACACTTCGGCACGGTTCGCATGCGAAAGATCGCATCCCTACTCTTCGGTACGGGCTTAAGCGTCCGTCCACTTCGGCTTTGTCTTTCGCATCTTCCACTTCGGCATGGTCCGCATGCGGAAGATGGCATCCGTTCACTTCGGTACGGGCTTTAGCGTCCGTCCACTTCGGCACGGTCTTTCGCATCCTCCACTTCGGCACAGCTTTTCGCACGCGAAAGATCGCTTCCGTTTACTTTGGTACGATATTCGCATCCTTCACTTTGGCACGGTTTTTCGCATCCGTCATGATGTTGGTTGAGTCAGTCAGATGTACACAACTTAAAGCATATTTTTGTAAATTTCCAGATAAATGATCTGCCAAAGCCGTCGTACCTGCAGCAGAAGCTATGCGACCTGCGTATCGGGACCCTGAGCGACATCGAGACAGCCACGGAAGAGACATCCATTATCGAAGCGCTCAAGAAGTTCGTCAACCGACGCGTATCCGCGCTGCCGCTTATTGACAGCGAAGGCCGTCTGAAAGACATCTACGCTAAGTTTGATGTCATTGTAAGTTCTTCTTCTTTTATATTTTGGCGTCGCATGACATATGCATTTGCCAATGACAAGTTTTTAACATCTTTACTATAATATTAAAAAGCCAAAAGTATGTTTGTTGGTTTGTTCCTCTTTCACGCAGCAGTAGCAGCAGAACAACAGATTGATTTGATTTTTAACATGGACATAGTTTGAAAGACGGAAAATGATATAATGCTACTTTTTATCCCGGAAAAATAAAAAATGTCATGGCTTAGTACAATAACTAAAATAACACGTGGGTGAAGCCGCAGGCTAAAGCTAGTACGAAATCATATATTATAATATAATATTTTAGCAAGGCGCTCAATAGATTCATAATCAAAAAATATTTATTGATGCAAAATTCACTACATATTATTATAAATATTGTCATAAAGCGCTATTCCCTAAACTAGGTACACTCAAGCACCTGTGTCTTGGGGAATATTCAATGATCCCGTTAATTATTGTTATTCGATATCTGAAAAAATGCCAAGTCGATGTTCGATATAAATACACGCTATGCTATGCTATTTTTATATATATAGGGGCATGTGTCTTTATTTACTGCACAAATTATAATAGGTACTTCATACTTAAGCTAAAACTACATAAAAAGCAAGGATTTGCTATGCTTGATTTTACCCTTCTGTTATTGGCCATTTCCAGAACTTGGCAGCCGAAAAGACGTACAACAACTTAGACGTATCGCTTAAGACAGCCAACGAGCATCGCAACGATTGGTTCGAGGGAGTGCAGAAGTGTACGCTCAATGAAACGCTATTTGAGGTCATGGAGAGGATCGTCAGAGCTGAGGTACGGTTCTTTGACAAGATTTACAAACGATTTTCAAACTGCTTTTTTGATATTTTTTTTGTTATGTGTGCCATTTAGGAGATGTAGGTCGCTAAAGTTAAAAAATAGTGTATGTGTGTGTGTGTCTGTATTCCAATTTCTAAAGTATACAACATAGGATCTTCAAACTTTTTGAGTTTATAGACCATAGTAAAAACTTTCTTTTAAAATTATTTTGGCAATGTCGATGGATAACTTTTTAAATTATAAAGAAAAATCGAAATTTCTAAACTCGCCCATAGCTCAGAGGTCATTGACCTCACAAACATACGTCTTAGCCAATTATGTTTAAATAGCGGTCAACCATCTAATGACATAATTAAAATTGGTTAATCATCGTCACCATCTACGGAAGCCTATCATACGCGTGTCTCGACACGCACTTAACAACTTTTTTACAAATACGACAATCGATTTTCTCATTGTTCGGATAATGTTAATATTATTTTATTCCCGTTCCCACTGCGAGTGAAAACGCCCGCTTCAACGAAATTCGTACAAATGCAATGAACTGAAGTGCATATGTTGCAGTCAATTTGATTGATGTCTTTGGCTAGGCATTATAGAGGTAGGCGCTTGTAGAACCTGCCAGGTTCTCATGAACAATAGGAGCGTGTTTTAGACTGGCTATTAAGTTAGTAGTGCTGGAGCAAGCTATTTGCTGCAAATATCTTCACGATCGGTTAAGGAAGTACTAAGTTTGTTTTAACACTATCGAGTATAGAAGTACCAAGCTCTCATGAACAGCAAGAACGTTAATCGTTACCGGTCAGTAAAGAGCAGGATATATTTCTAGTTGCTTAGATGCTTGAAGTACCAGGGTCTCATAAATAATAGGAGCGTGTTTAGACTAACTTTAAGTTATGAGTAGATATACAAAATCGAACGAACAAGTACCAGGCTTTCATGAGCAGTAGAAACGTGTCTTAGAAAATCTTTGCCTTAGCTATCGAGTAAGTTGCTTAGGGCTTGAAGTACCAGACTCTCAGGAACAGTAGAAGCGAATCTATACTGACCCGTAGGTAAGTGTTGAGTGACGATTTGATTCACGTGCGCGTGTTTGGAGCTTACAACCGCAGATACACGATGAGACGGAGCCTCGACACAATAGTACGTCTTTTTCTAATATCGCTGGAATGTACTCGTCGCACTTGCTACAGCTCGTCGTCACTTTTATGCGCTCCTAATTTTTCGAATGTTATTATGAAGTTTAATTTTACGATTAAACAATTTTGACAATATTTCTGCGCGCGACTGCTCGCAACGAAGGTCCGGAGGGAAAGGACATATTATTAACGTAAAGCTAGCAATATAAAAACTATTTCTAAACAGTACTAATGATCGTGTCATGCAAGGGCAAATGAAGGATTATTTTTTAATAATTGGCTTCAATATTATATAGCTTTATTAGTGTACTATTTCTCTCTGACATTTTTTATAGATTTATTTATTCTAAGACGTTCAGATTATTAACTATTTCATATTAATTAACATGTCAAAAAACAACTTAATCAAAATAGCCACTCCTAATGGTGCCCTGGCCAAAAGTACCCATTATACTGGCGGCGTCACCGCGCTGGATCGCCAAAAAATAATATGCTGCACCAGGTATGAGCCAGAGCTGGATTCCTTCCCTTATCCCTGAGCCGCCGCCCCAGATCCTATATGAATTTCCGAGCTTCAGAGCACCGCGGACCAGCTGTCTCAACCGCGAACGGGACAAAGTCGTACGCTGATACCAGACATACATGGCCAGGCATATTTGAGGTGCTTACCTCAGGCAACTGCCTCCGCTCCTGCACCAGCCAATTATTGAGTAGCAGGGAGGTGGCAGGATGCAAATGTACTTACACAAATTGCATTCCACACGAGGCAACGCTATTTTTGCCAGCGTAAGTCCATCCGGCCACTTACCTTCCGTCCGGGACTACCCGGGGGCTCCGAAACACTCGGGACCTCGGCTGACACCAAGGCACACTATATTAGACTATTAATACTATGAAGGCATGTTCTTCGCCCGACGCTACGCGTGCAGCTTAGGCCGTGATAGCAATCCGCTTCCACTCACGGCACGCAAATGCAGAAGTGCGACTCACAAACATTGCAGCCGAGACGAAGAGCGACAGCTACTCTTAAAGAGTTGTTGTCCAAGAGCATGCCCATGTGCGGCGAGGGTAAGGCGTGAAGCCAAGCGCCAGATTCAGGCCTGGTAACTGTCAACCGAGCAATATCGAGCCAGGGCGATTAATAGATAGATATCAATATTATTGTCTTCAATAATATTGATATCCTAACCCATAGCCTTGCCCTAAAGATCAATTTGAATCTATGTAGTAGAGACATACGAGTAAACTGAAATTCAAAGTCCAAACCGCAAAGTTCATCATCACCTAATTCACGTACTACAAATAAGATTACAAACTTATTTGTATAGATTGTAAGAAAAACTAAATCAAAATTAAAGTATTGCATATTATTTGCTTGCTATTTAGGCTAAATGATAATGATATTCAAAATTACAATCTTGTATATGTACTAGAAGTACCTTAGAGGTATGATTATCATTGAGCGAGTGATTGAATGAGTGTGTCAGTGACAAAATAAAATAGTTTTGACTAGCAATAATAATTCTTAAATTATTTGGATGAAATTTGGAAATATTTTTTAATATGTGATGTTCTCTTGAATGTGAATTCAGACGTCTAGCTTTATCCAGAACGAAGTTACAAGGGGTTGAATGGCTCCGGGAAAAGCATGCTAACGGCTGTGCTTTTTTGCTCAATTAGTTTGGGTGCACTGCCGTGCACCCAGATACAAACGCAAACATATGTTATGTGACTGGAACATTGTCCAATCACCATTCATACATTTCTATCAAACTATGTTTTTTTTATAATATATTATACTTTGTGTTTTATAATCCTATAGTAAAATCAAAATGTGAACTGAAAATAAATTAAGATGTTGCAATGTTTGATTTTATAGTTCATTACGAAATGACCTGGTATTAAACTGTGTTACTTATGTGTTTGTGAACATTAGGACACAAAAGTATAAAGTAATTTTATTATAATAATATTCAGATCTAATGTTTCTATCTGTCTAATCAGCCTGTACACTGCTGGGTAGTCCTACTTCTCTTTCTCGTCAGTCTTTCCGGTCACGCCTCATCTTGCTTTTAACATTTTATAGAGACAAATAATAGCAGAAGAGATAGATAGATAGATAATTCTTTATTAGTTTAACCACAATTACAATACAAACACATGAAAAACCCTAGATAAGAACTCGTGTCTTGTATCATGAGCGATATATTGGACCCTGAGGGTAGCGAGCAGCGACGGATTCTTGAGTTAACTTCCGAGCGTAGCGAGGGTCTTTAAACTTAACTCCCAAGCGAAGCGAGGGAGTTATTTAGGCTCCTGAATGAAGGGGGGGTTCAAATCGCCCAAGACGAAGACAGGCTTTGTTCTAATGACGCGTACTCTACTTTTCATACCTCCTGCGAGAAAATAAAAACCCGGGAATATTATGGTCTTATATTCATTTATTCATAACACCATTTGTTACAAGTCAATAAGTAGTAAATAACTTTTCCTGCTAATAATGACGTTCCAAATTTAAATCACTTTACTCCCTAGTACTTTCATAGAACATTAATACCCTACCATAGCCATCGAGATTGTATTAGGCTAATAATGTCTTGTTTTACATTGAAATTGTACGATATAAATGATTAATTAATTAAGTAATTGACCAATTTCGAGCAGGTGGTATGAAAATGTGTTTCTATATTTCGTCTAAAATAGTAGGTATAATAAAATTGCTTTTATACCACACCTACGCGGAAAGTGTCTTATTACTTGTTCATAAACGGGTTACAAAGTTCGTAATTTCTCCCTTAAAAATGTGCGGCGGGAAAAGTTATATGGAATTTTATTACTGCCCTCCGAAGCAGGGCAGGGCAAGCAGGAATGTTGTATGAAAATCCATTACTGCCTGTCTAGCTTTCTTTTGTTTTTTAGCAGCGAACATAAAAAAAATACAAACGTCAAACCTCAAAAAGGTTTTATATCATATAATTAGAGAAAAGAGTCGGCATTTCTTTTTCTTTTCTATTTTTAATGAAATGAGGATGGAAGAAAAAAAATAGCGCGGCAATTTATTTCGTTGCGTTAAATTATGTTTTTAACTAAATTGATAATTTAACAGTACCTAGCTTTTAATTTTCTAAATAATTTTCCAAAATGTCATTTGATGAAAGTGACGATTTTGTAATGATGACGCCACCAGAAATAAAAAATACAGCCCAAGAAGTCATAAATAACTTACTTTCTAAACTTTAAGTAAAGAAATATTGTATTTTATTTTCCTCGTAGGTGTAGTATAAAGCACTATGTATCACTCGGGAGAAAGTTCTATTTCTGTTCTCGAGTTTCCTTTAAGCTCTCCGCTGCGCGTCGGGCTTAAACATACTCTCGAACAGAAATAGATCGTTTTCTCCCCTCGGCATACAATGCACTATTTCGCTTTCAGGTGCATCGTTTGGTCGTAGTCGATGAGCAAGACAAAGTGATCGGCATAATATCACTATCGGACTTGCTCATGTATCTAGTGCTGAGACCGACAGGGGAATGCGGCGGCGCCAGTCTTCGGAACGAGCACTCGCCTATAGAAGAAAAGGACGAACCGGGCAGCACCGATTCTTCCGTCACTGAAATCTCTCGCAAATTCGAGGCGATGAAGTGTCCGAGCTCGGAGAGCGTCCCTTTGGAGCAAGGAGACCTATCCCCGGAAGATCCGCCCCTGGTTGACCCAGAAATCGTAGAAAACCAAAAGGAATCGTACGAACAGTGATTTTTGAGTACTGTTTGTTTTACAATCGCTTTACATTATCGTCAGTACAGGTTTAGTCAGGATGGGTAGGATAACAGCCCGCTCACACATGCAATCCGTTTTACTATTCAGTTATATCGGGTGCAATATTTTTCATCAATGGCGTATGGAGTTACATATATGAGCGAATGCACACAGGACACGGTATTCTATATACAGTAAAAAAATAATGTTATATATGTATCTTTATCTATATACGTATATTTATATATACATATATAAATGTATCGTGGTTGTTAGTCTCGTTAAAACTCGAGAACGGCTGAACCGGTTTGGCTAATTTTGATCTTGAAATATTTGTAGAAGTTAAGGTAAGGTTTAAACGGTGAGAAAATTTATAAAAGTCGAGAGAAAAATAATAAAACATTAATTTCATTTTCCCATACGAAATGTTGCTGCATGTAAAAGTTGTCGTTGACAGTTGACAGATGGTGAGATGAAGTTCGCCGGGTCAGCTAGCCGTCAGTAAAATTTGCCGTGTGAACAACGCATCCAGACGGATACTGGAGACGTTAAACCGACCGATATGTGAATAAAGCACACTTTTTTGTCGTATCCGTTACGACAAAAAAGTGTGCTGTAAATACGGACACCATGTGTGAACGGGCTGTAAGTCTTGGACTGCTGCTCAATTTTTTGACTCATTAAAATGTTGTCTTTCCAAGTTTTATAAAAATACTAGCGATCCGCCCCGGCTTCGCACGAGTGTATTATACATATAAACCTTCCTCTTAAATCACTCTATCTATTAAAAAAAACCGCATCAAAATCCGTTGCGTAGTTTTAAAGATATAAGCATAGAATGGATAGACAGCGGGATGCGATTTTGTTTTATTCTATGAAGTGATAATATAAGTTAAACTCTTAAAGACGACAGGTTTGGTTAGCCAGTTTGAGCGTACATAATTGTAATCAAAAGATTGTGTTGAAACTAAAGAAATATATCGTAACGTTGATTTTTTAAAGATTACTTTTTTGTTACATATTTTCTTTGTATAGCGGAAGTATTTACGCTAGTAATCAAAGGTATAACAAAATAGAAAAAAATAAAAAGTGTTAGAGATATAGAATCCAAAATGTAAATTATAATTAGCTGACGATGTATTTTATGTCATGTTATAATAACGTAAATTAAACTATTAAATGTAAAACGACTGTAAAATTGTTATGTTTTCAAATATTTTAGTAAGGAATCTGGCTTTTGACAACCATTCATTTCCTGACTTTTCCTGTACCATTATTCCAATTTTTGTTTTTACATCTCGCATACTCGTACCAATAGTAAATTACACTTTGTATATTTACATTTATTTCTTCCATAACTTGGGAACCATCTACTTTTTCTACAGTTGTTTTTGTGATTGATTATGCGCCTCTTACAGTTTAAGTTCGAGGATTACGTTAAGGTGATACAGCGCTTTGGGGCGAAATCAAATTTATTATTATAACGTTAGTTTTAAGTTAAATAATGTTAAAATACGGTCGATGACCTTAGGAAAGAGAAAAATACAGATGGAAATACGTTTGGTGGATTAGGTATCATAGTTTCGCCTTTAGTGTGTGTCTTGTAAAAGAAGAAGTAAAGGCTAGAAAGATTAAAAAGTTGTCTTCTTTCGCCCTCGCTGCCCGCAGCGCCCCTATCGTATTTCTGTTCGAGCTCTAATTTCCTCTCAAATTAATCTAGTATCACCTTAGCAGCGCCCGGATGTCGAATGCCATTTTCATGAAAAAAATCTGGTGTTATTTTTTGATAACTTGCGTGATTGAAGAAAACACTTGAAAGTTCATTTTCTTCTGCTCTCCTTCATTTAGTTATGCAAGTGAGAGAACACGAGCCTTAAATGTTTTCTTTATCGACGCGAGTTATACATACCTATGTTCATCTGTGTTTTTTTTTAAATAAAGTCCGTTTGTGTGAAAATGACCGATGCCCAGGGCAAGATTATGAGTCTGCTTCCCAAAATGTGATCTGTCTCGCGCATTTACGATACAGTAGACTCTACAGTGTAGACTGTAGGGAATGCGCCAAAAAGATACTTAAAAAGATAATTCTATTTCATATTATTGAAAGCAAATTGAAGTCAAAATGTTAGGGCATTTTGATTTCAAACTTTTCTGCTTTGGTTGGACTTGGAATTCGGGACTTATTCGGGAAAGCAGCATAAGGGTGTAAATAACAGGACTAATTTGCACCACACGTTGAAACTTTGAATTTTCTATAGTTTCCTTTTTTTGTTAGACTCGAGCTTTGTTTAGCAAGACAGATTTTGTAAAAATGAACACATATTATTAGTGCTATTGACATAGGTAATTAATTACCAAATTTTTTTATCTCTATTTTCTTAACTTTGATTTTTGATTGTCCATCGTTGCCTATAAATTAATCGTGTTATAACGATATTTGATAAAAAAAAATAAGTTCATGTTGGGTGGCTAGCCCTGGAGTCAACGTTTTTAAGCCGCCTGAAGGCCTCTGATATGTATTTTTCAGATTCAGAGTTTCAAAATAAGCCCTGCATTTACCCATTTTGGTGAGATTTTTGTGCAACTTTGGTAATAATGCGCTCAGCTGATGTATCTCAGCTGATTTGTACTGCGAAGCGAAATATGTAAAACCTATTCGTATTTAGCGGGTTTTTTTATGTGAACCCAGTGGATGCATGGAGTTTTGTTATTATTAATTATTGTTTATTGAAGGACGGGACGTCGGCATAGTATAATGATGTAACTTGCCAAACGAACCAATAAAAATTTCGTATCGAAAACTAAAAATATTCTGCAAATGATTATCGCCTTTGGACCAATAGAAAACCATATTTCATGCCATTATAAAGTTTGTTTTGACACGTTGTGTAGATTAATCATATCATGGTTATCTACTTCACTTATCTTTATCTTTAATAAAGTAATTTGATTCTGTGTATGTCTTTTGATTCTGTGTATGTCTTAAAGCTAGAGAAAAAAAAACGTAATATAATTGCACATTTATCACTTACAATAATATATAAAATCGGTGTACAATTTCCGTTTGTTGCCCGTGGTCTTACCAGATGTACTACTAGTAGGACCACGGACAAGATTTTTTTCTCGTGGTCCTACCAAGCACTCTAGTTGGACTACGGGAAAAAATTTCGTGCCCTTGGTCCTACTAATATTGCAGTGACATATTTTCAGGGTTTTAGCCCCATTTTGCTCATAATTGATCTTGAAGTCAAAGAAAACCAAACGTATTAACATTTACTTACTTCTTTTTGGTTTCAAAAATGACAGACGTCAAAGCGACAGCTGTCATAACGACATCTGTCATGTTTTCCCCCAATTCATGCAAGTTGTATGACAGGTGTCAAAGTGACAGCTGTCATACTTAAAAGTGGATTATCTCCGTAACAATCGAATTTATTCTATTGCTGTGTTCACAAGAGTGATAAAGTTAAATCAGATTTCAACTGCATTTCGTCTAGCTGTCAGCTTACGCTTGGGTGCAAGGTGTTGTGAAGCCCATCGCTGTCAGTGTGGTACTGCAGTTGACCAGCTCGGTCACCACGGTCTCTCTTGCTCAAGAAGCGCTGGTCGGATTGGACGCCACGCCAGCCTTAACGATGTCATACGCAGGGCTTTTGTCACCGCCAATATCGCAGCCGTACTCGAACCGAGTGGGTTGGCGCGTGGTGATGGCAAAAGGCCTGACGGCATGACGCTGGTCCCATGGAAGTGTGGACGGCCCTTAGTATGGGACGCAACTTGCGTCGATACTTTGGCACCGTCACATCTTCCTGAGACTCAGAGTAGGGCTGGAGCGGCGGCCAATTCGGCTGAGCAGCACAAGCGGCGCAAATATGCTAACCTCGGCAGTGGTTACATATTTGAGCCATTTGGAGTTGAGACTTTGGGTCCGTGGGGGCCGGGAGCTCATCTCGTTTTCAAAAGTCTTTCTGAGCGTCTGGTGGACGCGACGCGTGACCAAAATGCTGGTGTTTATTTGGCTCAACGTATAAGCATTGCCATTCAGCGTGGCAATGCTGCCAGCATGCTGGGCACGCTGCCAACTGGCAGTGGGCTTGAGCACTTGGATTATCTTTAGACCTTCAAGGGTCTGTGGATGATCCAATTGCTTTCTATGTAGTAGTAATGTAGTATTGTCAATATAAACTTTATCAAATAAAAAAAAAAAGATTTCAGATGACAGCTGTCAAATGTTACGTCGATAGTTCACTTTTAAGTTTGATAGCTGTCACTTTGACACCTGTCACGCAACTAGTATGAATTCTAAAACATGATAGATGTCGCTATGACAGCTGTGTCACTTTGACGTCTGTCATTTTTAAAACTAAAAAGAAAAGTAAGGAATTATTACATTAAGTTTTTTTTGACTACAAGATCAATTACCTACGGGTACAATAAGGCTAAAACCCTGAAAATATATCACTGCAATATTAAGTAGGACCACGGGCACGAATTTTTTTTCCGTAGTCCTACTAGAGTGGTTGGTAGGACCACGGGAAAAAATCTCGCCCGTGGTCCTACTAGTAGTACGGGTAGACCACGGGCAACAAACGACAATTTCATTGTTGTTGCGTTGACAGTTGAATATATAGCTTTGTAATAAAAATAGTCAAAAATGTTAAAAATTACTTCCAGCACCCCTAGCCTGGCAGAGGGACAATAGTTATTTGTTATACAAGAGTCCAAAGTAGCTTTTTATCCGCGTGTTCAATTTTGATGACCGAGCAAGCAAAGGAAAAATTTGAATCCTGAGTGTTAGCGAGGGAATCAAGGTGAAAAATTTTTGCACTAGATTGCAACACGCAACTTTTCATCCCACCTCAGCGAGGAAATGATTAAAGTCGTCTATACATATATTAAATACTTCTCGCACTGTTTCAAATACTTTTCGCGTGATTGTTGAGGGAGAAAGCTCATTTGCGCAGTATTGACAGTTTCAGACAGAAGTTTTGTTAGCGTCAAATAAACTTCCTCGTCGCTAGAATCACTCATTTTTGGGTTTTTGCTTCTTTTCAAGTTTCTTGTTTTTAACATAAGGCAAAGAGTATAATAATATTGCGTATTATTAATAGTTTCATGTAACATAACACATGTAGACGACTTTAGTTATTTCCTCGCCGAGGTGGGATGAAAAGTTACGCGATGTACTCGAGTGCAAAGATTTTTCACCTTGTGCTCTTTTGATTATCTCGCTAACGTTCAGGTTTCTATTTTTTGAGAAATTTAGAATCCTTCGCATGCTCGGTCATTAAAATTGAGCACGTGGTTAAAAAGAAACTTTGATTAACAAATAACCTTTTAGGTACAAAAAGTTGAATTCTCATAATGTTGAATTATTATCCACTTATAATGTCAGTTGTTAATCCCCTCAAAAAGGGATTAAAGTATAGATGCCAATCCATGGATTGACATCCATGATTTAATCCCTCTATGAGGGAATAAATTTGTAGAAAGACAATGTATCCCTTTTCCATGCTAGGGGTGCAAGTGGCGATACCTACGTTTAGCCCTAACAGATGTAGACGTTTTTAATAATATTTTGGAATAAACGCAATCATATCACCATTTTCTTATTTAGATCATGCATTTCTTAATATTTTGTATGCAAACGCACTGGAGTTCGCTTAAAGCATCCTGTAGACTGCTGCAGTCTGCGGCTACGGCCTTCATTAACCATCACAAGCTTTGATTTAATCATTTGGGTCTGTGTGATTGGTTGGACTCTAGGCTACAAGCGCGACCGCAGCTGTCTGCGAGACGCCTAATAAAATAAAACAGTCTCTACACGTAGTGAATACTTTGTGACAGTTACTATCATAAATAACTATCCCTTATTTTCTAATTTAATGTTTCTCGATTGAAACGTACAGTCCGGCAAGTATAACTTGGCGCGGCTGTGCGCCACTGTATTCAATGTCAGTGTACTTTTATAACTGCTTCTCTTGTACCACTTTTTATCACTTTAGGCATGATGATAGCACAGTAGTTAACAAAATATTTGCAACAATGTTTACTATGAACTCGGAAGTGTCAAAGTGAATTTTCAAGATAGCCGTTTTAGTTCCTCAAATCGACACCGCCAACTTATACTTGTGTAACTGTAATAATAGCATACTCGTAGTGGCATGCCATCTACACCGAATATCTCTACCGATATTTATATACGCTATCTTACTATCTCAATCGCGCATAATGTCACATTACTAAAGGCAAAAAATGAATTTCCAAACGCTATGTGTTGCATTTGTTTATTATAAAATTATACATAACTTGTAGTTTGTAGTACCTATACATATACATTTAGTTAATAAATCTCTTAATTTGCAGAGGAGAGCAAAAAAATTAAAACAACAGATATTTTCGATCTTTTTCTGTTAAATTAATAAACATTGCATTATATATGTGCATTGCGAGACAGCTCCGCGCGCTAGCACTCGCCAACTTGAGAAAGACCGCCGAATATTGTCGAAATTATAGACTTTATGACTATTAAATTACGTGAGTTATTTCCCGTTAAAGTAGAAAAGTTAACGAACGTCAAAACAAACTTTTCTTGGTATATTATAATTATGTTAATGATTGAGAAATGCAACATACGGTTTTTTGGAATTTTAATACCTATGTTCACAAACTAACAATTGTGGGAATGAGATAGCTCTGGCAAGAATACAAAGCCTTTAATTTATCAGGTATAATAAAACCGAGCTGCCCTGATCTGTATTACAAAAACTGAAAGAAATAGCACATACTTTAGTCCAAATAAAGATAGATACTTCTGAGGCCTTAATGTGAGATTAAACGAAAACTATAATTTCATTCGTTTTCGTGTAGCATTTTGGCAGCTTTTGTTAGCTAGTGGCAACGAACAAGAACTAATAAAACTGTATAGAGAAACAGCAAAACGATCAAAGTTTTCGTTTTCTATAGAAACTCATCCGAAACCTCTGATAGGTTGAAAGTTTTAACTTACGCTGTGACCCATATGCCACTTATTATATAATAATCTGAGCCAAATACCATCTCATGGACCACGTTTCCTGTAGTATTATTATAAAATGTGTTATTAGTTTATGCGTAGTAGTATAGCTTGTAACAATAATTAACTTAAATACAAATTGTTATGCATTCTTTTCATATTTTGTAGATGTAGGTTGTAATGTTTCAAGTCTGTTGACACCGGGAAGATTTATATGGCCAATAATTTAATATATGAAAAAGTATGCTGTTTTTATTGGCCTATGTATATGTTTTATTTTTTAAATAATACTTCTGTTTTATGATTATAATTATTGTAAAGAGAAATTATCACAAGTTTTGAAAATGAATATAAATTTGACAATGTTATCATTATATTTTTTCTAAAAGATAAGATTGATTTTTCACCTCAGTTTAAAGGTCTGAAATATGAATAAGTATGTTTTGCGATCGGTTTCTATGGTTATATTGTAAAATAAAAAAAATGTCAGTTGTCTCATACATTTTTGTTGAGAGTCATTGAACTATTTGTTTGTATGGAAAGCTGATTTATTTTTTAAGATTTAGCGAGTGATTCCACGGTAATAATCGTACATATTGATGGATATGTGCGCAACTGAAAATTTCTTCCCCACGCAAAACTCCACCTTTAGCTATTATTATAGCGTAGCACATCCCAAGTGGGAAATTACCTTTATAGGACTAATAAATATGCCAAGAATGCGAATATACACTATCTATATCACTATCAATAAAAACTTTTGTAGAACTATACTGTAGTAAATCGTGTACCCATTTGCTGGGTGATATATCGCCGTTATAAAATAACTTGAATGTATAGAATATTGTATTCTTTTATTTGCACTTTGTAATCGTATGCAAGGTGATGTTATATAAAAAAAATATGATGTGTTGCAACGCACATGAAGAATAAAACGTTGATTCCGATAAAATAAAGGTTTTTATTTAAATTACACCGAGTTGAATAGGACCTAACGGGTTTAAAAATAAACGAAGAATTACTTTGTAGTAGTTTGTCTTGTGTCTTGCTAGGGAATTAAAATTATCACAGAAAGAAAGAGATAAAAGACGGTCTAACTAAGTACTCCAAAGTAACTCTTCGTTTATTAATAAGGCGCCGCCTGAAGGTAGCCTAAAATCGCGCCTATAAGAGTTTCTGCACACATCATAAGTGGGCTGGCACAGTCGTTTTTTTTTTAATTTGTCGAACGACTGTGACAGTTGATGGTGTTACTCGTTGGGAACATATGCACAGAATCACTCGGCTTGTGCCGATCGGCATCGATCGGGTTGTTCTTTCTGGTCTAATCAGCATAATTCAGTTTCCATTCGACTGTCACGCGTCTTCGCCCGTTGTAGCTTTTCGAAAGGCCTAGCGAAAGCCGATCGGCTTTTTTCCTGAACATTCACCAACACATTCTATTTTACTGCCTGGCAGTGCCGATTGATGTCGGCGCGGTTATGTGTGTAGCATGTCTAAGTGCAAAAACGCTTGGCGCCTTGTGAGGCGTGGATTCTATTCTAGTCCCGTAATATTGAGTTTACTGGAATCTGTGCATATAGGCAAGGGTTTATACACCTTTAGTTTTTCGGTGAAGGAAAAGATCATGAGGCAACCTGCATACGGCCGTAGAAGAAATTCGATGGCATAATGTGAATTCACTAATAAAAATTAAATACTATTTATTACACTTCCTTGTTAACCTGCGTATGGCAGTAGTCTAAGCTAGGTACTTGCTTATGCAAATATGATTCTAAATATTGATAATTCCTATAGTTTATTTTATACCTCGTTTTCTTGGGTAGGTCTACGTAGGTTAATCTCGTTAAGGGAAATAAAAATAAATGAAATAACTATTTCAATAGTATTAGTTTATTTCTCTCTAGCACAATCACGGTTAAAATGTCACCCATGCACATCTCCAATGCCCAAATGGCCCCAAAAGTCAAGCCTTTATACAAGTTTTCTTTCATATACCTAACTTATGTTCGACTAACTAGATAGTAACACTTCATACAAATAAATTATGATTGTTTAATCGCAATTGTACTTCGCGTGGCCTTCCCCCTTTATATACTCGGAGACTTTCAAAATTGATTAATATTAAAAATTACATAATAAAGATTTGCAATCAACGCCAGGTCACTGTATATTTCATTTCAGGTTTCATAAATAATCCTTTTGGTACAGGATTTGGATATTTTATGGACTGACTGGTCGGAGCTTTAAGTTTTCTATCGCTCTATCCTGAAAATATATATGTAATGAAAGAAATGAGAAAGTGAATCGAAGGATTCAATACATTCTTATCATTTTAATTATCCTAAGCTTATCGACTATATCACCTATGGGCTAGTTATTTTCACTGCACCAGGAGCTTTTGACTGATGGCAAATGGTTACGTCGCACACAGTCACAAACAGCCGCCAGATACATTATGTGTATTTTACGCCCACATATTTCAATATATACCTACCGTTGTATTTTAAAAAATCTATACAGAATCACTACAAGACCGGCCAAGTGTTTTCAATGCAAATCAGAAACATCTTAACAATATGGTTATACAATTAATAATTTTCTTAACAACAATTCCACTACATTAGGATTAATGCAAATAAGTTTACTTGAGAACATTTTGGAACAAACTTTATTTTGATATCTCTAGGTAGTTAGGTTCTCCAATGGCACTGTCGTTTTCAACTAGCACAAGGTAGAATTTTATATTTGATTTGTTTAGTTAAGTACAGTACCTGTTACGGTAACTAACTAAATAAACATAAGTACCGATAATTCTGAAGATGTGAATACACAAAAAATGCTAGAATTCTGGCTATATATATGTTACAGAGTGTGATAGTATTTATCCTCATCAGATGCTAAAAGACGTTAGTTGTAATGTTTGTTGGCTCGTTAAGTTTCAATTATGTTACGGTCACACTACCGTGCAGTGACTATCGTCATAATTAAAACAACACAGGTGTAGTCACAATGTATGCCTATTGCCTATAATAAAAATTGTAAATGCAAACCTAATTGGAATACGGCGGAAAGCAATAGGCACTCTAGAACATGGACTCAATTTTGAAGGAATTAAAATTTAATTCCTTTAAATTGAGTCTATGTTCTAGAGTGCTAAATAATTACTAATCTAAATTTACTGAACATTATAGATGTTGATGTTTTAGGGTTCCGTACCTCAAACGGAAAAAACGTTTTTCTTTTACACAACTGCAAGGTCATAGATCATAGAGATTAAATTTCAACTCGATATCTTTACGCGTTCCCGAGATAAAGAGTCTTGACATACACACAGACGGACAGACGGACAACAAGTGATCCTATAAGTAAAATCTCTCATATGCATTCTGAATTTGTGTGAGCCAACCGCGAAATTGGATCGTGTGTAGCGTCAGCGGTCCAACTTTGTCCGCGCTAACTCTTTCTAATATCAGAAAGTGTATTTTTTGTTTTTCGTTTGATCACAGATATACTAGAGGAATAATGTGGTCGATCGATAATGAAATGGAAGGAAGGTCATGAAAGTGCCAATATTGCTTATAAAGGCTTAACAAAAGGACTCTAAATCTAATAAAATTAAAAACAAAACAAAATATGACTTTAAAATACGTTGATTTTACATATAATTTTTCAAATTGCTACTTATACCGCGCAGAGCCTCCATCACCGCCGCGTTTCGGTCTTTAATGGCCATCTTTAAGTTATAGTCTACGATGACCTTAGGTGACGCAGTCGTCGCACGCCGCACAAAGTGGCTGATAGCGTCTTCGTCGTTGTCTGCGAAGTATGTGAAGGACCTGGTGTGCCGTGAAACTGCGACGACCGCGTGCGAAACGCTTTCGTGCAACCTCATCTTGGCCTTGATTTTAATGGCGATGACAGAGTCGTATGTCAGACCTTGAGCTTCGTGGATGGTAAGGATGCGCGACCCCGACCCCACTCCATACCCTTGGGTGATAAGGGTCTCCTTTTCTTCTTGAGTGTGGACCAAAAAGAGGGTGTTGGGGAGGTTATGGGGTATTAGCGCACTCGTGTATCTTTTCTGCTCTAGAGATCTGACCTGGATTGCTGAGGAATATACACCCGTGTATATCTCCCTCAGTGAATACGCTACATCCATGGGGTTCCAGTGCGTACATAACAACTCCTGGCTGATGTTTGCGACCAGGTTAGGGCGATGGTACCTCATCTCGAAGATGTTTTCTCTATCAATATAAGGTAGCTGATTAACGTCTCCGATGAGGATAAGTTCACTGGCACCAGACAGCCTCGAAGCCATCACTATAGCTCCGAAATGATTAATGAGAGCCAACGGAACTAAATCACTTTTAAGTTTGACAGCTGTCATCGGAAATGTAGATCTTGTAGAGTTCTATCACTTTTATGAAAACAACAGTAGTCTAGAATTGATAATGACCGAGATAAATCACTTTGAAGTTTGACAGCTGTCACTTGGAAAGCTGTTACTGTGACATTCGTCGTGACAAATTACACGATCTGATTTCTAACGTGTACGAGGGATTTTTCTCATCTTCAGTTTAATAATAATAATAATATAGCTTTTTTTGTCGCCTGATAAAAGTACTTAATAGTCTTTTGTCCGGCGGCAACAAGGTGCGCGCTTTCAACGGTTGGGTGATGCCGCTGCTGATGTACTCCTTTGGCATACTGAGGTGGACTCAGACTGAGCTGGACGCCTTGGATAGGAGGGTCCGTCGACTGCTCACTTTGCATCGCATGCTACACCCACGCTCGTCTGTCATGAGACTGTACATTCCGCGGAAGTGTGGTGGCCGAGGCTTTTTAAATGCCAATGACCTCCACAACCGCGAAGTATACAGTCTCCGGGATTATTCCCGAAACAGCGGGCGTGGGATGCATCGCGATAGCAGTTGACAGAAGCCTCACCCTGCTCTCCTTGGCGAACGAGAATTGGCGCAGGCCATCGGTGCTCAGTACCGACGATCGCAAGACGGTATGGAAGAGCAAGGAGCTGCACGGGCGGTTCTATCGGGCCCTAACAGGACCCGATGTGGACCTGCTCGCTTCGGTGGCCTGGCTGCGCTTCGGTGACCTCTTTGGGGAAACCGAAGGTTTTGCCTGTGCAATTGCGGACGAAGTTGTCTTGACGAACAACTACCGGAAGTATATCCTGAAGGACGGTACGGTCGACATTTGTCGGGCATGTCACAGTCCCGGAGAGTCACTCAGGCATATTACTTCCGGTTGTTCTCATCTTGCCAACGGCGAGTACTTACACAGGCATAACCAAGTAGCCAGGATTATCCATCAGCAACTTGCTCTTCGATACGGCCTTGTCGAGTCTGAGGTGCCGTACTATAAGTACGCACCGGCGCCAGTTCACGAAAATGGTCGTGCGTTGCTCTACTGGGACCGCTCTATCATCACGGACAGAACTATTGTCGCCAATAGGCCTGATATCGTGGTGGTTGACCGGTCCCAGCGCCGAGCAGTGCTCGTCGACGTCACCATCCCACATGACGAGAACCTCGTGAAGGCTGAGAAGGACAAACTCAGCAAGTACCTTGACTTGGCTCACGAGGTTACCGCCATATGGGATGTGGACTCTACGATCATTGTCCCGATAGTCGTTTCGGTAAACGGCTTAATAGCGAAGAGTCTCGACCACCACCTTAAGAGGCTCTCGCTAGACGGTTGGGTCAAGGGTCAGATACAGAAGGCGGTCGTTCTGGACACGGCGCGCATTGTCAGAAGGTTCCTCTCTCTGTAGGCCCAACCACCGGTAGCTAGAGCCCCGCCCCACTGCCGGCGGCACTCTAAGTTTAGGTTTTTTTATAGTATTTTGTTCTTTTATATAAATATTGTAAAAAAACTTAGATTTAAGAAAATAAATGAATATGCGATAATAATAATATAATCTTTATTGCAGATAACACAGATCCATATAGTACAATGTTACATAGCCATAAACTTAAACTAAGGTACATTATACAACAATTTATACAACAATTTTGGCACTTAAATGAAACAAAATAAGTAATATAATATGAATAAACAGGTAACAATCGCATCTTTTAAAATTATAGTAATTATTAAACATTAAAGAGATCATTTTTTTTATTTTATTTTAGCGATATCAACAATTATTTAAACTAACTACACTAATGGCACATTTACTTAATTTGATATGCTTTATTTGTACCTGGTATTATAGTTTTTATCCAATGTTTTAGTATTGAACAATCGTACTTCTCGCTAATATTATTTAAAATGCTATTTTGGCTGCCTCTCACCCTCTTCAGTAAGGAGATCATTTTTTGCGAATAATTGCAGCAAAACCATCTGTTCTGGCATCCGCAAACATACCAGATGCACTACAGTATGGAGGCAGCCCCAACAACATCCTAAAGATATTATTATATTGCACACGTAGAGCACTTATCGATTTCTGGGTATATTTCACCCATAGGTTGCTGGTACAAAAACATTGATAGAATGCCTTGAAAACAGTTAGTTTAACTTCTATGGAACATCTAGGAAACCTACGGATGATCATATTACCCCTAACCGCCAGCGCTCTACGCTCCCGCTCAATGTCATTGTCATCTTTCAGATCATGTGTAATAATGTGACCTAGGTACTTGAATTGATTAACAATCCCAAGCGCATTTCTATTCATCCAGACTGAACGGTTGTCGTCAAAACCTTTTTTTCCCGCTAAAAATTCATAGGATACTCGAATACTCTAGATTTAATGTCTAAATCGCTACCGGCAACACTGGTCGCCGCGGTGACGCCGCGACGACGCTCAGCACTGCCACTGCACCGCGGCGGTGCAGCGGCGGTGACGCCGCGGTGCAATGTCGCGGCGTCAACGCCCGTGTGGCATGTCTGTTAGAGTGCTTGTTAACGATACCGTTTTTTTTCAATCCGGCGCCGGGTCGGGTGCCGTGCCGGCTAAGCTTGTTCGCCAGCACGGTTTGTATCCGGCTTACCTTCCACCACGTGCTTGCGCCGTCGTCGTTCACAGATCATAGTGCCATTACTGACGACCGGACGTAAGGACGGCTTAAAACCGTGCGTAATCCCGGCGAAAAACCGTCTCGTTAACAAGCTGAACCGGCACCGGCCCGGCGCGCGCTCGTATAGATTCCGTCTCGTTAACCAGTGCCCTTAGGCACATGCCACACGGGCGTTGACGCCGCGTAATTGCACCGCGGCGTCACCGCCGCTGCACCGTCGCGGTGCAGCGGCAGTGCAGCGGCAGTGGTGGGGTGAACGGTATTTCAACTAATCCTTTGTTATGCCGAGCACTCCATCACCCCTCGCGGCAGCCCGTGGCCGGGTGTGTGTGGTGGAGGGGCGTGGCCTCCCTTGTGTTTCTCGGGACGACCCGCTCACCATCTAGCACGCAAAATATCGGGGGGAAGTAGCTTGGGCAACTGCTTCTACCCTTCATATTGAGCGCCCACTAACTGTCAGCTTGCTCCACAGTTTCCTGCTAAGCATAAATGATGAGCGAAATTAAGGATTTAAGTATGCCCTCAACCCGGCTAGCACCCGGCGCTCTCTGGTTTCCGGGCCAGAGGGTGAGAAATGGGCTACCGAAGGCGACGGCGGGGTGGAGTCCCAGGCCTCGCCAGCCGCAGATGCTACTGGACCGACAACGAACACGACAGCCACCCAGCAGCCAGCATCACCTGGACCAGTGCAGAAGCCTGGAGCCGGAGCGGAGCGACGCGGGCGGCGCCGGGAGACAGCGGCGGAGCACGACGCAGGAGTAGGGTCAGGTGGGCGCCGGGAGGGCGGCTGGCCGTCCCCCGGCTTATATCGCGGCGTCAGCCGACGAGCTTTTCTGAGGCAGCGCAGGGCTTTCGGGGATGAGCTGAAGGAGCAGTGGAGCCAGCTGCGTCAGGAGGGTGTCATGCCTCTGCCCGGTATGGCGGCGCTTGCGCCCCCTATCGTGGCATGCATGACGCGTGACCTGCCACGGGCGGCGAGCCTTGGCCGCGTGGCCGCGCAACGTCCGGGCCCGAGCGCCGGTCCCTCGACGAACCCGGTTGGCGCGGCGCGCGCCCGAGGGCCGCCGCCTCCCCCGAAAGCCCTGCCGCTGAACGCACAACACGTGGCGCGCGACCCGGCAACAATCGTCTCTATTGGTGCTCTCCGACCTGGAACGAAAACCGGCCTATGCCCGTCTAACGGCACTAGGACCGCCCGGCGGTGGCGTGCTCGCGGTGGCACGAACACACGCTGCGGGACCCTCGTCTTACGCCGAGGCCGCTAAGACTTGGCGCCCCGCGGTGGTGGTCATGGAGCGCAGTCGCATGCCGATGGACGAGCTGCGGGCCATGCATGTGAGGATGACCGTTGAACAGGCGCAGCAAGAGTGCCATGTCAGCGGTAACCGGCAGGCAAACGGTCACCTACCGCGGTTCGAGAAGCTGGCGACGACGTTCCGCGGTGGGCTAAGGTACATACCCGCGGACGACTACGCACTCGAGTGGCTCAAACTCATAATAGAACGGTCGCCCGCCCTGTGGGAGGGATTCGGCGAGTGCGTGGTCGTCCCGGAGAGCGAGGTGCCGCGGTACTACACCGCTGTCATAAACTTTCCGGACTTCGGGAGAGGAGTGCCGGCGCTATGCGGAGACGGGCCGGAACCACTCGTGCAGTACCTGGTGGCGATGAATCCGGAGGTAGGTGTGGAGCGATGGCGGGTGTTTACCCACGAGATGCGTCTCGTGGGTAGCTCTCGTAATCATACTCTGGTGATGGGCATCGCGCCGGAAGATATAGAGCCGCTCAGACGCGTGGACTTTCGGCTATATTATATATGCGCGAAGGTCTTCGTAAGGGTGAGGGGCTTCAGGGCTGACAGAGGAGGTGATTCGTCGGCGGCAACGGTGGGTGGGGATGTCGGGGGCGCTGCTTCGTGCATTCAAACCACTTCCGCGCTCTCCGAGGTCGACGACGACGCGCCGCTCGCTGGGAGCATCGGGTGGACGCGGGAGGAGGAGGAAAGGTTGCTGGACGCGGCCGACGGGGTGACGGGATGCTGGACCTGTATGGGCTCAACATCTTTTCGCCTGCGTCGCCCATGGACACGGACCGAACTGCCCGCCCCCGCGCCGACCACGATGCCTAATTTTTTTGAGGTAGGGGTCCACACATATATATTTTTATTTTTATCAATTAATAATAATGGATTCCCAAAAAGATAATAGTCATAAAAACACACACACTCCTACTGCCGCGGCAGCCGGAGGATCACATAGTACACTAAACACCTGTACTAATCTCGATATTATTCAGGGTAATATTCATCATAGCGTCTCAGGCTCCGCTGCTCTACGCGAAGCTCTGGAGAAGCGTCAGAACACAATAGCACTGGTCCAGGAACCGTATTTAATCCGTGGCAAGGTAAGCGGCTTAAATGGTCTCAGAGGTAATGTATTTACTCCTACTGTGCAAAACAAAATGCGTACTCTTATTTATATCCCGCAGCCATATAAAGCGTCCTTGGTGACACACTTGTGCACCGATGACCTCACTGTAGTTAAAGTAGACACAGGTCTCCAAGGCCATCTCAACACTGTTATTGTGGCCTCGGCATACCTGGACATAACAGAAGAAGCACCACATCCGGCGCTCGAAGAGCTGATGCATTTTTGCACGGCTAATAACCTAGAATGTATAGTAGGATGCGATTCTAACGCACACTGCACTGTTTGGGGTTGCACCGACACCAATGAGAGAGGAAACGATGTGCTCGACTTCATCCTCAGGCACAATTTGAACCTTTTAAACAATGGCACTGAGCCCACATTCGTAACATCTTGGGCCAGGACAATAATAGATATCACTTTGGTTACAAATGATATCTCTAAAAAAATAAACGATTGGCGCGTAGCGACTGATGAATATTCTGGTTCGGACCACAGATGGATCAGATATAGTTTAGCCACTGGCAAACACGAACCACGATCTTACAGAAATCCAAAAAAGACCGACATACCAGCCTTTAGAGATGCACTTGAAAAGGCTATGTCAGACACACAAAAATTTGATCCAAAAGCGGAACTATCGCCGCAGGAAATAGAGACCACGACGAAAGCCTTGGTACACGCTTTGAAAGAAAGCTATGAAAAAGCTTGCCCTTTAAGAAAGGAAAACTATAGTTCAATTCCTAAAAAAGACAGATGGTGGAACAAAGACCTGACCAAGCTCAGAAAAAGGGTCAGACACCATTTCAATAGAGCCATGAACACCGATGCACCAGCAGACTGGCAAGTTTACAGAAAAATGCGCCACCGGTTCAAGGTGGAGGTCAGAAAGAGCCAAAACAACTCTTGGAAAAAGTATAGTAACTCTATACAATCTGAGAGTGAAACTGCGCGTTTAAGAAAAATTATAACTAGCGACTCACAAATAAAGCTAGGTACTCTGAAAAAGGCTGATGGCACCTACACAGCTTCAGAGCAAGAGCAATTTGAATTGCTACTACAGACTCACTTTCCAGACTGTCAACTAAACGACATAGACGGATGGGTACCACACATACTGCAAAAACCTGAAAAGGAAGATTGGGATTTTGCCGACTCTATTGTCACGGAAGAAAACCTTCTTTGGGCAATAAGCACTTTTCAGCCGCACAAGGCCCCCGGACTGGATGACATATTTCCAGCTCTCCTCCAATGGGGCCTAAGCACGATTAAAATACACCTCATCGCCACATTTAGATCTTGCATGGCGTGGAGGTATATACCTAAAGCCTGGAGAGAAGTAAAAGTGGTGTTTTTACCGAAACCAGGAAAAACCGACTACACAAACCCAAAGTCGTTCAGACCAATAAGCCTCAGCTCTTTCCTATTGAAAACACTGGAAAGACTCTGTGATAAGCACATTAGATGTGGACCACTGACAGACAATCCAGTCCACAATAATCAACATGCCTATCAGTCGGGCAAATCGACGGAGATGATTGCTCTCCATCGAGTGGTGTATAAAATAGAATCCGCTCTGGAGAGCAAGCAATCCTGTTTGGCTACTTCATTGACATTGAAGGGCCATTTGATAAGACTACTTTCCCCAGCATTGAAGAAGGTCTGAAAAAGCAGGGAGTAGACAACAGAGTAAATGGTTGGATAACCACAATGCTCGCAAATAGAACAGCCAATATTGAAACGGCAGGCGCCACGCGCTGTCGGGTCACAAAGGGCTGTCCACAAGGAGGAGTCATGTCACCTTTACTTTGGGTAGTAGTGGTAGACGAGCTTATTGTACTCCTTAATAAAGAAGGCAATGTCACTGTAGCATATGCTGATGATCTGGTAATAATGGTATCTGGACTCTTTGAGTCGACCCTGTGTGAGAAGATGCAGAAAGCGCTCAAAGTAGTTGAAAAATGGTGTGAACGACACGGCCTCTCTGTTAATCCACAAAAAACAGAGTTAGTGCTATTCACACGAAAAACAAAGAAAACTGACTTGAAAACTCCTTCGCTATTCGGTACCAAATTAACATTAAGCAAGGAAGTCAAATATCTAGGAATATGGCTAGACAGTAAACTTCTGTGGGGAAAACTACTTGAGTATGTCACCACGAAGGCAACAAACATTCTATGGCAGTGCACCAGGGCAGTGGGAAAGGACTGGGGTCTAAAGCCAAAGCTCTGTCACTGGCTATATACTGTTATAGTACGACCGGTCTTCACTTACGGTTGCGTAGTGTGGTGGACACGTACGAACCTAGCTACTGTAAAAGCAAAACTACAACAAACGCAAAGACTTGCGTGCTCGTTAATCAGCGGATGTATGAAAAATACACCTTCAGCTGCTCTTGAAATTATTCTTGGGCTCACACCACTGCACCTGCACATTCAGCAGGAGGCGATGGCTTCAGCCCTACGAATAAAATCTACAAATCAATGGAAGAGTATAGGTGCGACCACTAACCACTGTAGAATAATCGATCGGGCGATAGGAATAATCCCTGAAGCTAATAGTGGCACGGACCGAATAGCCAAAACACACCTGGACAGCAAAAAGTATGTTCTGATCATAGATGATGACATATCAGACAGTGTAACGCCGTCTTGGAACATATACACGGATGGTGCAAAAAATAAGCAAGGGACAGGCTGCGGTTATTACTCGCCGGAGCTTGGGCTCAAGGAGTCCTTTGCCCTGAGCAAAACTACAACGACCTTGCAGGCGGAAGCCATGGGCTTATTACTGGCCGCAAAAGCACTGGAGCCACTGAATGAGCTACTGATATTTCCTGGAATCGGAGAGTCCAAGGAAGCGATTATGTTCACGGTTGACAGTGCTGCCACAATCTATGCGCTCTGGAGACCTATAACTAGGTCCAGAGTAATAGCCGAGTGCCATGCAGCACTCCAAAGTATTTCAAACAAACACAGAACCATCGTACGTTGGACAAAAAGTCACGACTTGTGTCCGGGTAACAACATAGCAGACACCCTTGCCAAGGAGGGCACGAGAAAACAGGTGGAGGACATAGCAGCTAGACACTGCAAGCCGACAGCGGTGGAAGTGCGTATCTACTGCGCCGTCATACTGAAAAAGAACAACAAAATTTGTGGGATAAGAGGGAGGATTGCAAGCATGCCAAAGCTGCTTTCCCAGCCCTGAGCAGAAACATTACTAACGATCTGTTGAGGTTGCAGCGACAAGACCTCCGACTTTTGGTAGGGCTCATCACTGGTCACTGCAACTTGAATAGTCACATGTATAAACTGGGAGCCACCGACAGCCCACTCTGTCGTGGTTGCCTGCAGGAAAATGAAACGGTAGAGCATGTCTTGTGGCACTGCAAGGCCACGGCAGAAACTAGAATCGCTTACGGGTTCCATGACGCTAATATTGATTTGTCGTCAGCATCGATATCTTCATCGTCATCGCCATCTAATGTACCATCCAAGCCACTGGAGCAGTTATGCCAGCGGCCCAGAGCCACGCTCCGTTATTTTAAGGAGCTGGGCTGGCTCGGGTAGACGATGGAGGGGGAAATGCACAAAACACCCCACGCGGGACGTCAGTGCAGGACTTATCGCCCCCACTTCGAATTAGAATGAATTAGAATTAGACACCGCGGCGCCCAGTGTTGCCTTAGACACTGATGACATCTAGGCAGTTAGCGGAAAAAAAGGTTTTAGGGATAACCGGCTGAAGATAAGTAAAATCTCTCATATACAGTCTGATTTTGTGTGAGCCAACCGCAGAAAGAAAGTGTTTTGTTCTTCGTTTGATATATTAGAGAAATAATGTAGCCGATCGATAAAATCTGAAATAGATGCATTGATTTGTGCAAAGTGACATGAAAAATATCTCATAAGCCCATCGAGTATGGACTTGTGTGATTTGTCACGACGAGTGGTACAGTAATAGCTGTCCAAGTGACAGCTGTCAAACTTTAAAGTGATTTATCTCGGTCATTATCGATTCTAGACTACTGTTGTTTTCATAAAAGTAATAGTTTAAAGTTTGACAGTTGTCATCCGAAATGTAGATTTCGTCGAGTTCTATTACTTTTGTCAAGAGAGCAGTAGTCTAGAATCAATAATTACCGAGATAAATCACTTTTAAGTTTGACAGCTGTCATCCGAAATGTAGATTTCGTCAAGCTTTATTATTTTTGTGAAGAGAGCAGTAGTCTAGAATTGATAATAACCGAGATAAATCACTTTTACGTTTGACAGCTGTCATCTGAAATGTAAATCTCGTTAAGATCTATCACATTCGTGAAGTCATCAATGGTCTAGAATCAATAATAACCGAGATAAATCACTTTTAAGTTTGACACCTGTCATCCGAAATATAGATCTCGTCGAGCTCTATTACTTTTGTGAAGAGAGCAGTAGTCTAGAATCGATAATTACCGAGATAAATCACTTTTAAGTTTAACAGCTGTCATCCGAAATGTAGATTTCGTCGAGTTCTATTACTTTTGTGAAAACAACAGTAGTCTAGAATTGATAATGACCGAGATAATCACTTTGAAGTTTGACAGCTGTCACTTGGAAAGCTGTTACTGTGACATTCGTCGTGACAAATTACACGATCTGATTTTTAACGTGTACGAGGGATTTTTCTCATCTTCAGTTTAAGATTGAACGGATTGATGAATTGAAAACCTTTTTTCCCGCTAAAAATTCATAGAATACTCGAATACTCTAGATTTAATGTCTAAATCGCTACCGGCAACACTGGTCGCCTCGGTGACGCCGCGACGACGCTCAGCACCGCCGCTGCACCGCGGCGGTGCAGCGGCGGTGACGCCGCGGTGCAATTACGCGGCGTCAACGCCCGTGTGGCATGTCTGTTACGCAACATTTTGTTTCTGTTCCAAATGAGTAATGATATTTTCCTAAGCATCCTGGGTATTAATCAAATTTCAATGTTTCCTCATACTAGAACCTCAGAACAAATAAAAAAATCAAGAGAGAATGTCATTGAACAGACAAGTGAGGCCAGTTTTTTAAACATGTGGGAGTGCGTCGCTGTTGCGCCGTCATAGTTCGACTGACAAGCCATGGCGTAGTTGTACGTGGATATGTGTGTAATTGTCTGTACACGGCAAGGCGTAGTTTTGGTTGGCATCACTTGTTTGTTCACAACATTCTCTCTTGATTTTTTTATTTGCTCCGAGACTAGAACTAGATAATGTAGCATCATCATAATCATTATTGACAGCTTAGTTTGATCCAATGCAGGGCGCCTTCTACCTCTCTCCCTTTGCTAATTAAATGTAGTACCACGTGGATTAATAAGTTTCCGGCCTGACCAAGAGATGGCGCCGCTAGGCCTACCTTGAGGTGGCGTTCTATAGTACCATCCTTAGATAGCTTGTAGCTATAGTTTCAGTCCGATCGCCATGTTAGTTTGAGTTTCCGAGTTTAAAAAGGGTCGTGTGAGCACCTCTGATGAGCCTCGCTCAGGACGCCCCATTGAGGTCACAACTCCAGATATGATCGAAAAAATCCATCAAATAGTGCTGAAAGACCGCAGATTAAAAGTGCGTGAGATAGCTGAGACCTGTAAGATGTCATATGAACGTGTACAAAATATTTTTCACCAACATTTGTATATGGAAAAGCTCTGTGCAAGATGGGTGCCGCGTTTGCTAACAGTCGACCAAAAATTGATTCGAAAGAACATTTCTACCGCCAATTTGGCGTTGTATAAGCGTAATCCAAGCAAATTTTTGCGTCGATTCGTAACCGTTGACAAAACTTGGGTCCACCACTACACTCCTGAAACCAAAGAACAGTCTAAACAGTGGATTGGACCAGGGGAACCAAGTCCAAAGAAGGCAAAAACAATTTTTTCGGCGAACAAGGTTATGGCCACTGTTTTTTGGGATGCAAGAGGTATTATATACATTGATTACCTTGAAAAGGGTAAAACTATCACAGGTCAATACTACGCAGACTTATTGCAACGTTTGAGCCACGAAGTGAAAATTAAACGACCTCATCTGGCGAAGAAAAAAATCTTGTTTCATCACGATAACGCACCAGCGCACACGTCAATCGTTGCGATGGCTAAAATCAACGATCTGAAGTTTGAATTGATGCCGCACCCTCCCTACTCTCCAGACCTAGCCCCGAATGACTATTATATGTTTCCTAACCTCAAAAAATGGCTTGGCGGTAAGAGATTTGCGGACAATGAAGAAGTAATCGAAGCTGTAGATGGGTATTTTGAGGAGCTTGACGAATCAGTCTATAGAGATGGCATTACTAGACTAGAACACCGCTATGAGAAATGTATCAGCCTTGGAGGAGATTATGTTGACAAATAAAAAAAAATCTTAATTACGTTGTTTTTCTTGGTCAGGCCGGAAACTTATCAATCCACCTCGTAAGTATGCTTTAGTTAAATAATCTTCTTCTTGCCGTTATCCCACTAGGTGTGTTGGGCACAGCACTTTTCTTTTCCACTTTATCGTACGTCATCTCATCATCAATTCCTTTCTGTAGCATATCATCTTTCACACAATTCATCCACACTTTTGGGACTTCCTCTCCCGCTTTTGCCGCTTACCATCATATCTTAGAGACATGACTATCCTCCCTTCTCAAGATATGCCCGTTCCAAGATAGCCTGCCACTCATTAATTTCTCAATCACTGGCGATACTTTAATGAAATGCTATGTTTAAGAAAATATGTCATAAAAATTACGTAGGTACATTTATTTTTTCAGACAAAATAAATGCAGTGGCTGTTACTGGAGATCACAATACATACTGTCCAAAGAAGAAACAAAATGTTGGAAGTCAAGGAGAAAAGAAAAGCTTTTTAAATAAGTATCTCGAGGTAAAGGTAAAATATTGTGTCATACTCCCTAGCAGGACCACATCGTTATATCTATATAATATATAGTGGAAAAAAATGTACATAATTTGTACAAATTTGTACAGAAATATTAAAATTTGTACATAAGTACTTTTAGAGTAATCGTCAAATGAATATGGTCCTGCCAGGGAGTATACTCCCTGGCAGGACCATACCCGATATATCAGCTTTTTCAAGGAGGTGATGCATGTAAATAATTGTACAGAAATTGTACACCTCAAAAGCGCTTACAGCTTTGGTCTATGTTAGGTGAATGAAATTTTAATCACGTTTCATTATTTTTCAGAAAAGTGCTCCTGTTTTAATTTACATAGCAACATGAGATCAGAAATGTATCGTATTTAAGTAGGCGTTATCCTATATTTTGTAGTCGCCATTTCATTCCAAAGACGTGCACTGTTGGACATAGGCCTCCGCTATAGATCTCTAATAAGATCGGCTTGAGGCGGCTTGAATTCAGCTCGATTCTGCGGTCTCAATGAGATCACCCGTCCATCTAATGGATGTACATCCTACCGTGCGCTTGCCGGTGCGTTGTCTCCACTCGAGAACCTTTCTACTACCTCATTAGTCATCAGCCATCTAAGCTAAGTGCCCCTCCCACTGGCATTTCAACTTGCATATCCACTGGTCTAAGTCGGTAACTTTGGTTCATGTTACTTCTACAGATCATGTTACTAAGACTGTTAACACGTTTACCTATTAACACGTTTATTTCTTTCAACTATTTGTATATTGTCTTCCATTCATACGTATGGTTCATCGTAATAATTCGAAGGGTATTCTATTAATATGATATTTTAAGATGTCAAAAAAAATATGAGATACTGAAATACTGACTAGGTGTAAAGCAGTGAGACAAAATAAATATTTACATCGATGATTTTAAAATACACATTTGAGCTGTAATTAGGAATTCAAAACCATTAAAATACAAATTCTTGCGAAAAAATAATCGTATGTAGGTATGCTTCTTTTTTGATGAAAATTTTATGTGTAACACATAGTGACAAAGGCAATGGGTGCAATGGGCAAGCCAGTGGGCAGGGCACTTAGCATAGAGGGTTGATGACTAATGAGGTAGTAGAAAGGTTCTCGAGTGGAGACAACGCACCGGCAAGCGCACCGTAGGATCCATTAGATGGACGGGTGATCTCATTGAGACCGCAGAATCGAGCTGAATTCAAGCCGCCTCAAGCCGATCTTATTGGAGATCTATAGCGGAGGCTTATGTCCAACAGTGCACGTTTTTTTAATGAAATGGCGACTGCAAAATATAGGACAACGCCTACTTAAATACGATACATTTCTGATATCATGTTGCTATGTAAATTAAAACAGGAGCACTTTTCTGAGAAATAATGAAACGTGATTAAAATTTCATTCACCAAACATAGACTAAAGCTGTAAGCGTTTTTGAGGTGTACAATTTCTGTACAATTATTTACATGCATCACCTCCTTGAAAAAGCTGATATTTCGGGTATGGTCCTGCCAGGGAGTATACTCCCTGGCAGGACCACATTCATTTGACGATTACTCTAAAAGTACTTATGTACAAATTTTAATATTTCTGTACAAATTTGTACAAATTATGTACATTTTTTTCCACTATCTATTATATAGATATAACGATGTGGTCCTGCCAGGGAGTATTACACAAAATATTGGAATCTATTGATTGAAATGGATTGTAATGAAATAAAATTCTGAAAAAGAAAGACTTATTATCTTTCAACCATTTGAGTCGAAAATTATGGTAGGCCCAGGTAGGCCTTAGATATGTTAAGATTTAGTATGCCAATGGCCACTAAAGCAAGAATAGGCATGATTACTAAAAAAATATAACTATAACTTTCAAATATATTATATCCATGGATTTATTATATAAACAAGATTGAGCACTGGGAAAGAAAAACGTGCCGACAAGGATTCCATGTCAGAGGATTGTGTCCTATTAGTCGCCACTCTAGTTCTCAGCGGTTATGGATCGGATTATAATGAGATAATTTATATGGATTCGAAGATATCTACAGAGAAATCCCTTGATTTGTCTAATTTTTATTTACACTTAATAATTTTATAATAGTAACAGCCCAAAAATATGTAATTAGCCTCGTCAATGCATGTAGTAATCGATTATCGTTAAAAACGCGGCGAATCCCGCGGCGCCGAACAACTCCGCCATTACCCCACCTGAAATAAACAAAAAAGAAAAGAAACATTACTAAGTATGATGACTTCAAAAAAGAAGAATGGTCTCAATTTGACCATCACTATTATTTTTATCTTTTTGTAGGTATGTTTATTTTGCGAACGTTTTGACCATTATATAGTTATTAAGCCCCTGATCGACGTACAAAGTAAAACCGTCGTTTTAAGATCTTAACGTTTCATTTAACGCTTTTGTATTTTGCAGATTACCGTTTCTTTTGAAATAGCCGTGTTCAGTACTAAAGTATTGCGTGAAAAAGATACACATAAAATCGGCACTCACAGTAATCGCGTTTATAATACTAATATTATAAACGCGAAAGTTTGTGAGGGTGGATGGATGGATGGATGGATGGACGGATGGATGGATGGATGGATGTATGGATGTTTGTTACTCTTTCACGCAAAAACTACTGAACGGATTGAGATGAAACTTTGCAATAATATAGCTTATATATCAGAATAACTTATGGCTATAAATTATAATGATATATTGCGTATGCGGGCGAAGCCGCGGGTAAAAACTAGTATATATATATATACATCACGATGTACGTAAGTTCATTGACAAAAAATGCTACATCGATCCGTGCGAAATATTCGCGAATTCTGTACACGGTTGAAGTCGGTCATGACATTTTTTGCGAAAAATATTTATTGAAGGAAATACTCCCCAATGGAAAATCGCCGATGAAAAAAAAATTATAATGTAGGCATACAATCTTTAGACTTAAGGTAGGCGTATTCGTAAACATACACGGTCAGTTCAACTGATCAGTTTTTCGCGTCACTCCAATTGGGGCTCATTCAGTAAATTAAAAGGTGGGAATTACCACCTTAAGTTTCGTCGAGATTCGTCAAAAATGCGATCTGTAGACGAAAACCAACACATGGACAGATAAAAGCAAAATCGCAGGTTAAAACGTAGATGTCTCTCACTTCGTTTGCTCGATCAATAAAATTAAGAAAACAACGAATCATACTATAATTATATTTTACTAGGCGACTTAAAAGATTATGTACTGTTTGATAAAATTGTTTATTGGGGCTGATTTAAAAAAACTGGGTCGACCTCATTCCTCTGCCGCCTAGCGCCTTCGTGGGACAAGTAACGTAAAGCTCTAAACATACTATCGGACGCGGCTTACGGACGCGACCTAGACTATAAAAGTACGAGTACACTGAGCCGTGCGCACTATCGAACATACGAGTAAGTCGCGGACGTCACCTTCGGACGACCTTGAGCGTTCGGACGTCCGAGAGCGATCTAGCGAACCGGATGTCTTAATACTGTGCACATTGCTAAGTCGCGGCTGTCAGTCGCGTCCGTAAGCCGCGTCCGATAGTATGTTTCCGGCTTTACGCTTTGTGGAAGGCATCCACCAATCGGACCTCCTACTTAAAACCTACTTCAAATAAGAAATAACCGTTCAATTTTAAAACTCTTTATTTTTATTATTGACATCGGATTAGTAGGTACTTATTAACTTAACTAACTTATATAAAATGGCGAATGTTATCAATAGATTTTACTACGGGCCCAACCGCCAAACGTGAATACATTTAGCTATTCAAATATTTATAAATAGCGTTTGGTTTTAAACGTGACCAACCGGTCGCGTTATATGTACCTAATTATATATATAAAAAGTTTATCGACAAAATATGTGTCATTTATTTTTGGGCTATTTCAAGGTAGGCCTTATAGTAATGTGAGTACGCGTAGAAATCTATTTCTCAAGATTTTATGAATAATCTCATCCATTAGGTTTTTATATTTCTTGATTAGGTATCCTGAATATATGGTTTCGTTCCTATATACTGTTTCGTTTTGGTATATTGTTTCGTTCTCAAACTATTCTTACCAAATTTCTATTATACCAAACGGGAAAAATATTTTTTCTATATTTCATTAAATGGACATGAATTTTCAATCCCTGCCAAAAGTGCGTCTTCACGTTCTACGTGGATTCATCGTGGATCAACAAAAAATATTTGAATTTCGCGCGCGACTCGCGCGAAATTCAAATATTTTTTGTTTTATTTTAGCATTTATAGATAAACTGCTTATTGTAAGTTCACAAAAACACATAGCGGCTGACAAGTTATATACACCTAGAAACCAAAATAATGGCATGTTTATGGCATTAGAGTCCACTAACTAAAAACTAAGGTGAAAAGAAAGTAATTTAATGTACTTTAGTGCTTAAAAGGAGTTGGTAAACTTTTTATATGGGAGGCGGTCCTTGAAAACCGGCAGCGATGCGAGCTGTATTAATGTTTAGTGCCATATTAAGAATATTATTTCACGCAAAAACATATTTTTGTGTATCGCCGTTTTATTATAATATCTCTTTTTTATTTCACTAAGTAGAAAATATTTAGACTGAACTGGTAATACTAAGAGGAGGTCTACGTAGTCTACGTATCAGACAGGAATCTTCAAACAACCAATAGCGGGCTGGTATTTTAGAGTTTGACATTTATTTATTTTTTAAAACATGGCGACCAGCCCTCTATTGGTTGTTCAATATTGACAATGTCATTTCCTTTTGCTGTTTCATAATGTCACTGTCAGGTTTTTTTTTCAATTTAGGCTTAATGCAGTTATTTGGTGTAGCACATAGTTCATTTTTCTAATGTTTTTAGAACCCATTTGAAAATTAAATGGCGATGAAAAAATTTCTAAAAAATATGTGTTTGAAAAGATAATTATCTATGCTTTCTATTGGTATATATTTTGTTTCTGCAAGATTTCAAAAACCACATCTTTTCCATATCCTTTGGCTTTCAAGAGTATGTAATTCGTAAATGCTTCCAATTTATGGTCATTTAAAATCAGTAGTTTATCTGTAAATGACAAAAAACCCAAAATTAATGAATTTTGAGCTCTGACCGAGACTATCCACGTTAAAATTAATTGGTACTTGGTAATATAATTTCAGTACACTTCCGTCATATCTCGCTTGTGATTGGTCGAATATCATAAAAGGCTTCTAAATTGTTTGATCGTGTGCATTGCTATTATAGCTGTAAACGGCGTTGGAGTTCGAATCCCGCCACTTCGAATTCTGTACCCTGCTAAGACCTAGTTTCGTGTAATTTTGTATTATTTTTAGTGAGAATAGAAAAGATAACTTTTGAATATACGACAGCGTCGCGAGGAATCTGTCTGTAATAAGTTCGGATCAGTTAAATCCTTGGTTTTTTCTGAAAGACTTACTTCGGCGAACAACATGATTCCGCCGGATGATGAAGGTAATTTTTTATTATTTTTATTAATGTGTAGGTACACTTTTTTCAAAATTCTTCGTGATATATTTTGCACATCGCTATTTTCCTTTTTTGTCGCGGGTAAATAACATTTTTCATTACAGTATCGACTGAAAAGTAAACCAGTTTTTATCAAAGTACTCTAAAAGCCTAATCTAGGTACTCTGCGAGACTTACATAAAATTGGAATTTGGTTTCTTCTTTCAAAATCTTTTTACTAAGCGAAGTTAGAGTTTTCTGCATTTTAACCATCTAGGAAGTCGGTAAAAGCTTGCGTATGGTGCATGAATCACTAAGATATGTCCCGTCATTTTAGAGTTATTTGAGCGTTGTACGCCTCTGCGACGTATGTTTAGGCTTTGCGTAACTTTTAACTAGATTGTCCAATATTCATTTTCTTCGTTTAGCGTATTTTTCACTTTAGATGTCGCTGTGTCACGGTTTAGGTAATTACTATGTCGTGGCATAGACAACAGTACTCAAGTTCGTGGCCAGATTTAAGCACAGTTCACAGTGAAAGATAAAAAAAATAACAAATAGAGTCGGCTCTTGAAGATGTGAATTACCAGGTTCTGCACAACGTTTAAATAGAAGACAATTATGATAATTTTGGCAATAATAATTATCTTTCACAAATACCTGTTTTCATAGAAGAAGTTGTCTCAAATTTACAGCCAATAAATGGCACAAACTATTTTTTTTGTGTACTTTGATGAAGTGTGGGTAGTCGTAAAACTATCAGGGGAACAATGACGGTATTCTATGGCATCTTGAACATGTCTTTGGTAAATTCTGTTATAATTTATGTCCGAAATCTGCTTGCAAGTGAAAAAAAATCGTTTCATAAAAGAATATTTATAAAACAAATCATTAAAAGTTTAGTCTAGGCTTGGGTAGAACAAAGGCTTGATGTCTTGAATTTACAGAGAATTTAATGAAAAAAAAAAACCGGACAAGTGCGAGTCAGGCTCGCACATCGAGGGTTCCGAACAAATCCGGAAAAGGACATGTCCACAAAATGTATGGAGGCTGGTATAATAATGATCAAAAATTCTAACCACAACACTCGTTACATTTCGAGAAAGTTTATATTGTTTTGAGTCTATTAGAACAGTTAAAAACAAAAAAGAGCCCTCCGATTTTTAAAAATTAATTTTGAATTTATTAGAAAAAATAAATATATTTGGCTTAATAGGTAGTTTATCTCTAGCAGCCCTGATTAAGTAACCTCCAAATTCTTAAATAAAAGCATTTTTACCAATTACCCCACTTTAGGTGATTTTTTGTTACATAGTACCTACTAACTGGTCACACTGGTAGGTTATAATTTTTAATTTTAGCAAATTAAGATATGAATATGGAAAATTTAGCTACGAATGCAAGTAAAATAACGATAGAATCACTTTATTATTTGGTAAACTAGAAAAAATAATAAGCTGTATTGTTATTTATCACACAATATACGTTTCGCATTTAAAAAAAAAATGAGCGGTTAAAAAATCAAAATTAAATATTTTTGGGAAGCCCATATAACAAGCTTTCAAATGGGTTCAAAATTTTAAAGTGAGTAAATCGTATCATGTAAGGTATCATATAAAAGAACTTCATTAACACATGCTAAAACAGGTTTTTAATTATTTTAACAATGTGTTATTTTCGATGTATGACGGGAAAAGTGAAAAAAAAAACTTTTTTGTCGTTGGTTATGGTATAGATATTTTAACAACTTACTTCCCAATTTTGTAAAGGTGACGTCCACAAGTGATATATTATTGAGAGAAAAATCGAACCAAGATGATATACACATCATTTGAAAGCTTCATTAATGAGCTTCTCAAAAATATTTCATTTAGATTTTTTCAACCCTCCATTTTTTTTTAAATGTGAAAAATAAATTGTATGAAATAATACACCTGTGTATTTTTTCTAGTTTAGCAATGATAAAGTGCTTCTATCGTGATTTTACTTACATTCATAGCAGATTCATCCACATTCATCTCTTAATTTGCTAAAATTAAAAATTATACTACTAGTGTGACCAGTTAATAGGTATAATGTGATAAAAAAACACTTAAAACTGTGTATAATTGGTAAACATGCTTCTACTTAACAATTTGGAGATTACTTAATCAGGGTTGCTAAAGATAAACTACCTATTGAGTAAAATATATTTATTTATCCTAAGAGATTAAAAATTAATTTAAAAAAATGGAGGGCTTTTTTTGTTTTTAACTTAGGTAGTAAGACTCAAAAAATTATGAACTTTCTTGAAATGTAACGAGTGTTATAATGAGATTTTTTTTTTATTATTATACCAGCCTCCATACATTTTGTGGACATGTCCTTTATCTACATCTTGTTTGTTGCTATAATTAACAACTATAATTATTTTTTTCATTGATAAATTATTTTTTATTATTAGTCTACTATCAAAATTATGATTTAAATGAAAGTATTTTTGCCTTAAACATTATTTAAATAAGTACGTTTCTGAGACGTATGTTTAGGCTTTACGTACATCTAAAATAGATTATGCTTCTAGGGTTATATTTGTTTGTAGGTAGGTACCTACTTAATTACGTGTTATATTAGGTATTTGTTCTTCTTTTTCTCGAACTTATTCTAAGCTTAGAAATGCTTTGCAGTAAGTATATATTTTTCAATAATGTGGGATGTGGGTAATATGCATTTAATTTTTTTTTATGGGTTCTAATTACAAAAAGGAGTGCTGGTTGGTCACGTCTCATGGTCAAGTAAATCTCAATAACGTAAATTTTAAAGCAAATGTCAATTTTAATGAAAAAATAATTCTCAAATATGTTATTGTGTCTCAAGTATGTACTCGTATAGTTATAATGCGGTCACATTAACTCGACGCATCGCATTATTATTTAAGCAATTTTTACTCGATTTTAATAAACAGGTAGAAACTTATCTTTTACAGAATATGGTTTGGAACCTTTCGTGCGGGAGTCCGACTCCCACTTGGCCGGTTTTATTTGCACACCGTACTTGAGCGCCAAAATAACGTCACATGATTAATGTGACCGCGTTGTAGGTGTCGTTTTTTAGCTTCTATAGGCCGCGCCACACAAGTTGGTGGAGGTGAAGTTAGCTACAAGCTGGAAAATATCAAATCCTGACTGTACTGACGGTAGCACCCCCTGGAGGAGGGGGTACCGGAACCACCCCTCCCCCCCCCCCCTTTCGCAGATATGTTTTTATTATTTTACATTGGCAAAAACACGTTCGTACCATTGCTAAAAAGGGTTAGGAGGGAGTGGGGGTAGGGGGAAGTTGCATTATGCCCAGAGAGGGGTACGGAAGACTCCCCTCTCGAGAAAAAATATTTAAAATTAATATTTTACTACTGCAATAGCAAGTACCAAAGGAAAAATAGAAAGAATAATATACCTTTGAAAAACGGGAAAGAGTGTAGAACTTCTCCCCTTCTTTTGGAATTTCGATCTTAACATTATCTACTTACCAAATGTATCATGCTACACGGATCCGGATACATAAAAAATCAATTATTGAACACATTTGGATCTGTCACTCATTTCTAACCTAAATGGTCCGCGTCGGATCTGTGACTCATTTCGAACCTAAATGATCCATGTCTGACTTCCGAGTGGGCTCCCGACAGAAACTCAAAGGAGGTCCTGGGTGGAGCAAGCCAAGTTGAGGCCAAGTGGAGGCGCAAGGAAGGCCAAGGCTGGCGCAGCGACTCCCGCATTTAAAAAAAAACACTCTAGAGTCGTAGCCACAAGACTACGTGGGGTCGGGGTGCCCCGATTCGGATCTGTGACTCACTTCGAACCTAAATGATCCATGTCTGACTTCCGAGTGGGCTCCCGCCAGAAACTCTGCAGTCGGCCTTGAGTCGGCACTCAGGACCTCCTTAGAGTTTCTGGCTCCCGCATTCTTAAAAAAACACTAGAGTCGTAGCCACAAGACTACGTGGGGTCGGGGTGCCCCGATTCGGATCTGTGACTCTCATTTTATAATGTTATACGTATTTTTCTACGGTACTTGTTTTTGCAGTAGTAAAATATTAATTTTAAATATTTTATATCCAAAGTCTTCGTACTCCCCCTATCTGTGCATAATGCACTGCTGCTAATTGATTAAAAATAACTGTATATAACACAACCTCCGCATTTTGGAGAAAGTGAACAAGTATGTAAACTTGGATATTGGATATTGCGCAGCTTGTAGCTAACTTCACATATGCCGATTTATATGATTCGGCCTATACCATTATCCTATGTAATTACTGTATATGCCGGGGCCGTACACGGGCGGTGACTTGTATCCAAGCTTGGCTACGAATTGACTAGCTAATTAGATGCAAATTGTAATATAATTAATCTTTATTCATGAAAACTTAGTCAATTATCAATTATTATTATTCGGTTTTGGTCCATCGATCCACACATTGGAGTGTTGGAACCAAGACTACAGTTTTTAGCCAACATAGCCATGCTTTAAGAACTACTGGTTGGTGACTCTGAACATGATGCGAGGCACTGCGCAGTAACAAACTACTGCCAATACTAACTATAGAAAATGTGAAAAAACTTGTTATAGTTATAGCAAAGTTTTTTTAGTGTAATATAGGATATTTATCCTACGTTACAGTTTTAACAACTAGTAATTAAGTGCAATATTTTTAGGCAAGAAACATGTGCTGGATATGAGCAACTCTCCCCGCATCAGCTCGACGAACGAAGGATCGTCGGTCGGCGCTGACGCGGTTGTTGCGGAGGCCGACTCCACGTCTGCCGAAGTGGCTAACTTGCCGCCGCCGTACCAGGGCATGCCCAGAATACCAAACCCCAACAGATGGACCGTACGTATACATCTCATTACAGCTTATTCTCCGCTTTCCTTCCCAAGGTTCCTGGAAGAGATTACTTTGTGGCATACCTTCGCGTTCGCCTGTGCTCATTGTCATTGCCTCTATGTCACGCGCGAGGTGTCTGACATTGATTTTTTAAGTTTATTAGTTAAAGGCCGCACCACACTAGTTGGCGAATGTGAAGTAAGCAATAGCCAATCAACGTGCGGCTTTACGGGAGCTTCAGTCAGGATTGGATATTGCACGGCGTGTAGCTAACTTCACATCCGCCAACTTGTGTGGCGCGGCCTATACTAGCATTTTGCCCGCGGCTTCGCCCGTGTAATATTTTAATTTTTGTGCACACAATTTAATCACATGCCTATTTTTCTGTGATAAAAAGTAAAGTTACTTTTCGTTTTTCAAACTATGTCCATGCCAAAAATCAAGTCAATCAGTTGCTCTTTTTGCATGAGAGAGGAACAAACCAACAAACACACTTACGGACTTATATTATCAGTAAGGATTAAGCACTTACTGTAAATGACATGCCCAATATGATGAAATGTTACAAGGCCGATAGATTACTTGCATCATTGACTGCATCATCATTGCATCATCGCACGCGCTTTTTGACCGACAAAACGAAGGAGTCCTCAATTCGATGCTTATATTTTATTATTTTTTTCATGTATATGTATAATCACGCATAACTTTTTACATAGTAGTCCGATTCTTTCTTATAAAATAGGGTATAGTGCCTTTAGCACCTGTTCTAAGTAGACTTTGCAACTTATGTATGCGTAACGGAGAGTACCCATCAGCTCTTAAAAGAGTAAAAATTAGCCCCCTCTACAAGGGCAAAGGAAAAAAGTCAGACCTTAAGTCGTACCGTCCGATCTCTCTTGTTCCAGCTATTAGCAAGGTGTTTGAGGTAGGGCTTAATAGAAGAGTTTTAAACTATGTGCTCCAAAGAGACATCTTATCTGACAGGCAATACGCATACCGGGCCGGGCGCTCAACCACAGACTTAGTGCGCGAAGTAGTGTGGCAAATTCTGTAAGCTCGCGAGACAGGATTGCAGGTCGCTTTGGTCTGCTGCGACCTATCGCGCGCCTTTGACACGGCGGACCATGTACTTATTGTCCAGAAACTAGGTTTCCACGGAATGCGCGGCCCTTCCGGGTCATTAATAATCTCCTTTACGTCAGGAAGAACGCAAGTCGTGGTAGGAGACAAGGGTCGCGTCTCACCCGACGAGCTGGAGAACGAAATAGGCGTGCCCCAAGGATCCTGTTTCTCGAACACTTTGTTCAGTCTTCTCTTGAACGACTTGCCGGGTGCCATCGAAGACGCTGAGATATACATGTATGCTGACGATGTGGCCGCAGTGATTACTGCGCCATCATCTACTCAGTTGCATTGTAAGATAAACTCTGCCGTTAGTAAACTCGATGAGTGGTTTAAGTCCAATGGCCTAGCATTGAACAAAGATAAAACCTGCTTTTTGACTTTCAATCTGAATGGGAGATCGGAAGCTAAGTACTCGGTAACGATCGGAAACACCGCGCTTCAGCAGGTCAACTCAACGAAATTACTAGGGTTCCACATAGATAGCGCCCTCACGTGGGAGTCACATATACAGGAGCTATGTGGGAAGCTGAGCCGCTCGTGCTTCGCGCTCAGGCCGCTCGCGAGCACGGCCACGCGGGACGTTGTGCGCTCTTGTTACTTTGCCACAATCCATAGTAATATTACGTACGGATTAGAATTGTGGGGCCGCGCAGCGGAGTACAAGAGAGCTTTCTCTATGCAAAAACGGGCTGTGCGAGCCATTTTCGGGGTTTCGGACGACGTGTCTTGTGTGGAGCTCTTTAGGGAACTGCGCGTACTGCCACTGCCGTGCGAATTAATCTATCAGGTAGCCCTTTTCACGCACAACCATTTAGAATTATTTGAGAGGAAAGGTACCTATTCTAGGTTAAATTTAAGAAGCAATGCAAAAAACGTCAAAAAAAAGAAAAAAGTCAAAAGCCCAATTAGCCTCAAAAAAACTTGGTGTTCTCTCTAAGGTGAGACGGTATTTCACACCTGAGCAACTGCTTAGTCTTTATAAAGCGCAAGTCAGGTCTTGCATGGAATACTGCTCTCACCTTTGGGATGGCACTGCCAAATACCAGTTGGAGGCTTTGGAGTCCATTGAAAGGCGAGCCAGGAGACTGATAGGCAACGAAACCTTGACTGAGTCAAAGCTGCAAAGTCTTGAGCATCGACGTAGGGTGGCGTGTCTGTCTGCCTACTATCGGATACACTTCGGTGAGTGCGCCCAGGAGTTGCACGATCTGGTCCCACCTGCCCCTTTCTTCTATCGTACGGCTAGACAGACGCGACCAAAGCGCCACCATTTTATGGTGGACATCCCACGCGTTAGAACAAAGCGTTTTGAGTCCACATTCCTCATACGACCTGCCAGAATGTGGAACGCTTTGCCTAAGTCTGTCTTTCCGTTAAAGTACAATGTAGGTGTCTTCAAATCTCGAGTAAATAGGTATCTTCTAGGTAAGCATGCTACATCCTAGACCGCATATCTGCTTTACATCAGGCAGTGTGTAGTCAAACGCAAACCTATTTGAAATAAAAAAAAATAAAAAAATCAACTGGTGACTCCTTCTCATAGCCTGGCGAAATCGGAGAGGTCTGTATATTTTGGTGGGCTCGCTATATACAACCGAATACCCGTAGAAGTCCGGGATGCACCTTCCGCTGGGTCGCTTAGGGATAAATTAAAATGTTGGCAACATGAGCAACTATTTTATGACGTAAATGACTTTTTGAAATTACCTGAATTGTTTTAAGATTTTGTGACTAATTTAGTAATTGTCAAGTTCTTTTATTTTTTTTATTTTTTCGTGCTATATTGTATAGTGCCCTAATGTAATGATTGATGAATCATTGACTTGAAACAAATGGTGTTATGAAATAATGACTATATGATTCAGAGTTTTTTTTAATGGAAAGAATATACTTTGAAGTTTATTAAAATTTTATTAAAATGTTATCAAAATCCGCAGAGCCATTTTTGATACATAAACATTGATGTGAAAAATGCTACATCTATCCGTGTGAAATATTCGCGAAATCTGTACACGGTTGAAATCGGTCATGCCATTTTTGCAAAAAATAATGATTAAATGAAGAATAAGTTTTAGTTGATTTTGCTCTTGCAATGATTTGAACATGTGACATGATTTGCATAGGAAGAATCATACAACTTGGCGGCTGTGATGTTAGCTACAAGCTGCGGATACCCCAATCCTCGCGCAGCTGGTTCAAGTGATCTTCAGTCAGGAACGGGTTATCCGCAGCTTTTAGCTAACATCACAGCTACCAAGTTGTATAATTCTGACTATACCTATGATCTGTAAATTTTGATATGAATGTGACCCCGACTAAGCCCCGATGTGATATGAACCTTTTTTTTAGCTTAAAGCGATAAAGCCGCCAATAGGCATGTTTACTGGGTGTAAAAATCATAATTATAAATTAGTCCGTTAGTTGGATTATTAAAAAATATTGGACACTTATTTTTTCTTTGTCAATTAAACAAAACAATTGATTACAAAGATACACACTGTCAAAGATAGTGGAAGCTCGTGACGTCACTAGCCGGTTCCGGTTCATTTGTAGGTTAGTGACGTCACGCGGAACTTTAACGGACTATATCTTTATATTATTATCATATACTACGGGACTAATCGCGCACTAAAATTACGAGATAAATAAATACTTCCTCAGTATATAATAATAATAATAATGTGTTCAAATCGCGAAAGTTCAATAAAAATATATCTTCATATATTTTTATTAAATTGACAAAAGGAAAATAATTGTAATATTTTTGAATTTGACGGACTAATTATATTTTTTTTGTTGTCGCTTAAGGCATCTCTCAACCACATAAATGTATGGAAAATCTTGCTCAGTGCTGTCAAAACTGTTAAATATGTGTTGGAATTTGACCCTACTGAGAGAAAAACACTGCAACTAGCCACTGAATCGAGATATTTTCATGTCTCTTGCTCTTGCTCTAGATAGCTTTATTTCATGCCATATGAAATCATTGCATCTCTATTTTTATTTTCTCGATCGACCACATTATCCCTCAGGTATCCCTGTGATTTTCTAGTAAACAAGCTTTTTGTTTCACTAGTTTTAAATCTTTTATGTATTTTAAATGCATCATCGACTCCGGGATATGGAAATTGACATAAATAAGTGAACCAGCTCCGGGCGCATGTATGTTTTTTAACGATAACTTGCGTATGGATGATACGATCTAATCTACATTTAACTTTGTATGTACGTCTTTTGATTAAACCATAAGCAATTATTGATGTATTATTTGATGTAATTTAAAGATTAGTCAGATACATAAAGGTTTCGGTCATTCTACACATTTCTCATCTACCCTATCACGTAAACTCGTAACCGACTATATAATTTAAACAATGACAATAGATTTGTTTCTTCCATTAATATTCTGTAACGAATATGCTAACACCATAACAAGCTTGATGACTGGGTAAAAAAATCAATAATATAATTAGTTTCTGATTGAGATTATCAAAAAACAATGGACACATATTTTTTCTTTTGTACAAACAAATGACAAAGATAAATCTTGTCAAAGTTTGGGAGTGGTGATCGTGACGTCACTTCTCTTACAGAAGTCTATACAATTCTATGGCACTAGTGACGTCACGCGGAACTTTGACGGACTATATCTTCATCAATGTTTGTTTAATTGACAAAGCAAAAAATAAGTGTCTAATATTTTTTGATATTCTATCTGACGGACTAATTACATTTTTTTAGTCATCATGCCTATTGTATAAACAAATTTAAAAAATATCTTGTTACTACAAGTCATCGATACATATTTATTGAGTTCATCTTAAGCTAAAAACAAGAAAATTAACTATCGTGATTATAAGCAAAAAACAAGGAGTTTGAAACACAATTTTCAGCTTACATGCACTCTCAAATTTTAATGACTTCCTATTGAACGAAATACTATGAAAACGTTAGTTAGTGGTAGCTTAACTAGTAGTTTACATGTACACATGATTGATTGAATGGTCTCTTCTATCTGTTATTTATGTTTTCTAAATAATATAAGTTTGTTTAATTAAGTGATACAATTTTTAAATTCAGTAGTGCCACGGATAATGAGCTGGGTCACGTACGATTATAAAAAAATGTACCAAAATTTTATTTGAAAAGTACTTTTTTCATAATAGTAATAGGTAAACTTCCTAGAAGTGTAAACTTGTATTAGATGGATCGTAGCACAGACAACTGTGGGAACCACTGATCTAGACAATCTAGTTCTCTAAGCTTAACTATAATCCTCGCCACACAAGTCGGATTGCCGCAGATGACACTTCGCCGTGATTTGCTAATTATTGCGCATGTGTGCACAATACCGACGTCGCGTGGCGTAGTGGTGAGCACGGGCGTAGTGAGCGCGCGGGAGGCATGAGGTCGGCGTGCAGGTGTGCCCCGGCGCGAAGTCTATGGCTCTCGCGCATTCCTATATTTTGTCTTTTGCGCAGCGCTTAAATTCCTATTAAAAAAATTGTTCAATTGCAGGTGGCGCAGGTGTGCGAGTTTATCCGGAACATCCCGGGGTGCGAGAACTACGCCCACGAGTTCCTCATGCAGGAAGTGGACGGCGAGACTTTGCTACTCATCAGGCTCGAGCACCTCGTGATCTCTCTCTCCATGAAGCTGGGGCCGGCCCTCAAAATCGTCGCTTGTATCGATTCACTGCGACCGGAGAACGAACAGCAAAACAATCACGACTAAGGTACAACGAGGACCATAAAATACATGTATAGGTTTTCTGTTTCAGAAATTTTGTGACTGCGCGCGTGCCTTGATGTGGCTTCAGACGGTTTTTTTTTCTAATATATGGAACTAGTAATTGAAAGATATTATTTACCCCAATCTTTAATGCTCCGTCTGATTCTACATTGCTCGCGCATTAATAAATGCGCAGTGAATCAATGTTTTTCACTAAAATACAACAGTGGCTTTGTTGGTTTCTAATTGATTCGATCGCTGCCTTCGTCGACGTCTACATTTAGTGTTTAAGTATGAATGATTATTAATAAGTTTCTTGTCTTACGATAATTTTTCCGTCATGATTGCAATGCGAAAGAGTCTTCATTGCTATCTAAGGACTTATTTGCTGTTCTATTTCAGGAAGTTTTCATAAACCAAGAACGAAATACGAAGACAGTGTTCACTACGTTAGCATGGCTCATAACATTTGGTCAGGTAATATTAATTAATTAATATTAATTATGATTAATAAATACTGTAGGTAATTATATTAGATGTTAATTTTTTCATTTGTATATTTTTTTTATTTTATATCATTTCTTGTTTACCTTTTCTCTGATAAGAGAATATTTCTTTTTTTATTTGATATATGATTTAAAAAATTTAGTCTGATTTATATGAGTGTTAATAACGCTTTTACTTAATTTCTCGAATTCTAAGGTTAAGTTTTCTAATACGTGCTAATATAATTTAATGTCGTATTCATTAACAATTGTATAAATGATGATATTGCGATAGATTTCATGTGCTAATTCTATCTGGTGTGAACTCTATCTTAAATACACGATTTAGTTGTAAGAGCCTGTTTACATTAACATGTTTAATTTATAAATTCGTCTGATGTAATGCGCACCCAGGACAAATGTCGAAAGATTCGCCTAATAGCATTAGATTAATACATTTCATAGTTTACTTAGTTTCAATCACTTTACCTGCTTATCTATCAGTTTTTTCTAGCTAATCCCTTAATTCACGCTTTTTGTTCATTGCTATTTTACAGCCCAGTTTTATTTATTAAATGGTTTGTATGTATTTCGTTAGGTCTGTATACGTTTTATATTACTGCAACAACACAACTCCTAAATATTGTCACTTTTCTTGTAGTCAAATGATTCATTCGAGTAATTTATTCAATCTTCCGCGAATCATTTCTTCTTCAGCGCATCCTTCCTGGTTTATCCTCGGCTTCAACACCTCTATAATGCGATTTTCTTAAACAAATCAATAATAAAATATGTTTCGAACGAAAAACCTGAAAGATAAGATTTAAGTATCATTTCATAGAAAGCTCTTCGAATAGAAGAGCGTTTCTTCACAGTAAGGTATACAGGGTTATCCAGAATTGGTGAACTAAGCCGAAAGGAGGTGATTAAGAACATCATTATAAACAACTTGTACTATGGTCCAAACCCGGAATTTGAGAATAAATCAGCGTTTTATACATTTTGTCGTTTCATTGTTGCAATTTTGTATAGAACAGTTAATATTTTTTTCTCGAATTCCGGGTTAGCCACATGAAGTTGTTCTTGATGATAGTCTGAATCATCCCGTCTCAGCTTAGTGCAGGGCGAGCACCCTGTGAGTAAGTGATAAGAGAGCAAGCCTAGCCTGACCTGCAAAACGTGATTGAAGAATTAATGTTTGTCACATATATCATACATATCAGATCAGATAGATCTGTCGATTTCTATCTACATTTCTCTGTTGCTTTACTGTTTACTCATTTTGATATAACATAGAATTATGTAGGTGACATCAGCAACAGCAGTCATTCTAGCAAAATGTCTTCATTCGATCATCTTTATTTTTAAACCTATTTAAAATCCTGAAAATATAACTAGAGTCCTCACTCGACGGTTAACTTGGACTTTTAATTGGGGTCATCATTGGTTTAATTGGGACTTAATAATTTGGTGGGGTTTAATTTAACTGGGTCTTTGGAATTTTTAAAGATATAATTTAATTTCCAACTATTTGTGAAAATGTAAAGTAAGTCTAGATCTAAAGTAAAAGTAACGATTTTGATGACAGAAACTCAATTTGCTCAAATTTATTACGGATGTTAACCATTTCAGTGTATACTTGAAAAATAAAGCAAATGAGACTGATTCCATTATTTTATTTATCTAAAATACAATTACTATACAACCATAGTCGTAGTCCGTCTTATTTTATACACTAGTCTGGTAATAGAGTTATTTAGAAAAATGTACCAAACCGAATGGTTATTCAGACCATCACTAGGTTAATTACTTTTACCAGGGCCAACCCGGAATAGGCTCGTTGACATGTTTTTTGATGTCCTCTTGTAACAGCTAACCATAAACAGAGCTGATTAACGAAAACAAAAACAAAGTCAACTTAGAAATAAAGAAGTTACAAGCATTTTATTTTCTTGCTAGACAAAAAGCGCATTATGGCAGAATATGACGTCACGGTCCGTAAGTGTCATACATTCGCCATAGTACTATGTTATGCTTTGTGGGAAAGAAGGAAAGGTCTACCAAAATCTTTATAAGCTTATATCTATGAACTGGATTAGCCAATCATAATTATTTGCAGAATTCAGCAATCTTAATACTTTTAATTAATTCAATAGATACTAGTCAACTAACCTATTCGAGAAAAAAAATCATCTGTTTCATACATTTTGTCTATACCGTATTGCGAATTTTATGGGACAGCTGACATCTTGTCCGCATAGTAAAAGTTGTTTACAATGGTGATGGTCTGAATCGCCTCTCGGTTTAGTACACTCTTTCTGAATAATTCAATATAAGCCATAACACAATTTCCTTCATAACTCATCAATATTATTTTTAACATCTCATAAATAGTTTTTCTTTTTTAATATGAAGTGCAATCATTGAACTAATACACACTATCATTGAGTGCAGTGGTGTTTTCAGTTACATTGTTGCCTGGGCGAGCAACGAAGCTCAAGCATATTTCTGTACTTTAGAGATATTAAAATTTATATGAACACTGGATACATCTCACGATTATTTCAACGGTCGAGCCGCTATGCGTCCGACCAGTTTCAGAGTAGTTAGTACTCCTTCTTCAGGGAATACGCGCGCACCCGACGACGAACGCCCGCGCACTCACGCGCGTGAGTGAATCCTCACGGTAGTTTTAATGAAGTAACCTTAGAGATACAACAGTAAGTATACTAAGCGCCACACAAATCGGCGGATGGGAAGTTATGTGTAGAACGCTGCGCAGAAGCCGAAATATAAGCATGCGCCAGAGCCAGAGAAACGAGACGCCGGGGCACACCCGCCCGCTAACCTCATGCCTCCCGCGCGCTTCCTACTCCCGTGCTCACCACTACGCCACGCGGCATCGGCATTGTGCACACATGCGCAATAATAGCGAATCACGGCGAAGTGTCACCTGCGGCTAACTTCTCATCCATCGATTTGTGTGGCGCTTAGTAGATATTTTTCATCAATTAACTAAGACTTATACATACGTATACTTAGGCCGAAATAAAGTTCTTGGCGGCTGTGACCACGAAGCGAGACATTGCGCAGGAGCAAATTCGTTATGTTAGCTGTGAGATGAGAGGGGATCTGCGATGCTTGTACTAACTTCACAGACGCTAAGCTTGATTCGGCCTTTAATTACCCTATACATTGAATTTACTATTTAGGTACTCATTTTTTTGTTTCCTCTAAGGTACGAGACAAGATTTTAATTTCGACGAGCGTCGTTGGCTTCTCATACAACAATTTAACTGAACACACCTGTAATTGCCAAGGCATAATGCTATACATATTTTTACTTATTTTTAAACATAAATGCATTGTATATTTTTCACTCCACCTCGAAAATATGGCGTAGGAGAGTAAGAAATAAATTAAATTAAAAATGCTTTGTGATTAGCGTTTTGTTTAACTATAAGACAATTTTATGCAGGTGGAGTGAAAAGTAAAGAGTTTTCCTCGGGGTAACAAACAGTCAAAAGTATCGTCCTTTTTATCTATTACTGGTGACCCGCCCCGGCTTCGCACAGGTGTATTAAACATATAAACCTTCCTTTTGAATCATTCTATCTGATAAAAAAACCGCATCAAAATCTGTTGTGTAGTTTTAAAGAAATAAGCAGACATAGGGACAGACAGACAGGGAAGCGCCATTATTTTATACTATGTAATAATAGTAACGTAGTAGTTTTATTATGATTGAAGCGCAAAGTTGTGTATGAAAAAACCCTGTAAATAAGTCACTGTAGGTAACATTAGTAGTACCATCTCAGACCAAATATTTTTACTAGGTCTGAGAGTACCATGGGTAAACATTTTCTTCGTGTAGTACTACTACACGCATGGTAGTATTATGGGCAGAAAATGTCACCTTTAGCATTACTAATAATACTACTGGTAGTACATACAGTAGTACCAAGGGCAACAAACGGAAACTTAGTTTGATATTTGGTTTAATTCCAATTTACTTGGCATAGTATTGTACTTTGATGCAAGTCGCTTCCAACCGGTCTTATTGGAGATCCGTAGGGGAGGCCAATGTCCAGCAGTGGACGTCATGTGGTTGATGTATTGATGGGTGGATTATGGTACAAAATATGTGATGACCTCGCTTGCACTCTGGCTTAGCACCTGCATAAATCTAATGCCGCCATACTCTCGACGAGGCGACACGAGAACCGCAGCTGTAGCAAACTTCACATCGTAAACAAGTTTCTCAAGAAGCTTCTGTACTAACTTCACATCACCGACTTGTATACTTGTTTACAATGTGAAGTTCGCTACAGCTGCCGTGCTCGTGTCGCCTCGTCGAGAGTGTGGCGTCACCATAAGGTGTTCATTTGCTAAGTGCAGTCATTTTCAGAGGTACAACATCTTATATGCCGAATATAGTAAGTGGTGGACGTGAAGTTAGCTACAAGCTGCGCAATATCCAATCCTGACTGAAGCTCACTTATAGCTGCGCGTTGATTGGCTTTCGCGCAGCTAACTTCACAGCCACCGACTTATATATTCACTTATGTATGATTCGGCCTATACTTATGAACAACTGGGAATAAAATCGATCATGTGAACTTTTTGTATGGAACAGCTGTTTTTTCTCGATTTGCCGTTTCATCGTCTCGGGTTGGTCCCATAATAAAAGTTGTTCATCTCTGAAAGTCCGTGCGCTTTGCAAAGCTGTGCAACACATTGTATTTATTTACAAATATGTCAGAGCCATAATCCTACCGCTTAACTTAGTCCTCGCCTGTGCGGTACAGGACAACAGGTGCGGGCAGCGGGGACCCGCCGCCCGCACCTGTCTCAGTCCCCCTTTGTCATCTCCCCCGGCGCCACTGTACCGAGCAGGCGAGGACTAAGTTAAGTGGTAGGATTATATTTAATAATTATAATATGGACAAAGCATCTGGGCCGGAATCCCAGAGAGATGCAGGTTCAAATCCTGCGAACGCGTCAATTTTTGAAATGATTATCACAAAAATAAAGTTTCTATACACCTAGTGTGTGAAGCACGATAAAAATCATTTCAAGGATTATATGTGCAATAATTTTAACATTGTATCTAGTCTATATACTGCTAACAACTTTGCGTTTATTGTCAAGAGGTAAGAGACGCACCGTCATGTTTTGTGCTCACCAGCACAGTAGCTCTAGAGATCTATTAGAAAAATTACAAACGTGCGTCAAAAATAAAAACAAAAATAAATTATATTGTTGCTTGAAAAATAATATAATTTATTTATTGCTGCGCTTTATATACAATACTATCTGACTTGACTGACCAAGGAATATTTACTCAAAATAGTATTCTATAGTATCTGTGCTGTTCAATTCAAGGATTTACATGTAACTACTAAAAATTGTGTCAAAAATTCTGACTTATCACAATGTAGGTTATTAAAATCTACTAATACAAAACATGAGCTTGGTTTTTTTTGGCGGGCACATCATTTAAATACCTATTGAAAAGGTGTCTATTGAGAGCATAAGTCGTATTAATTCTAGAAGATTTTTTTGAACAAACCCCGAAAAAAGCTAGGCCCGTAATTTTTAGACTATAACTTGCGGTATGTGCTTTTCACCTTAGACACTAATAAAACACAACAATACACAAACCGGTGAGTCGTCACATATACAATCGCCGGCGCTCGACCACTGGCCACTACAGCATTAAAACTAGACAGCGGCCAAGCTTGGATCAGTACATATATTAAAAAGTCGACAGTTGTAAAGAAAACTCTCTAAATACCATTTTTTTTTCAAAATCATTAGTCGTTTCCGAAATGATGTATTGTACAAATAAAAAAATATTTAAGAATTTCGCGCTTTGACGTAAACATTGAATCTTAGGTATAAGATAAAAACCATCGGCCAAGTGTGAGTCGGACTCGCACCAAGGGTTCCGTACCGTATAGAAACTCCCCTTAATGTATTTTATTTTGATTCAATTACTTATTTTTGAAGTGTATTCGCTTTTGAAGTGGTTTAACTAAATATTCTATGAATATATCTACCTGTCACCGTTATTAATATCGAGCGAAAACGGCAAAAAAAATAGGTTTGTTGTATGGGAACCCTCCTTAAATATTTATTGTTTTCTGTTTTTATTTTATTTTTTTAATTTGAACATTCTAGTTATCACCGTCCATGAGATACAGCATGGCGACGGACAGCGGAGTCTCAGTAATAGAGTCCCGTTTTTATCCTTTGGGTACGGAATCCTTAGTATCGGTGGCGGCGTTTGCAGCTGTGTCGACCCTCGTTTGCTGAGACACTTGTTTAAATGGAGACTATCGCGCGTAGTTCGTGAAGAACGCATCAGGGCGGCGGTCGTCGAAGCGGTACTGCGAGTGCCGGTGGCTCATGTCATAGGTGCCTTTCTTGTCTTTGCTGTGGATATTCTTCAGTTTTTCGTGAACGGTCGGTTTCGGGACGTCTATAGTTTTCTGAAACAACGTTAGCGGTTCGTTCTTCGGTTGACAAAGTTAAACAACTGTGACCACCCCTATATGAGTATTATGAATGATTCGGTTCGATTGCGTACTGCCAGTAAAAGCCCTCACAGCTAAATTCATCGCGGCTGACATTCAACCACTACTAACCAATGTTGGTCTTACTCTTACTAACAAATCTTGTAATTATATCTCAGTACAGAAAGCCAACTAAACTCATTTAATGTGCAAAGTCATAGGATCGTAGTATAAAACCTTGTACTTATACAAGGTCTTTCGGAAAGAGTCGTGTGAATTTGATTAAACGTAAATGACACCAATTTCACCAATGAAAAGTCAATTTAAGCAGAGGCTGATGCTCTTGGTCAAATTTTTTTTTGGTTTTTTGCTATTTACAAATAAACTGCAATATGGTATGTTTACAATTCTTATTTAGCGGCCTTTTATAGGTAGTATTAGGTAATGTTTACGAGGTACATGTACCTAAACACCAAATTAGTGGTCAGAGTATGCACAAAAGTGGACTTACTGATTTTAAGTTGATGCACGAGTATATACTCTTACATCCTATAAAATCAAATTATTGAAAATTACAAATAGTTAATCTTTCGATATCAAAATCAAGTTATACTGAAATAAAATACCTGGCAATACGCAATCAAATTACTTAGTGAGGAAGGACAGTTTGCAATAGTGAAGACCTATGTAATAAAATGATCCTATTTAGAGTGAATGGCAACATTAAATATTCAGTAAGTTGTGCATAGGGGCAGGCAGGGGAGTTGTGCATACCCTAGGGGCCACATGCTGGCAGACTTTCTGGAGAAAGAGGAACTCTTTATGATGAACTCTTTCTTCCAAAAGCCACCTCGCAGGAAATGGACCTGGATGAGTCCCGACGGTACCACGAGAAATGAGATAGACTTCATCATGACTAACGAGAAACGGATATTCAACGACGTCTCCGTGATCCACAAGGTAAAAACCGGCAGTGATCACAGAATCGTGCGAGGCAAACTGAATATCAACGTTAAACTCGAAAGGTCCCGCCTGATGAAGTCTACGCTCCGACCTACTCGTGCCCACATACAAAACCCTGAGAACTTTCAGCTCGAGCTCTCAAATCGCTTTGCTTGCCTGGAGAACTTTGCGTCGGTGGACGAGATCAATAACGGGCTCGTAGAAACTGTCCAAACGGTGGGTTCTAAGTTCTTTAGACCCCGCCGTTCAGATAGACCTAAGAAATTCTCCGATCATACTCTAAATCTCATGGCCGAACGACGCTCGCTAAGACTGCAGTCTTCCGATGATGCAAAGGCGGCTCAATAGACAGATTTCAAAATCGGTGCGGTGCGACATTCGTCTCTTTAATACTAAACATGTTAAAGAGACAATAGAGCGGAATAAAGGCTCCAAAGTGTTCGCGAGGCATTTTTCTATTGGGCAAAGCCAGTTGACAAAGCTGAAGAGAGAAGATGGCAGTATAGCGTCAACCAAGGCAGAGGTATTGCAGGAGATCGAAAGGTTTTACGGACAATTATACGCCTCGGTAGCAAAGCCTGTAAACAGCGCGGCCAAAGACCCAAGAGCCAAGCTGACCCGACATTTCACCGAAGACATCCCTGACATTAGCCTATACGAGATTAGGATGGCCCTGAACCAACTTAAGAACAATAAGGCGCCGGGTGACGACGGAATCACTTCAGAGCTTCTGAAAGCGGGTGGAACGCCGGTACTAAAAGTCCTTCAGAAGCTTTTTAACACTGTCGTCCTCGAGGGCATAACGCCAGAAGCGTGGAACAGAAGCGTGGTGGTGTTGTTCTTCAAAAAAGGTGACAACACCTTATTGAAAAACTACAGACCCATCTCGCTTCTGAGCCATGTTTATAAGTTGTTTTCAAGGGTCATTACGAATCGTCTCGAACGCAGGCTTGATGACTTCCAGCCTCCCGAACAAGCCGGTTTCCGGAAGGGCTTTGGCACCATGGACCACATACATACGCTGCGGCAGATTATACAGAAGACCGAGGAGTATAACCTGCCATTTTGCTTGGCGTTTGTGGACTATGAGAAAGCCTTTGATTCGGTTGAGACATGGGCTGTGCTTGAGTCTCTTCAACGATGCCGTATTGACCATCGGTACATTGAAGTGCTGAAGTGTTTGTATAATAACGCCACTATGTCGGTTCGAGTACAGGAAGAGAGCTCCAAGGCGATCCCTTTGAAGAGAGGCGTAAGACAGGGAGACGTAATATCTCCGAAACTGTTTACTACTACTCTGGAGAACGCCTTTAAGCTCCTGGAATGGAAAGGACTCGGCATCAACATCAATGGCGAATACATCACTCACCTTCGATTTGCCGACGATATCGTGGTCATGGCAAAGTCGATGGAAGAACTCAGCACGATGCTCGAAGGCCTTAATCGAGTCTCTCAACAAGTGGGTCTTAAAATGAACATGGATAAGACAAAGGTCATGTGTAATTCTCATGTTGTACCCACCCCTATTTCAGTTGGGAACTCGGTTCTTGAAGTCGTTGACTCGTACGTCTACCTAGGACAAGTAGTCCAGTTAGGTAGGTCCGACTTCAAGAAAGAGGCAAATCGCCGAATCCAACTCGGTTGGGCAGCGTTTGGAAAATTGCGTAACGTCTTCTCGTCCGACATACCTCAGTGCCTCAAGTCGAAAGTTTTCGACCAGTGTGTGTTGCCAGTGATGACTTATGGCACAGAAACGTGGTCTCTCACTATGGGCCTTATTAGTAAGCTCCAAGTAGCCCAACGAGCCATGGAGAGGGCTATGCTCGGAGTCTCTTTGCGAGATCGAATCAGGAATGAGGAGATCCGTAGAAGAACCAAGGTTACCGACATAGCCCAGCGGATTGGCAAGTTGAAGTGGCAATGGGCAGGGCACATAGCGCGGAGAACTGATGACCGATGGGGTCGAAAAGTTCTCGAGTGGAGACCACGTACCGGCAAGCGCAGCGTAGGACGTCCACCCACAAGGTGGACGGATGACCTTGTTAGGACCGCAGGATCGCGCTGGATGCAAACCGCTTTCAACCGGCCTTATTGGAAATCATTAGGGGAGGCCTATGTCCAGCAGTGGACGTCCTATGGCTGAAATGATGATGATGATGATGAAGTTGTGCATATGTGGTGTATGAAAATCCCTATATTGTGGAATTTGTAGATAAACTGCGATCTAAAAAACTAATCTACTAAACTGAGATTTTATATTTTGACAGACCTATATCACCTTTTTTTCGAAAAAAAATTATATATGATTTGCTGTTTCTGATAGGTACCTACTTCCCATGTCGAGACAAAACACAAATAAATTTTAACAGTAGTCTAATTTTTTCACTATGTCGTCGTCGTCGTTTCATCCATAGGCCGTCCACTGCTGGACATAGGCCTTCCCGATAGATCTCCAATAAGGCCGGTTGAAAGCGGCTTGCAACCAGTGCGATTCTGCTATCGTTAATGAGATCATCTGGCTACCTTTTGGGTGGACGTCCTATGCTGCTCCTTGCCGCTCCTTTGTAATCTCGACCATAAAGTATTTTTATCACGCAGTGTTACATACGGATTGTAAAATTGCCACTAAAATTAAAGGTATATGAATGGTGCGTATAAATCAACGAGAGTAAAACAAAGCACTGCACAAATCTTACTAACATGCTTTAAGCTTTTGCATGAGACTTTCGACGTTGTCTTTCGAACTCATGAGGAAAGCCCATTACCCTGTTGTCGCTAAAGTCGGTGGGTTTGCTGGCGGGCAGCGGGCGGATCATCATCTTAGTTTTCGTAAGGGGGTAGTTGGGACCCTTGAACGATATCCAGTATATAGACTGGCCCCGGCTCTCCTCCGACGTCGAAGCGTATTTACCGTTCAGGTTACTGGAAAACAATATGAATACATTGTTAGATGAAACTATAATATTACATGGTGCTTCCCACACTAAGTTTATCTCATAGAGTACTTTTTGATAGCCAATTAAAAAAATGTTGTGACTGGAAGACTTGAACCTGCATTAACTGATTTTCGGGTTTCGGTCTCGCCCAATTAAGCTAGGCCACAGTAAGCTGACACTCACGCCACGCCGTGATTATCATTGACCAATTCAGCTAGTTCAATTGAAAATTAGTTTCTAGGACATTTCCGATTCATAAATATAACTGGTTTCGACCCTCTAAAGGTTACCAGATTACCCTCTAAAGGTTAGGTAGGGCTGAGCTGTGAGCTACTACCGGGGTCCATAGGTGGCGGATAATGAACGGCAGATCTTGGAGGGTGTAGTGGGTATTCTTTGGGAGAGGATATTCTATAAAATGCTACAAAAGACCCAATGAAAAATCTGTGTCCTGGTAAGTTAGTGCCGCCAGTAAATAAGCACTCCCTGCTCCTGAGCAGCTGCAGGTGCCACCAAGGTCACCAGTAAGTCACCAAGTGGAGATCAAGTGGATCGGAACAGTTGATGATCAACATTGTTGCCATGCAACAAATAGCGATGTGGAAGGCAAAGGGAAAACCACCACATTATTTTTCTCAGGGCAATCATTATGGCTAACACAACACAAACAACGACCCTCTGTCCCCGGCAGACCTTCGATGGTCCGAGGGTGCGAAGAATCCCCGGGTGTGCCGTAAAGATTGCTACATGGAATGTGAGGAGTATATACAAACATGAAAGTTTTAAAAATGTAATCCACGAGATGCGAAGATTGGATATTGACATAAGATTAAAGGGCACTAAAGGTTCTTTAAGTTACCATCTCATCTTTATAGTTGGATATCTCCAGCTTATACCCCCAGCACATAGTAAGGAACCAAATAGACTATAAACTGGTGAACAAACGATTTAAAAATAGTTTTAAATCTGTAAAAACATATCCGGGGGTAGATGTGAGTTCTGATCACAATTCGGTGGTCGCAACCGTTTCGTTCAAAATGAAGAAGTTGCTGCTTCCGAAAAAGAGACCCAGAATAGATGTAGCCAAACTGAAACATAGGGATATAAAACTCGAACGGCATGCAAAACTTAAAAGCGGCGTTAACGAGCTACAACAGCAGGAGTTATTGCTTCCTGAAGATACTGTACGAACTTGGGATAACCTCAAGGAAGTTATAGCCAACACTTCATCAGAAGTTCTAACTGCAGCTCAAACGGAGAAGAAGGAAGATTGGGTCACAGATGACATCCTCAATCTAATGGCTGAAAGACGAAAGGTAAAAACTGTCGATGAAGGGAAGATCAAAGCATTACACAAGGAAATTACTAGAAAGTGTTCAGAAGCCAAAGAAAAATGGATTAATGATTAATGTCTTGAGATACATGCAAGCTAAACATGACTATTTTAGCATGTCTACGAAAATAAAAGCAGTTGTGGGCCTAAAAAGATCAAATGTTTCTCTACCTTTATACCTACCTACGTTTCTTGTGGATGAAGATGGGAAAGTCGCTATGACTATTAATGAGAAGTTAAGAACTTGGGAGAGTTACGTCAGAGGGCTGTTTGGTGATACTTGAAGTCACCAAACACTGAATAACTCTGAAAACAACGGACCAGATATAACAAAGGATGAGATGATTCACGCAATAAAATCGGTGAAGACAGGAAAAGCCGTTGGACCTGATGAAATCCCTAGTGAAATCCTGAAGTTATTGTTGGAAGAAAATATACCAATTTTGGTTCGTTTATTTAACAGGATCTATAGAAGTGGCATTATACCCAAAGATTAGTTACGTTCTACTTTCGTGACTCTTCCAAAAACTAGCAACGCCAAAAGATGCAGCGAGCATCGGACCATATCATTGATGAGCCATGTTTTGAAAATTTTCCTTAAGATAATTCACAATCGCATTTACAAAAAAGTGAAAGAGAATATTTCAAACACTCAATTTGGTTTTAGGAATGGTTTTGGGACTCGTGACGCGCTTTTTGGTTACCAGGTGTTACTATAACGTTGCTGGGATATGAGTCGATGCTCATACATCTGTGTCGACTATGAAAAAGCTTTTGACAGAGTTCAGCACAATAAGCTTATTAGTGTTCTCAATAGAATAGGACTTGATTCCGAAGACCTGATGATCATCAAAAATCTGTATTGGCAACAAACGGCCCGTGTGCATCATCATCAGGAGTTTACAGATGATATTGACATCATGCGTGGAGTGCGGCAAGGATGTGTACTCTCTCCTTTGCTATTCAACATATATGCAGAGGCAATCTTTGCAGAAGCCTTAGAAAACGCCGAATCTAAGGTATCTTAGTAAATGGTCATGCACTGAATAATTTAAGATATGCAGATGATACTATATTACTGGCATCTAATTTTGACGACTTGCAAAGTTTGCTAAATCGTGTTGACAGCATAAGCGCTAGTTACGTTAGTAACATTAATCTTTAAAAGACAAAAGTCACAACATTCTACAGAAGCTGGTATAGTCGTCAGAAATCAAATTGTGCAAAGGGTTCACTCGTACAAATATCTTGGGTGTATAGTAAATAACCAATGTGACCACAGCATTGAAATTAAGTGCCAAAAAGAGCAAGCGCGGAACGCATTCTTTAAATTAAGTCATTTCCTCTGCAATCGCTCTCTCAGAATAGCTACAAGAGTGCGTTTGGCGCGGTGTTATGTTTTTTCGGTTCTTTTGTACGGTGTCGAGTCATGGACCTTAACCCAGACTATGAGTAAGCGCTTGGAAGCTTTTGAAATGTGGGTATACAGAAGAATTTTGAAAATATCATGGACAGACAGAGTGTCGAATGAGAGAGTTTTGCAGATGGTTGTGGTTTGTCAACAAGAAGGTGGATATTTCGAATACAATTAAAAAGCGCAAGCTGCAGTACCTTGGGCACATAATGCGTAATGGCAAATATGACCTGCTCCAGTTAATCATGCAAGGGAAGATTCAGGGAAAATGATCTCCCGGAAGAAAGCGAACTTCGTGGCTCAAAAATCTTCGTACATGGTTCAATCTGAGCACAAGATCACTATTCCGCGCAGCTGTTTCTAAAATCCGCATAGCCCTAATGGTAGTCAACCTCCGGTAGGAGCTGGCACCTCAAGAAGAAGAAAGGTTACCAGAGGTTACAGGCCGAGAGTGAATTGTAGGACCATAAGATAGATATGGAGTGGATGATGTACCTACCTAATTTGACAATTAGTTAAATGTTCCAGGAGTAGTGGCACTACTCCTACATAGGACCTATGCAATGGAACGCCCAGAAAAGATTTCATCCTGTTAAACCGGGAATCCGAACCAGAGACCCCCTGCACAAAAGGATTGTCAGTTTAGACTATGTAGAGAGGTTACCTTTTGTCACACTCTTTGTACCACCAAGCCCCGCCATGCTCCGAGGCGCAGGAGCCGTCCTTCCACTCGTCGTTGTCTGAATCCAGCGTTGAAAATTTCTGACCAGCATGGTACGACAGAGAGTCACCTGAGAACACAATACGAAATACTGAGCTAAAGTAAGTAAGTTCGTATAGGCCGGGTGGCTAGCCCTGGTGTCAGAGTTTTTAGGCCGCCTGAAGGCCTCTGACATGGCTAAACGGTTAAAACAACCGGGACCTACAATTTAACGTGTCATCCGAGCCACGGTAGCGCTCAGTTGGAAAATGCCACCCGCGGTCACCCATCCAAATACTGACCGTGCGGAACGTTGCTTAATTTCGGTGATCGCTGACAATCACCCAATCAATACTGAGCTAATTTGTACTCAACAATAGCACTATACTTTTTAGCGTGAAATTGACTATCAAAAAGAAATGACAAAGTCAAATATGTACCCTAGAAGTAAAAATACAAAGTCTATTCTATTTAGGGTGAAACGTTCTGAGTATATGCCTTATTGTTAAATTTACTGTGTGACAATGACACCGATCTCTCATTTCCAGACAGCAGTATTTTTCAAATATAAAGGTATAAATAAGGTTATTTGGAAAAGTTTGGGTGGTTTCTATAATTGTTTCATCCACTGTCCCACAAACTTACCCGCAGTCCCATAATAAGTCCCCAGCGTGCTTATCCGGAAGCCTTCGTGCTCTGGTCCCACCGTGAAGACTGAGTATCCCGCGTACGCTTCCTGGCCATGCTGGGTTTCCACTTCTACTCTCAGCTCGTAAAGCTTCTGATTGGTGAGATAGTTGAGTTTCTCCAATCCCAGCCAGAACTCGCCAGCGAGGTTGCCGAACCCATACTTGTAGTCGGACCAGCCTTTGAAAAAGTCTTGAGATCCGTCGTAACGGTTTTGGAATACCTGGAATTATGTCATATGAAATCATTAGGCCAATTTCACATAAAGCAGTCTCCAACTCGTTGGCAACGTGAGTTGTGTAGTAAGATAACTATCATAAAAATGTATGTGCTAATTAAATATGTATTTAAAATGCTAAGTAATATAATAAAATGTACGTGCTAGCAAAATGTAAAGGTTGGTTGCTGTTGCGTCGCCATAAAATAAGAACAATACACATAAGGTACACTGCGGTAGTGCTACGGAAGTGATAGACGCACGACAAGTTCAAAAGGACTTAAAAAGGACCGGTCGCTAGCTCTTTACGTACAGCATGCTATAGCAGCTTTTTTAGATGACTACTTCGTGAATAAAATATAGTGTCTTACCGTCCAGCCGCCTCCAGAGGTGGCGAGGTCGCATAAAATGTAGAAGGGCTCCATTTCGTCAGGCTTTATCTTATAAATGCCCGAGACGTTGAATCCCTGCATTTGTATCTCGTGGCAGTCCGTGGGGTATCGCTCCGCCCGGTCCACGCGACCCCCCTTGCTAACGAAAATAAATTATCCTTACTAAATACGCTTCAATTAAACCAGATAGTTAATTACAGTGAAATCATATGTCCATTCATACCTACATATAAGGTTATAGGTATACAGTTACTATAATCCTACCACTTAACTTAGTCCTCGCCTGCGCGGTGGTACAGGGGCGCCACGGGAGACGTCAAAGGGGACTGACACAGGTGCGGGCGCCGGGGACCCGGCGCCTGTACCGCGCAGACTGTATTTCTAGAGCCAGTGGCTTGCGCACGATATAGAATACTTATAATGTAATAAAATATTAGATACCCGCAGTCGCATCTTTTCAGCCTCTGCTCGTGAAGTATCTTCCGGAATTCGTTTATCATACCCATGGAGTCCAACGTTATGCCCGAACTTGACTCTCTGGCAACAAACAAATAATTATATTTTCATACAAAAAGTTGACTTTTCATAATGTTGGAACGAACCGTTTCAAAGTTAAAGAGCGTTTGTTTGTTTGTGTTTGAAAGTCAATCTTTGAAAACATGAAAAACTTTCATACATGCATATTTTATCACCATGTTTTCTTTTATTGTTTGAAGTTAGAGGTATTTATTGCACAATTTTCAAAATACAGATGTGCCTTGGGGTTTGATTGATTGTCGTATTAGAAATGAAAAAGTCTCAGAATTCTCATCCCTCCATATAATGGCATTTTTATTAAAACATGCCCCATTTTGAAAACTAGTTTATAAGGTACACTACGCTACCTTATAAGGTAGAGTAGCATCGCTGTATCAGTTTCCACTAGAGCTGCGTTATGAAAAAATCCGATCCTGATTACTGATACAAACATTTAGAAAACAGTTTTTCCTACTTAACTAAATTAAATGGAAAAGCAGCCTTATCCTACTAATATTATAAACGCGAAAGTTTGTAAGGATGGATGGATGGATGGATAGATGGATGGATGGATGTATGGATGTTTGTTACTCTTTCACGCAAAAACTACTGAACGAATTGAGATGAAACTTTGCAATAATATAGCTTATACATCAGAATAACACATAGGCTACAATTTATAAATATATTTTGTGAATTGTCCAAAATATAACGATAAATGTTGAGTAAGAAGGAAAATTCTGCCATCTGCGAGCTACTCTAGCGTGCGCTGCAAGAATGTCAAAATAAACAACTGTCGATCGAATATCTGTCAAATCAATCGATGAGCAGTCCTTGGATATCATCATACTGATAATATTATTATGTACCTATACATACGAGTACCTATATTTATTTAATATTATAAATCCGAAAAGTTTGTTAGTTTGTTCTTCTTTCACGCAGCAACGGAGCAACGGATTGACTTGATATTTTGCATAGATATAGTTCGAGGGCCGGAAAATGACATGGGCTACTTAAATAAAAGGTTCCTGTGAGATAGCATAAATGTCTAATTCCACGCGGGCGGCGCCGCGGGTAGAAGCTAGTAATGTCATAAAACGACTACTGATTTTAGGTGAATAGAAAAATACTAACTTCGTGACATAGGCCCTCGCTGTTTGTCGACTCTTGACTTCCGCCATCGTGGCTACGATAGACTCTACGCCGGTCGTCACGCCCCTGACGAGACTCTCCAAGGACTGCAATCTTGACTCCAAAGATGAATCGCGAAAACTTGCCCCTTCCACTGAAAAATAAAGTTACAGCTATGGGAGATTTTCATTATATGTACATACATATACAGGGCTATTGGTAATCAATTAGCATCCTTTTAGGGGCTTATTCTGTACATCAAAACTTACAAATTTTGTTCTGCGACTTATGGCAAAACTAAAAAAAACAGCTGTTCCATACATTTTGTCGAGGGTGAAGGATATTTTTCTATAGAACATCATTTTTTGAGATTTGATAAAAGTCGTTGAACAAATGTTGTTGGTTTTGATGTACAGAATAAACCCCTAAATGGATGCTAATTGATTACCATTAACCTAAAAGTTAGTAAATTATTTGAACGAATCCAACAATTAACGAAAATATTAAATACACTACTTTTTATCACAGTGGTTATAGACAACAATGTTGTGAGAAGTTGTACATATATAGGTTATAACAAAGTAATCGTATAGCACCTAATTTTCACTAAACTTTGAACCTCTTAGTGTCGAGTCTGTCTGACCAAGATGCGATGCAACGTGAAAATGCTTGAAAATGAAAGGTACCTTTGTACGTTTTCGATCTAAACAGAACCTAAGAAATTCAAAATGCTAAGAAAATCAAGCTCTACGCACGAAAATGCACGGATAAACACAAAACAGTGTTAAAAAACATTGACACTGAAGCGCTTTTGTGATTTTTTATTATTTCCACGCTTAGTCTGATAAAGCTATCTATATTAAACTAGTACCATCAGCTTTATGGGGGTTGTTTTCTAACATGAACCTAATCTTGTCAACATCTATTTTGAGCGTGTCGAGAATAATTTCCCATTTGTCCGCAAGTCCCTGTTCACGAACAGCTTTGTTCACTTCAGACAGCTTCTTCAAAATCGAATTGGTCTTTTCATGAACCTCTATGTCTAATCTGTTCAATCGAAAGTCAATGCTGTCAACTTTTTTCAAATATTTTTCACTAGATGTAATAGTTTCCATAAGTTTTTCCACGACGAACTCGTTGTCCGGGGCCACAGGCGACTGGGCGGTTCGCGTCACGTTCTCCCGCTTCCTGGCTGACAACATGGCATCATTCAACTCTTCCTCGTATTCCTTTTTCCACAAAGATTTGTCCGCGTGATCCTTCTTCTTCCCTCTTCTTTCGTTGTTGAACTCGCAGGATACCATCGACAGCACAAACAATATGTGGCAAAATGTCAATATCCGAAACATATCGAGATGCGAATCGTCAGTTAGTTGGGACACGACTGATCTGTAACTTTTCCGTTTCAGTGATTCTGCCAAAGTTTACAAACCAAACGGCAGCTAAATAAAAACATATTTGAAAGAATGCTTGGAGGCTGTGACCGTGGGTGAATCGCAGCCATTTTTCTCGTACAATATACTAACAAACCGTACACGCACGGTATTGTTTAAATTTGTTGAATGATAATATTGACAAACCTTGTTTATATTTGGCCGGGGTGCAGCGAAAGAAGTAGAATGTAAATGTAGTAAAAGATACCACAGTTGATTTACAATAGGCATACAATAAATGCATAGTTTATTTCCTATGTTGTTATCTAAACTAAATCAAAGAATTTAAAGGTTCAGGCATATCGTATGTGGACGTGACAACACCAGTAGAATGAACTAAAATTAGATATAGTTACATAAATTTCGATATAGTTAACTCGAGGAGTTCCTCGTGGGCCAACTGCTTTTGCTAACTCATGCGCCAATTGTTGACCTATATACGTATTCTCTAAACTCGTTTTACTCATTAGCTGATAACCAATAACACTGATCGTTATCCCGGAAGCCTACCAGGTAAATCAGACTCGTAATTTCCTTCTATACCCATTAATAAAGGACTACATCGTGCTGTGGGATTCAAAATGATGTCTAGTGAAGTACGACTGATTTATTTTCTGTTTAAGAATGTTTCATGTATCCGATGTGTTTTAGCTTCGATGTTATTTTTCAGAGATCTTAATGTCATAACACATTCTTGATGAGATCAAATAACTTGAATACGTGTTTTTTAGCGATCATCGAAGTTAAGCATCGCTTGGCTTTGCACAGTTAGTCTTCGACCACGGGCGGGTGACATTTACAATTGAACGCTGTCGAGGCTCGGATGATACATGAATTGAAAAATTAGGAACAATCAAGCTGAAAAACATTACAGCACACATGCACTGAAATGTTAAGATATTAGCGGTAAATATAATAGTATAGGTATTGATGTTATGATTTTATTTTGAGTGCACACACACTAGATTTTATCTCAAAGAGTTATCTTTGTGATAAGCATTTCAAAAATCTGAAGCGAACGCAGGATTTGTACCTGCCCCTTCGGATCACTAGCCCGACGCTCTAACCAACTGATGAGAGAGGCGGGCTGGCTCAGTTGGTTAGAGCGTCGGGCTAGTGATCCGAAGGGGCAGGTTCAAATCCTACGTTCGCTTCAGATTATTGAAATGCTTATCACAAAGATAACTCTTTGAGTATAGGTATTGACTTACTTATATTTACCGCTAATATAATTGAAAGCCATACCCTTCGTCGGCAAGTTAATTCCTCTGCCAGAATGACTGCTGCGGCTCCTTGCGTCTGTCATGCATAATAGGTAAAACAGATTTTTTTTAAATAAATTTCGATCAATAATAACTCGCCGCAAAGTGGTTCCATTTTGACAATACCTACATATTTAGGAACAGAAGTGTTCATTTCAGATTTTTTTTTCAGAATGCTGATTCAATTTTGAAAATCCTGAGAAAAACCCACCAAAAACATTTTCATGTAAGATGTTGTCAAGACGAGACTATCAAAAGGTTATCAAATCTCATGTAGAGCCAAGCTCTTAACTGTTAAGTCCTGACTCTAAGCTCTTACTTTACAAACTCTACACCAAAATATGTGTGGCTTGGCCGTTTCGTTACTACAAGAACTATTGTTTATCAGAGAAGTAATGAATAAATCTTGAACTTACGCCCATGGGACGGTAGAATGTTCGATGGATTATAATGGAATGCAAGTAGTATTTATTTATTCCAATCTGCTGCAAGTATATACCTATCGGATATCTCACGATATTTCTATAATGATTAGGAAACATATTGTTTCGTAATCATTAAGTATAGAAATCGAGAGAGAATTTATCGACATAAATATATTCAACAACTTAGTGATAAATAACGCATCACCGAGTTGTTTAAGCATGAGCAGGCGGAAAAATACTTTTTACGTGTTTTGCCACGCAACTCTATTTTGAATACACATAAACCTTTTGTTACCTACTACCTAGAGTTATACGGACCTACGTCATATATTATAAATTTAAACTACGGTAAATGAAATATGAGGATACTTACCGCGCATAGTGGGAGGGTCGCCAATTCTGAGAGCGACGGACTGCTTTAACCTGTCCAAATCTCCTTTCATGCCACTCAGAGCTTTCTCGACCATATCCGTTGGCGACGATTTTAACGTTCTGAGAGTTTCCGAGACAAACTTGAGTATACTATTAGACTTTTCATGAAAAGTTGCGTCCAGATGATTCAGTTTTCGTTCGACTGTTTCGATCATTTTCAAATATCTTTCACTGGCCATGAGGGTTTCGACGAATTTCTCGACGACAGCATCGCCGACGATAGAGCGAGCCGTTGTCGGGGCACTATCCTCGGACTTCCTCTCTCTGTCCTCGGGATCTTCACGCGTTCTTTCTCTAGAGTCTCTTAGGTGGTCTCTCTTCGCAGCTACCGCCGTCAGAAGAATAATCAAAAAGAACTTTACGTATTTCGGAGACATCTTCCCGGAAGCAACCGTCGACTTCTGACTGAGGAATGCTAATGGCTACACGTCGATTTACATGTTCAGATAACTTAAATAAAACATTTTACACGGACAGTTACTATTGTTAAGTGATTTAACAATGTCATGTTATTAAATATTGCATCCGCTCTGCGCCAAATTATTTTTAAGCCGTATTCAAGTAGCTACCTACCTGATTTCACATGATGGTGAAATGGGAAGAGTGTTTAAAACACAATTTATTACTAACCCTTATGTAGAATCATCTACTTAGCCAGCGATATAGCATTTTTTTTTTGTTATAAATAGGTATACCTAATAGCAAATTAGCAATAAACAAATAGTAAATAAAATCTTATCTCAGAATAAGACTGAGGTAGGTAGGTACTTTATATGATCAGCTGAATGATTAACTTCAATTCCAAATGAATAGTTTTATCGCTAATAATTCAAACTTTATAGCCGTACCTACATAGCTTCTATAATCTTCGCACCGAAAATCCAAAGATATAAGAAAAACAAAGAAAAAGAAAACAGGTATACCTAATATTCGAATTTTAATAGCATAGTACTTTCAACCCTTGTAATTATTCTGAGTTTGAACCAGACGGCGTCATTTGAAATAATATATGACCATCGGAATTTGGGAAGACCACATTTTTTCCCAACGTACGAAAACTATAGTAGTTATGTTAGTAGTCATTGAACTGAGTCAATTTAAGTTATTTATACTGTAGTAAGACAAAAAAATACGACAATGACTGAACTATAGTAAAGCAGGTACCCCGGTTGTGGCCACTGACCCGGATGTGGCCATTTTAGTGTCAAAATTATTGCATATATGGTAATTATAAACATCATAAATATTGTTTGAGCGATTCTCAATTTTTTTTTAAATATTAATTGAACATTAAATTTTTAATCGTTAAAATTCAAAGCACATATGATACTAAGATGGACACAATCGGAGCATCTGCCCTATAGTAGAAAAAAAAAACATTTTAGTGCTCATTCACACTATCCGTCAAAGACGATTCGTGTTTTTTGACGAATCGTCTTTTTTCACGAATCGTTATTTTGTTTTGTATGGGCGGCTATACATTTTAACTGCCCGTGTTCACACTATTACAGAATCTTGAAAATGAGGGATATGTCTTAAATGACGTTTCGTCTTTTTTCAGAAACCTTCAGTTTTAAACATTGAAAAGGAATCAATTTGATTCCTTCCTCAATGGTTTTAAATCACGAATCATTATGACGGATCGGTCGGGACAGTTCGTCCAAGACTAAGTCTGAATCACGAAACAAATGTGATTTCGTATGTAATGTGAACGTCCATCCGTCATGACGTATCGTGCTTTTTTACGAATCGTCAATGACGTATCCCGTGTGAATGCACCCTTACTTATAGTGCTTCCCTACACTAGGGTTATCTCAAAAATGTTTATTGGCATAACCAATAAAAAATGGATTTGATTTGAATAATGCCATGAATTCAAAATTCTGCGGCCAGAACAGGAGAAAACAAATTATTTTGAAAAATGTAATATTGATAAATATAATAATATTGCCGTCAATATACTTACTTTCAGGCTATAATATATACTATGTAAATTAAAAAGTTTATATAAAAGTTTATTCCATTTTATTATTATCAATACATTTTACAAGAGATAATTATAATAGGTAATACCAATAACCGTAAATACATTACTGCATAATAGACATCAACATTAAAAGCATTAAAATCATAAAACAAATAATTTTTAATTTAATTTTCGGCTGTTTCCACAAATGTCGTTGTACAACTGTGGATGCGGATATATGTATTGTATACAAATAATGTTTTTATTATTCTAGCAACAGACTGGCGGCTAACTCGCCTGGTAATCGTAAATACTATCGATTTTTACTGACGATCGACGGATTAATCCGCCATGAAAATGAAGTCAGTAGTAAAATATTGGATTTTTGACGACATAGGCAAATGGCCTACAAAGATTTTACTACAAAACATTTTAGGTTGACGTTATCGATTATTAAGAAATAAAACTCTTGGAATCACTATTATTCTATTCAATAGTATGTTCCGTGTCGTGGAGAGCTTGTCACCAATAAAATTGTGGCGGTCAAAAGGTTAATGAGTACTCCTGAAGACTCTTGATGGAACGTTTACATCACCTTTACAAGTCAGTAAGTGCATTCTTGTTATTACATAGTTTACGCCCTATTAAGGCAAAGTATACTTGTAAAGGGTGGTTTGTAAACTTTCGCGCCGCCACCACAAAGCTATGACGTCATCTTTTCATTTTTTTGCATTATGAAAAACGATTACTAAACTGAAACACGTTAATGGCGTCTGTGAAGTTAGCTGCAAGCTGCGCAGAAGAAGATTCCCTCACCTCGCGTAGCAGACATAGGTAACGAATATGCTACTGCGCAATGACTCGCCTCATTTTCATAGACGCCATAATGTTTGATACGGGCTATACCGCTCTCCTCTATGTCATTTTTTTGACTTAGGATAAGTCTGTGTGTCACCACACCCTGCCTGATGTTAAGCAGATATGCGGTCTAGGGTTCAGCACGCTTACCTAGAAGATGTCTATTGACTCAACATTTAATAATACCTGCAGAGGAAAGCTATGTATTTTTATAACATAACTTACAAATAAAATTATCAACTAAAAGCTATGTTTCAGGTATAAAGCTTCCGCAAGAAGCATTTTGGACCCCTCAAACCAGTGCAAGCAATACCACATAATAAATTATAAAACATTACCTTAATATAAATAGAAATGCACATTTCTAAATAAAATATATAATTGACTCATGAACGTAAAATAAGAACCAACGTTAGACGAGTCCATATTTTTTTCGGCGCCATGAATTGTAGCATAATAATGAATGCCATAAAAATCATTTAACCACTATGTAGTTTAAGAGACAAACACAAACACTTACAACAATTCACATTAAAATAACAGTTTGATACTAATAATAAATTATTTAAAACAATGCACTTCGTTGTGATATAAAATAATGATAAAAATCGATAGATCGGACAATGGTGCCAACTCGAATGCTCATAAATCTTGTATTGCATAAAAATGTTCTTGTATTAAAAATATAATCTGCGCATTTGCACTAAGTTCTCGATTCATTCATCCGTAATACCATAAACCATAGAAATAGAACTAATGTAATAGAAACCGTACTAAAATATCAAGAGATATATATCACTTCGTGCCACTTTCAATATTAAAGAAGTGGTTACTTTCCAAAGGATTTCATGAATTAAAAACAGTATTTTAATGATAATAATGATAAACTTTTACTCAATTTTTTGCATTGTTAATAATTACTTTTGATCCACATCTGTAAATTAATTATATTATTTTTAAAAACTGTAACTGTACTACTAACCAAACATTGCACGCTCGTTAAGGGTCTACTATTGACACTAATCTAAGTATAATTAAGTAACATCTAAATAAAAAAGGTGTTAAAAAAATGCCCATACACCTGAACTTACGTAATTTTGAAGAGTTCCACAAACTAGTATTGAGCTATCTCGGGTGTCCAAATACAAAAAGGTAAAAAGTAGGAAGGTAAAATAATCAGAGATTTGAACCTTCTTACTGGAACTAAAGGGCTCAATTTTCTGATCATATCGCAAAAATAAAGTGGAATCACTTTTAACCATTTTGACAATCCAACTTGTGATTATGACGTATGCCGACAGACAATGCGTTTTTCTTGTTAGTTTTTATTTGAACAAAAGTTAGTAAGTATTCTCTTACTTTAGTTCTAAGTCTATGCCATAAACAATGACAGATGCGTTTAAAAAGTAAAAAAAAAAACAGAAATTGTCAAGCTCTTTGTAAAATTTGCCCATGTGGGCAAGTACAGACTAAAGTTAAAATCAGGCTTAGTCAACACATCACAATGTTTAGCCACATATATGCTTACAAATATTGCATATTAATATAATGTTCAGGGTGTAAATCTAGATGACCAATATATATACTGTATATCACTACATAGTATAAAACAAAGTCGCTTCACTGTCCGTCTGTCCCTATGTATGCTTATATCTTTAAAACACCGCAACAGATTTTGATGCGGTTTTTTCAATAGACAGAGTAATTCAAGAGAAAGGATTATATGTATAGTACACCTATGCGAAGCCGGGGCGGGTCGCTAGTAATAATTATAGCATATTACTCTCCAGCTTTATGATCAACTTTTACTTTGAAACCATCTAGGAAATCAAACAAAAAAATAGCTTTTCCGTGATTTTTTTCGTGATTGGTCCCATAGGAAAATTTGGTCATAATGATGAGTATAATGCTATTCTAGAATAGTTCCGACGTCTAGATTTACACCGCGTACATCTGCTTGTACAGTACATAGTAGTTAGAGCATCAGGGTATTTGATAGACGAACTGGCTAACCGTACTGTTAGAAATATGTGTTTAGTTATTTTTCTTAAACATTTCGTTCATAACAGTCGCGAACAGGTCTTCTTGGAGCAGCGTACAATGCGTCGATTTGTAGTCTTTCATGTAGTTCGTCACCTGAATCAAAATAAATAATAATTCAATAGAAATCTCACGTGTCTTGTTTCATTTCCTGCGGGGTAATTCTGTATAAAAACATGAGCGTAACGTAACGTAGTCAAAACCAAAACAATAAGTTAGTATTAATTTTTCAATTAACATTTGTAACTTAAATTCGGTTTACAATTCTTTTTCATCCCATCTATTCGAAAAGGACGATTTGGTTCGCCTTTAAGTGGTGTTTTCTAAAAGGAACTTTTAGCGGGCAACTTACATTTACATTCTTTTCATTCATTATCTTGGCGCTGAACACATTAACATGTTACAAATACCTCCAAATTCGAAAAGTGCGCGGCAATGATCATTGCGGCGCAATTATAATGAGGATTAAATAGAAGATCGTATCATAAGGGAGCGTAATAATATTTATACAGCGAGGGCACTTTTTTTAAATTCAGAGCGAAGTGAGGGATTCCGGAGTTTGAATTTGGGACATGTTAGTGTTCATAAGTACGCCGGAATGATCTTTGCCGCACACTTTTTGAATTTGGACGTATTTATAATGTTAGTGTACAGCGCCAAGAAAATGAATGAAAAGAATGTAAATATAAATTTTCAATTGTTAACAAGATACAATTTAATTTCAATTTAGTTGTTTTATTAAATAATAATATTACATTAAAACATGAGGCGCTTTTTATTTTCTCATAGAGGTGATGAAAAGTAGAGTGTACCACTCGGGCGCAAAATGTATTTTTGGCTCGGGCGACGTACTTTGAATCCCTCGCTACGTTCAGGATTCTACTAAAGAATCCCTCGTACGCTCGGAATTCTACTCTATGATGAAAAATATTATTTTGTTCCCGTATGGTACAATCTAGTATGGAGTATTTAGTGTATGGAGTATACTGACGTGTTTGATCTGCTGTTCGTGCGTGTGGCCCTCTAGCGGCGGCCGCTTGCAGGCGAGCATGTTGGCGTAACGGTGGAGCTCGGCCTCTTGCGCCGCCGCCTCCGGGTGCCGCTGCTTTATGATCTCTACGGCCAGGATGTTGCCGCGATTCGTTGACGTCTGCCCCGGGCTATACAATAATTAATAGTTTAAAAAAAACTAGAAAAACACGCTTGTCCATTGCGTGGCCTTTCTCACAAGTGCAAACATGACTATGATATTTCATCATGGAATGCCAGCGCCGTTCCGGCTTCATCATCAGACCTTGAAACCTAATCGTGGTCTAAGTTCTTAACAAGACTTCTCTAAGAAATCCATAACAGCTATAATACGATTTTCCGTCATGAAGTTCCAGTTCATATCTTCCGGCTCCATCATCAGATCAGTTCGACAGTATCATATTATTGTATTGTCATTAGAACTAAATAAAGCTGCCAATTTTCATTACGCTACGACCCTTGGAAGATGCTTAAATTAGTTACCTTAGATTCCATTACATAGTTACATACAAGGTCGACCTAATAAAAGCGTGTTAACAACACATTGATAAATAAATATAAGGGGACATCTTACCCGGTCTCTGTCCCCAAGCTAAGAGCAAGTTTGAGTTTTATATACCTACTAACATCTAGACACACAGCAAACACCTATTCTCATCACAAAAATGATTGCCCTGGGTGGGAATCGAACCGACGCCTTGGGTTCGATTCCCACCCATATAATAAGTGTTTGCTGTGTGTCTAGATGTTAGTAGATATATAAAACTTGATTGCCCTGGGTGGGAATCTAACCCAAAGCGTGGGTTCGATTCCCATCCAGGGCAAGCATTCACATGTTAGCTACACGCTGCTTATAACACAATGCTAATTGAAACTCACTTAACAAAGATTAGGGTTATCCGCAGCTTATGGCTAACGTCACAGCCGCCAAGATGTTTAATTCGGCCTAAAAATATAAATTTACAAACACAACATACGCGCGAAAAACATTACTACTTAGCAGTCGGGTAAAAACTCCCCAGTTCATAGTTCATTTATTCGACAAATGGGTGTCAGTACAATACACTTTTGAATAGTCAACAAAAATTATGTAGATTTTTGTCGACTATTCAAAAGTGTGTAATGGTAAAAACTTAGCAAGAAAATCAATTACTTACGGTAAATATTAATTATAGCTAAACAATCAATCATTCTTTTGAACTTAATTCCCATCAACCAATCAATAAAGTCACAATAATCACATTACATAAATAATAAATACAAGTAAACACAACAAGGTGCCAGTTGTATGAATGACGAAAACCTAATATAATAATAATTCCATCCAATTTTGTAGATTTTCGTCAGTCAGTAATAAATTAAATTAAAAAAGCCTTAAAAAAGGCCCTAAATGGGCTTCCACTCCTTTGTTCATTGTTTGTCCCTCCAAGGGACTCCTTTGTTGCTCGCACGTCTAAATCAGAACAGATTGGCGTTATGCCTAACGTGACCATACGTCCCGTTTTGAACGGGACTGTCCCGGTGTCCCGAAAAATACCTCCGGGACGCTAAACTGTCCCGTTTTTAAAAACGACGAAAAAAATTCAGATGATTGCATTGCATTGTATTGGCAAAGGGTTCCGAACTGCACGGGAGCTCCCTTAATTTATTTTTTAAGTGAATATGCAACTAAATACCTGCTGTTATTTTATGTTTTCTTAGAGACGCATTAGAAATACATCATCTGAAATATTTTAACTTTTTGCTTATTACGGTTCATGTAATGCAGCCTGGTGACAGATAGACAGACCGACAACGGACAACTGAGTCTTAGTAATAGGATCCCGTTTTACCCTTCGGGTACGGAATCCTAAAAAGGCCGGTACAGTACAAATCGATGTCCCGTTTTGAGTCAAAAATATATTGTCACGTTAAATATGCCGCTCTAATGAATAAACAAATAAAAAGTCGTACTTCAAGCAAATGATCTCGTCCTCGGTTCTCCTGATGAGCTTCACGGGGCCAGAGTAACTCCGCATCAAGCGGGCCACGTTCAGGTCGACGTAAGACCGAACCACCTCCTTCACCAGCAGCGCCCACGACTCCGGCATCTGCTTCTGAGCCAGCGGAAGCAAATCGTCGAACGTCGCGTCCAGAACCTGGAGATTAATTTTTAAACGTTAGAAGTGACTCGTAGAAGATCGCACGCTATGCTCTTCCATTTACACGGGTGTTCCTCGTGGCCCAACAGCGTGCACAAGCATAGATATTCAATGCTCGCTCTAGTGACCATTTGCGTATACGTTCAACGGTATGAATGATTCAATTATAGTGCCCCTGAACATATCGTCTCGCGCTTGCATTTGCTGTGGTCACACGTCTGTTTTTGTTGACGATCAGTGAATAGTATCGGACTATGTTATGTCGTGAGTTTGTTTAAATTGACCATGGCAGCAATAATCATTGACGAGTTATTGAAGGTTTGATTCCGAACTCCGCTGCAGGCAGCAGCAATACCGCAGCAGTGCTGCCGCAGCACCACTGGTCCCCCATATAATCTCTATGAGTTTATATGAGATTACATTCCGAGCTAAGCATGTCGCGGCAGCAATATGAGGAAAAGTAGTGCTGCGGCAGCACTGCTGCTTGCTGCTGCTACCTGCAGCGGAGTTCGGAATCAGTCTTTTAATAGTCCACTGCAGGACGTAGGCCTACTCATAAAGGTTGATTAGGCCATATCCACCACGCTGGCCCAGTGTGGGTTGGTGGATTCACATACGCCATCGAATTTCTTCTACGGACATATGCAGGTTTCCTCGCGCTGTTTTGTTCCTTCACCGAGAAGCCAGCAATTCTGTACATAAATTCCAAAGGACTCATTGGTTTCTGGACCGGAATTTGAACCCACGACCACGATTGTAAGGCCGGCATCACTACCACTTGACCACCACGGCCTTAACTTTTTTCCAGAACAAAATAGATATATTAGATGAAATAAACATTACGCGAATATGTGTGAATAATTAATCTGACAGCGAAATAGAAGCAAGAAAATCGAATCGACATTAATCAAAGCGTTGCCTGAAGGTAGCAGCAGGAACATAACCCGAAAGGGCGAAGATAAAAGCAAGAAAAACGCGAAGCATTATTATCAAAATTTTGAAGGAATGCGACCTCTCAGTACAACCTGTATTTTTGGCAAGAAACTTAAACCGCTTGCCGGCAGTCGGCTTTGACCACGTGGATGTTTCGAGACTCCTAAAAGACATGGCTGGAATGAAGGCTGAACTACGTAGCATTCGAAGGGATACCGCGACGAACACGGAAATGACAAATCTTTGGAGTAAAATTAGTTCGGAACTATCCGGCTAACGAACTTCTCTGATAAAAATGAATTGATGTGACAATAGGGGTAATAATAAACATACGAAAATCAACGACACGAATAAAGCTATATGACTCCAATAAAACAGTTGAGTAAAGAATGCACTATGATAAGCGGCAATTAACTGCATAGATATCGCCTTCACAAGCTCGCTCACGGTCAAGGTCGAGAGAAAATGTCTACGCACTATCGTATCAAGCTATCGTAGGGCCGGCTGGCCTGCCGCTATCAACAGTGTCACAACACAACAATCAACCCTTAGCGTTAATGAGAATAAGGTTGATGGTTTCACGCTATGGACTAATAACAAAAAATGTAAATCGAAGTTAAATATATGGTACTTCGACGGGTCCTAGCAAACAAGTCGCGGAACAAATATGTGCAATTTATATATCGACTGACAAAACCTACTACGGTCAAAAATGTTAAAGAACATTGGACTGAGCAAGGGCCAGAATGTATAGATATCCAGCTATTGAAGAAACAGAAACAGACAGATTTTAATTTGTTTAAAATCACCTTAGCTAAGAGTAAACTCGATATCTTTTTAGGGAACTCCCTAAAATTGTACAAACGTAAGATAACCGCACCTCACAAAACCAGTATGGATAGTCACAATAATGCAAGTGTATTGAATCTTTTATACCACACCCACTCGGAAAGTGTCTTATTACTCATTCATAAACGGGTTACAAAGTTCGTAATTTCTCCCTTAAAAATGTGCAGCGGGAAAAGTTATATGGAATTTTATTGCTGCCCTCCGAAGCAGGGCAGGAGTGTTGTATGAAAATCCATTACTGCCCGGCTAGCTTTCTTTTGTTTTTTAGCAGCGAATATAAAAAAAATACTAACGTCAAACCTCAAAAAGGTTGTGTATGAAATAATTAGAAAAAGAGGCGGGAAACATACAAAACTAAAATTTCAAAAAGGTTTTATATCAAATAATTAACGAAAAGAGGCGGATTTTTGTTTTGTTTTCTATTTTTAATGAAATGAGGATGACAACCTTATTCTGCAATGCGAAAAAAAGCGCGGCAATTTATTTCGTTGCGTTAAATTTTGTTTTTAACTAAATTGACAATTTAACAGTACCTAGCTTTTAATTTTCTAAATAATTTTCCAAAATGTCATCTGATAGTGAAAGTGACGATTTTGTAATGATGACGCCACCAGAAATAAATAATCGTTTTCTCCCCTCGGTGTACAATGTACTATTAACTGTAAGTCGGCTAAAATAAGTCTAAAACATATAAAACGTTGTCAAGTGCGTGTCGAAAAACGCGTATGATAGGCTTCCGTAGATAGTGACGATGATTATGATGATGATAAAATATATTTATTATTTTTAACGACCTCTGAGCTATATGCAAGTTTAAAAATTTCAATTTTTCTTTATAACTCAAAAATGTATCATTCTACAGTGCTGAAAATAAATTTCAGAGAAAGTTTTTGATATGGTCTGTAAACTCAGAAATTTTAACATCTTGCATACTTTAGAAATGCACGCATTTAGGTAGGATTTTTGTCCGGTAAAATCTCTGCTTTATGATGGTGTAAAAAAATATACATACATTTTCCAAGGCTTCTGCACTGGTCTAGAAGATATGTATCAAAAATCGACAGTAGATTTCTCTAATATCATTCAAAAAACAAATCTCACAATAGACAATCAAAAAATATCAAGGTAAACATGAAGCATTCTTACCAAACCCTTAACTGGGTAGTTAATGGCGGCCCAGGCAGCCGAATAGCCTCCGATACTCCAACCAAACATCACGATATTCTCTGGTTGGAAGTTCAGCTTGTTGATGGCATACTGCATCACTGCATCGATGGCGTTGTGTTCTTGAGACGGGTAGGGGAGACCCTGGGGCAAGAATGTGCTTTTATAATTACGGTATATTGGTAGTCTCGCTATACTTACAAAGCCATAATTATTTTCACCAGAAATAGCACATTAGATCAACAATGTACAAAATTCGAATACTTAAACTCGAGTCACACAGAGGCGGGAGTCGCGAGAAAGCGATCCGATAACGGTCCAGTGCAAAGCGATAGCGGTCCGTACCATGTCACACAGGGCTACCGCCCGCAGCCCGCGGCGGGTAGGTGGCGAGAACACAGCCGGTGTGATACCAAAACTACTCACGACTTTGGTTAAGTTCCTTGGCTATCTTTTCCCAAAGAAAATCATTTTTAAAAGTGTTTTTATAATCCCTGTCTTTAGTATGATATAGACATGGGTGTTGTCTAACTAATTAAATCAGTTTATCTGTTCAATTCATAATTAAAATGGAATTATCGAATAATTAAGTTGTAAAAAAATACAATTCGTGATATCGGACCGCGACCGCTAAGCGATCGCTTTGCCTTATATGACAACTTGTACTGACGACCGTAGAATACAGCGCCAGCGCTGGCCGCCCGACCCGCACCCCGGCGTGTCCTTCCCGCGAAGCGATCTCCTGTTTGTCGTCCTGATCCTGTCGCACGGGAGATCGCATCGCGCCGGATCGCGCCCGCTTATTATGTGTCAGGTTGCATACAAATTCGAATATTACAAAAAGTCCTGTCCCAGATCGTGATCGCTTTCCCGCACTTCCCGCCTCTGTGTGACGAGATCTTTAGTCCGCACATCACAGTTTTTAAATTATTGTTCATCATCAACGTAGTAATTTTTATTATTGATTTTTCAACTTTTTCGAACTGTCGTTTTCGATAAAATTTAAATAGAATCATCTCTGAAGTATGATCTACCAAACCAATAAAGAATTATCAGAATCGGTTCATAATTGGCTCAGTAATCACGTAACAGAAATACTAAAAAACTATTCCTTCAAATTGACAACGATCTTCTTTGAAGTTGGTTAAAAAATAAAGTCATTGTACTCATCGGTATGAACCAACTTAACTATATGATCAACTAGCCAAATGCGGAAATACCAACTGTTCCATAAAAAAGTTCATTGACTTTTGAAAAATACTAAGCACTAATCACTAAGGTATACTAAGCGCCACACAAATACCGACCACCTCATGCCTCCCGCGCGCTCCCTACGACCGTGCTCACCACTACGACACGCGGTGTCGGAATTGTGCACACATGCGCAATAATTAGCGAATCACGGCGAAGTGTCATCTGCGGCTAGCTTCTCAACCGCCGATTTGTGTGGCGCAGTTCCATCAAGATTGCCGTAATGCAATCGGGTACTTCGTTACAAAGGTTTCTACAAAATATATCTTCACTTCACATTATACTAGGCAGCACACACTTTCTTACATACACTCTGATAGAATATACTAACAGAACTCTCAGCAAATCCAGGATGATTCCAGCCAAGAGCCGAATACCCCGCCTTTATCGGAGAGGCCATAATGCCGACTTCGTAGAAACCTGAGTTGCCTTCACAGCAAATAACTAGGATTCCACCGTTAGGGCTTGATCTACGATTGTCGACGAACATCGTATCCAGATTGTTGCCATCTGCAGTTCTTATCTTAGCTCTTTGTCCGTTGTTGGATTCTACGAGGTTTGCTCGCCCTTGAAAGAGGGGCATCCCTAAAAATTCAAGATAAAATATAATCAAAGATCATAGATAGTAAAATAAAACTTGAATCTTACTACATCTTCTACAATAATCTTATTGAGATTTTTAGAAGACCTGATGGAAGAAAATACAGACAGAGCACCCACCTATACAAATACATATAGCATTCCCAGTGACTCAATAAATGAATAGATAGTGAAGAAATTCTCTGTGTTAGGGATAATATTAGAACATAGACAGAGACTATCAACCAAATTTATTTGCTCTTTACTTAACTTATACAGTTTCAGTTACAGTGTAAACCTTATAAAACAAACATCAAGGGACCAAATATTGTTCAACAATATTAAAGAGTGCAAACAAAAGCAATAAATATGTTTATCCACGATCAATAACAAAAGCAAGATGCTACATACTCTTTCTTTCATAACATTGGAGTATTTTGCTATAACGGTTTTTGTTATGGAGGGGCTGTAATTAGAATTTTGCTACAAAATTGTTCACTATTTAAAAATACTCACACAAGAAGGTATGGATGAGCCCCAATGAACCAGGATATATCAGGCGCAGAGCAAAAGTGTGTGTAGCAATAAATGCCAAAGTTTGAACAATTATGCGTTGGTAGAATGGTAGGTCCGCATTAGCTTCAGTTTGAAATGGGTTGTGAGGGAGCCAAGAAGTCCTGGAATATAATTATATAATACATATTGAACAATTATTTACACTAAAAATATCAGGGTGATATGATTTAGTATTTCTTGCTTGCTGTACCTAGGTAATGGTAAAGCAAAACATTGCATGGCAATGTGCACACAGAAGTAGAACCGAGACCGTAGAAGAGATGGCATATGTGAATCCACCACTGAGCCAGCATGGTGGATATGGCCTGGCCAGGTACTTCAGTTACTAAAGTATTTTCATAAGTATTCTCTAGAATTTTGAAACTTTTCGAAAGAGAATCCATGTAAAATCTATATTATATGGCTGCATTAATCATTTGCAAGGGTGACACTGTTGGCAAATACAGATTTCTGATTGTTTTTTTATAACGAACTTCAAAAAAGGAGGTTATCAATTTGTCTGTATGATTTTGTATGTATGTAATGTGATATCTCCACCAATTATAAAACGTTTTTGATGATTATTTTTGTGTTTGGTAGATTATACTTTAGAGATGCTCTCATTTAAATTTTATCGAAATCAGCTGAGCTGTCTTGAAAAATCGAAAGTATTCAAAAATAATATACATCGATTCGGGCAAACTATTCAAATTTTGTACACAATTCAAGTTGCTTGTGCCATTTTTTGCTTTAAGTTGTAAGCCATACTTTATGTACAATTTCTTAGAATAGATAAGAAATATGTTTACAACACTTTATTTATGGGCATACATTATTTTTTGCAGTTTGATTTTCTTTATTTTCCTTCATCAAACAAATTCACATTATACCTATTTCTTGTATAGATTGAAATAAAGTTAATGGCATCTATGAAGTTAGCTACAAGCTATGCAAATCTCCTTACCCCTGAAGTATGAATAAATTGCTACTATGCTACAATTCACCTGTTCACAGATGGCATTAAGTTTCATTCACATTATAATTTTTATTTATGTGTTTTGACTGCGAAATCGGTCTAAGAGATATGCATATTTCTGATGTTTATAGTGCAGCTCCAAGCGGAGCTACTAGTATATTATAGTAACCCATAAAATTAATGTTATAGATTACTGTTAAACTTGATCAAAGATATCCCGCCGCTTTTTGAGCCAACATATGGTTTCAGTAAGTTTACCAGCCAGGGGGTTTGGATGGTTTTTCAGCCATGTTTTGTATCTTGCTCCTTATGACTCTATTTTCTCTTTCACCATGGGCACATATAAATAAGGTTTTAAAATAATTGTAAATTATTGCTACATACCTTGCTTTAGGAGGTACTGTAAATGATGTTGGCCATGCAGCAAATTCAAAGTCATATTTTCGTACTGCAGAGATATATGCTTCTGGTGTCTGATTAGCTGCACCATCCAGTGTCTTCATGAATTCAATGTATTTGGCGTTAGTGGAGCGCCCATATGCTCTCAGAAGGAATGCCAAGCAGAGGAGGCCACCAATGCCCCCAAGGCAATTCATCAAAAATTTGCACTCTTCATAGCTCAAAAAACTTCTCTTGTACACATATAAGCAGATCAATGGAGAAGTGTAGAATGAAATGTTCAGAATAGTATTAGCCTGAAAAACATATGTGAAATTGTGAAATTATGTACTGTATAACTTTCAACAGCTCTAGGTATATCTGTAAAAATCTCTCACCGAAGTAATTATTTTATCACCCCATTTTTCAGCGCCTTGAGGCTGGTACATGGCCTGAAGACAATACAAAATTAATTTTATAACATCAAGCATGTAGATCAGTAAGTAAATTTAAAATTATACATACGTCCAGTGGTCCCTCCCCGTAGACTTTGTAGAGCCTCGGGGAAGTTAAGCACTTCCAAACAGTTTTCAGTATTAAAATCATCTTGGGATCAAGTACTTTATTATCAAATTGGTTGATGACGATGTACCTGTACAAGAATTCTTAAACTCTGAGGCTGAGAGTAAGCTTAATGCCTGTACAGATTAGTTATTTGTTACGATAACTTGTCCTTAGCGATGAAATTATAACATCGTTAATTTAATTACTTATTTCCATTTTCTTCACAAATTGATATCGATTTTATTTTTCTTATAAAGCCAATCGAGAGCCAATAATCATGACATGGGAAATGGTTTATTCCAGGTTTATTATTTTCACAGACTTCCAGACTACTATAGATACTACGTATCGCCGTATCACAGCAATATCACAGACTACATGTAGATATCCTTCTTCTTCTTTTGTTTGGCGTCGCATTGTTGTGCATTTGCCAGTGTCAAGTATTAAGATATTATAATTTTTTATTATTATCAAAATAGTCACTGGCGTAGTCACGTCATAGTCCAATAAAGTCGCGGTCAAGTCCAAACATAGTCCAAGTACCTCAGTAAAGCGGTGGAGACTTTACTAGAGGCGTCTATGGAGTTTTGGTATCAACACGGAACGACATGATACGTCACATAATATTACATGCCTAAACTCATGCAAGTAAATCAGCTCACAATCAACAAAATACTACAATTTTTCACTAATTATCACTGATAAAAACAAGTTTAACAAAATAATACAATGCGGCGACATGATTTTTCCACGTTCCCGCCAAAATTCCCAGGTAGATATTACGTATATTATTTTATTCTGACAGTTTGTCATTTTTCTGTCTTTACTTAACCCCTTACCGCATGGATTTTTAGATTTCAATAATTTTAATTTATGATGTTCCTGTGCCTCAGGGGTATCCATAAAAAATGATAAAAAAAATAAAAAAATCATAGTTATCTAAAAATTAACAAAAAATAAAAAGTTCCAATTTTGGCACAACATGCACTCTAGTTTATAAAAACATGTGTTCCGAATTCGTCACAATATGCAGCAGTACTTAGTAGTCGTATAAAAACACAATTTTTATAAGCTTAAGTTTTTATTTCGAAATTCGTCGTCTGTAATATTCTCATCTTCACTGGTGTCTGGTATAATTGCAGTACATCGATTTCGAGGGGAAATTGCATCTAAAACAAACAAAAATATAATCAATAATAGGTATCTTCTTGTACACCAATTTATCTAAAGTTTATATTTCATAAATAACAATGCCGTCCATCATCTAATGATTTCAAACTTAGGAAGCTTATTGTTTTATCACAGAGATGCCGTGGCCACCTTTCATCGCCATCATCAGATGTATATATATGTACATTAATCAGAAGGAGGGTCTAATTTTGTTTGCAAGGTTAGTTAGCCAAACAAACATACATAATATATAGAGAATTGTAAAATAAAACATGTACTTTATCATAGACTACTTGTACCACACTGCATAGTGTGCCAAATTTGTTTTGTCCTTCTACTGCATGATGTTCCAATTTAAAGTTCCAATTTTGTTCAGTTAAAAAGTTCCAATTTTGGCACAACATGCACTCTAGTTTATAAAAACATGTGTTCCGAATTCGTCACAATATGCAGCAGTACTTAGTAGTCGTATAAAAACACAATTTTTATAAGCTTAAGTTTTTATTTCGAAATTCGTCGTCTGTACTATTCTCATCTTCACTGGTGTCTGGTATAATTGCAGTACATCGATTTCGAGGGGAAATTGCATCTAAAACAAACAAAAATATAATCAATAATAGGTATCTTCTTGTACACCAATTTATCTAAAGTTTATATTTCATAAATAACAATGCCGTCCATCATCTAATGATTTCAAACTTAGGAAGCTTATTGTTTTATCACAGAGATGCCGTGGCCACCTTTCATCGCCATCATCAGATGTATATATATGTACATTAATCAGAAGGAGGGTCTAATTTTGTTTGCAAGGTTAGTTAGCCAAACATACATACATAATATATAGAGAATTGTAAAATAAAACATGTACTTTATCATAGACTACTTGTACCACACTGCATAGTGTGCCAAATTTGTTTTGTCCTTCTACTGCATGATGTTCCAAATTTGACGGGTAAATTGAAACTTGACTGCATGATGTTCCGAATTTAGCACAAAGTTTAAATAACAAATTATTCACAATTTAAAAGTTGAAACTTACGTTTTTTGCCATAAAACCGTCGGGGGTCCATTGTTCTTCACTCCTAGACACTTTTTTTAATGATATTTAGCCCAAAACAATTAAAAATATCTCATCGAAAACTCTCAACCTCATGCTCGACCAAAATGGCGGAACACACTGCTTTACCGACGAAATTTCGTACTCACATGACTAGTTATAAACGCGATCTGTATTTTTCTGGGTTCATACGTGCATTGGCTTGGCAAATAATGCGAAACTAGATACATAGAGGCATACATAGTTTGTTATAAGCGATTTTTGAAAATGTTCCAAATTTGTCCCGGTATGCGGTAAGGGGTTAAGACGAGGCACCGGGCCGAGAAACACGAAAACGGCAAAAACGAGTACTTTTGAATGCGCGATGTGAGAGGATGAATGATATCGATTCAAATTTAAAAAATGTCATAGATAAGGGAAAATCTTAATAAATTGAATGAACCGGACAAAATTTTGAAAAGTAACCGGCTTTATTAAAAAAAAAATAAAACAAATTGCTCACCAAAAAAATTTTAGTAATTCGAATGCTCAGAATTATCAGCGACAACACCCCATTATTTTTTACGAATAAAATAGCCAGATCCCTTTTCTTTATTATAAACCGAGAATTTTTTTTTTTTAAATTGTATATTATGAGTAATTAATTAAAAACTCAATCAAATCTCTTCGCGCCTACTCTAGTTTAGCTTTTACTCTACAGTGTTTGCTCAGAATATTTGATCCGGCACTATCTGGGCCGCCGCCGCCGTACCGGTGCGACGTTGCGACTCCGACGAGCGCATGATTCGCTCAGCGTCGGGCTGGCAACGCCGCAAAGTACGGACGGCGCGAGATGCGTGCTGTTTGTTTTTGGTTATTGTCTTCTAGGTACTCTGTGCGACGACAACCGAGTAATTTACTTCAGAATTATTTTCAAAATTATAAGTTAGACTTTAGTGTACTATATTATATTGTAGCTTTAGAACATTATTATAGTAGGTAGTAAGTTAGGTAGTATTTTTATTTGGTAGTGTGTAAATAGTAGTGAACAAGTGTGCATAGAAAATGGGGAGGAAAAATAAGCGGAAAGAATTGTTTTTACAAAAACGAAAAAGAAAACCTAAAAAAAATGACGGAATGTTTGGGTAAGTCGAATTACATATATAATAAACTTGCAATAAATAGTTGCACTCTAATGCCCTAATAATAAAGTCTATATTTGGCAAATACACATTCGTCTACAGATTATGGATTATCACATTCTTACTACCTAGGTACTTCAATTTTTCTGCATTTACCTATATTTACAATTTTTTTAGGTCAAAAAAACGGAAACTGCAACCTGACGATTGTCAATCCACATCCTCAACAGGGCCAGTAGATAGAGAGTGAGTCCATGCCAAGTACCTATCTATCATGTCAGCAATCAATTTAAAGTATCTAGTAATAATACTCCGTCTATTCTTTATTTTCAAGTGTGTACCTACTAAGATTTGTCTGTACAAACTAACCATACTGTAGGAAACAAATATCAGAACAAAAAGCTATGGAGTCGTCTCTTGATATTTTAGAAACCTATCTAAAATAATGATATTTATTAGGTGATGTTCTATCACCTAAATAATTGTGTTAGCTTTAACTTTTTAATAATTATATAATTACATCATTTTATTTTGTAGCCACCCAGAAATATCACCAACATACGCAGAGTTACACAACGTGTTGCCGACATCTGGGGATTCAGAGGAAACGGTAAATTTAAACACTTTTTTTAAATTATCACGGTTATAGTATTGTCTTTTACCGACTTCAAAAAAGAGGAAGTTGTCGATAGGGTTATTATTTTTTCTTCTTTTAAATAAACGAAATTAAAATTATTCTCCCTGCTTTATCACAAAGATTTTCCAGGTATTTAGTGAGTAGTTAGTACCTATACCTCCGCCACTGTACTCCATTTTGTACATGTCTAATTCCTTTAATAGTAATGTAAGTAATTTAATTTCAGTTAAAAGAACCAAATCCTGAAAATGAAGAGTTACAAAATGTGTTGCCCACATCAGAGGATTCGGTGGAAACGGTAAACTTAAGTACCTTTTTAAACTATCGCGATTATTGTCTTGTCTTTTTACCGACTTCAAAAAAGAGGATGTTGTCGATTTGGTTATATTTTGAAAATGTCGTTTTTTACTTCGTCTGCAAGTTGAACTTGTGTAATTTTGTTTCAGTTAAAGGAACAAAACCCTGAAAATGAAGATATTCCATACATATTCGAAAGTACCTCTGAAACTACAGTAAGGATTTTGTTATAGCTAAGGCATGTTTACATAATAAGAAATTCAAACTAAATAAATACTAAAATATGTGCTTAAATTTCAGATTCATACAGAAATACCCGACTTGGGGCATCGAGTAATAGATGTTAATCATTTTACATCACAACTAATACAACTCTCTCAACATGAATCTCTGTTTGACTGCGGATTAGCCTCAATGAAATTAGTTTCTGAACATCGAATTGGATTACAATCGGAATTTACATTTGTCTGCTCTATGTGTAATTATAAAAACAAAATAAAATCATCTTTGGCTGATGTAAACAAAGATGTTGTTGCAGGAATAATGGCAGCAGGTTGTGGTCACGCGCAACTGAAGCAGTTTTCCGCAGCAGTAGGATTACCCATTATGTCTGAACACACTTACAATAAAATGCAGGACGATGTTTGTGACGATTGGGAAGAAACTGCCTGGGAGGAAATGAAAATAGCCGGAGAAAAAGAGAAAGAAGCAGCTGTTATTGAAGGCAGGGTTACAAAAGATGGCATTCCCATGATTGATGTCATTGTAGATGGGTGTTGGAGCAAACGCTCATACAGAACAAACTATGCTGCATTATCGGGTGCTGCAGCCATAATTGGCAGACGTTTTGGCCAAGTTTTGTACATGTGTGTCAAAAATAAGTATTGTTGTATTTGTGCCCGAGCTCAAAACAAAAAAGAAAGTCCCAAAGAACATGTCTGTTATAAAAACTTTGAAGGGGCTTCTACTGCTATGGAATCCCAAATAATAACTGAGGGGTTTAAACAATCCATTGAAATGCACGGTATAATATACGCGCGACTTATTGCTGATGGCGACAGTAGCACCTATGCCAAAATAATAAATGCTCGGCCACACCCAGGCTTAACAGTGTCAAAAATTTTCTGTCGGAATCATTTACTGAGGAACTATTGCAATAAGTTACAGCAACTTACTTCAGACACTCACTTCAACGTTACAGACAGGAAATATTTGACACAAGAGAAAATAATGCGCTCCAGGAAATATATTTGCGACGCTATAAAACTTCACAAGGAGAGCCAAAATACAGATGGTTTATATAAAGATATAAACGCATCTATTGGCCATGCGTTTAACTCTCATGAAACTTGCAACCAGTTATTATGCAAAAAACATATGCAAATAGACGCTCCTAATCCGTTTTTTGGGAGTTTGCTTTGGCAAAAAATAAAAACTCATGTCGCACGATTGGCTGAAAAAGCCCATAGTTTAATTGAAGATGTCGACAGTAATGTAGTGGAAAGATTTAACGGAGTCATTGCCAAACTTGTTGGTGGAAAAAGGGTAAATTATTCTCAAAGAAGAGCTTACCAAGCAAGATGCTCTGGTGCAGTAATATCTTTTAACACCGGCAACTTGCTGTCGACTGTCCACCGTAATGTTTATGGAAATAGCCCAAAAAAAACTATTACAAAATACGAAAGAGCTGTAAATGAAAAAAAGAATAGAACAAAACAAAACTGCAAGAGGAAAAAAAATCGTACTTTGGTGCCGCGTACATTAAATCTAGATTATGGAGAAATTGTGGATAAGCCAGACTTGGATGACGACACATTAAAAAAGGCCAAAGACACCTTCATCCAGAATTTGACGAAAACCGAAGAACAGCGAAAAGACGTAGAAAAACGAACTATACTACAAAGTGAATCTGGAGAATGGTTGGAATTAAGGCGAAGCATGTTAACTGCATCAAACTTCGGTAAAATTGTAAAAAGAAAAGAGTCGAATACATGCCGAAACTTAGTAAAAAATTTACTTTACAAGCCAAATATTGACAACGTGTCATCAATAACTCACGGAAAAAAGCACGAAAAAATTGCAATCGAACAATTATCGGTTATGGTAGACACAAAAATTAGAAAATGCGGTCTATTTATAGATGAGCAATATCCATTTTTGGGGGCAACGCCTGATGGGATTACCGATGACAACAAAATAGTCGAAATAAAATGTCCCATAGCACCATTTAAAATGGGTATAGACGAGGCGATTGAACAGAATAAGATGCATTTTTATAAAAAAAATAAAGACGGCGAAATAGTAGTCAACAAAAAATCAGACTGGTATTTTCAAGTCCAAGGCCAGTTACATATTTGCAGAAAACAGGAGGCCTTACTTGGAATATGGTATGGAGACAAAAAAATGAAAATAGAAATCATAGAAAGAGACGATAAATTTTGGTCAGATATAATGGAGCCAAAACTGCTTAAATTTTACTATGATTGTCTTCTTCCCGAGTTGGTTGACCCTAGACACATAAGGAACAGGCCAATTCGTGACCCAGAATACGTGATTTCAAAAGGGAAAGAAAATGATTCAGCTACCATTTCAATAGAAAAAAATATTGTATTGTAAAAATACAAATGTTGAACCAATTTGAATGTATCCCCAGACAAGGTAGGAAGGTGTGTTGTGTTATTTTAATTGTATAAAATTTCGTTATCAAAATAGGAATTGATTTTTAAATAGATTAATTTTTGAGGGGGCGTGTTGGAATATGATACAAAAACTAATCTATCTCACTCTAACATGTAATGTATGTGAGTGTTTCTCTTTCCTTCACGACGTTTACATTATAGTAAAATACCCCTTTGTTCTACAACTTTAATGCTTATTATGAATTCCTCACCACTGTTCTTATAGAGCTGTGCTAGACCGCACTCGCACCTATCCTACCAAATATCGGTAAATAAATGATTTATATTTTAAACCGATTAACTAAATATTTTATTTCTGGCATCCAAACCCTTTTCTAAGTGTGTGAAGCACGATAAAAATAAGTTCATTGATTATGATACCTGTACATAATCAACATTAATTTGTATACAGGGTTATTTCTAATCAATTAGCATCCTTTTAGAGGTTTATTCTGTATATGTACATCAAAACTAACAACTTTTGTTCTGCAACATTTCTCAAAACTAACAACTTTTGTTCTGCAACATTTCTCAAAATTAAAAAAAAAAGCTGTTCCATACATTTTGTTGCGGGTCACGGGTAGACTCACTATTCTACGGAGTGTCTACCCTTGACCACGGTTGATGCAACTCGGACGAAACGTCGGGATGATGAGTTATTTATTTATCTCGTAATTTCAGAGCGCGATAAGTCCCGTAGTATATAATAATAATGTGTTCAAATCGCGAAAGTTTAAAAACAGCAGTTGAAATAACCCTGTATTGTATGAAAAAAAAAAACATTAAAAAGATCAAAATAATTTTTGCCTTTTTTTTAAATTGTTGATTAAGGACAAGGCGACTCCATGATTATCTATGCTCTAGGCAAATTGAGTTGACGCGTGCCGCCGCCGCGCCGTTAGCAGCGCCACGTACGCTAGCCCAGCGTTGCCGCCCGCCGCTCTGGCGTGATCCTGTCAAGTGAGACCGCGTAAAATTTTGTCCGAGTGAAGGGGCGCGGTACTCGATTTTGAAACTATAGTTTATCAATGCGTCACCTTAACGATCCCGGCTTATCTATGGACTCCGTTACCTTACCTCTGCTCATCTTGAAGACCCTGGTATGATTATGGACATGGAACCCGAGATGCCTTGTCTCTCGATGCATTAATTGTGGCAATGACGTCACAGAACGGAGGAGACATAGATTGAATCTTACGGCAGTACAGTCAGTCATAAGGCAATGGAACATACCTACCTATAAGAAATTATTGTACGCAAATGAACGAAAAAGAGGGGAAGCATTAAGACAATATTGTTGCAACTGCATTGTGGGCCGAAGGACAGTAGGTTTTTGCTTTCATGTGATGGCTGTGATATGATTTTTGAGCTGGGCAAGGTATCGAGACGACATTTATCTTCCTGCCTAGTTTCTAGATCACATAGTAATTAACAAATGAATGTAATTAAATAGAAAAATATAATATTAAAAATGTGCTATTTTCATTATATACCTCTGTAGGCATATGTAGGAAAGTAACATTAATTTGTTAGTAAGCTAACATTCTGATACTGAGTTATTATGATATTATGTTACCTACTGATGTAAGCTATCGGATATGAATTCAAATTACATTGTTAGTCACTGTTCACACCAGGCCTAAACACCCTTAAAATTGTCCTTGCACGCTTATGTATATCGCGTGACAATGCAATAATATGGTACCATGGAGCTGATCTGATGATGGAGTTGAAAGGTGGCCATAGGAACTCTTGTACTAAACAAGATAGACCCGTCGTGTTTGGACTCGTTTTACTTGTCTTGGCTAGCACTCTTACACTTAGCTGCTACATGATATCCCGGATCTCAAAAGCTGGTATTTTTAAAAAGTTATATTTTTATAATAATTTATTTTTGCAGGGTTAGGCTCAGTTCAGTCTTATTTTAGTCTAAGTAGGTTATAATAGTTTATTTTATAAAGAGATGTAATTAATTATAATTAACGTGGCCTGAAATCTAAAATAACATTAGTAAAAGTTTAAAAAAAAAGTAAGTATAGATTTTAAAGCAAAATAAAAACGATTAGAAACAATCAACTATTTATTCCAACCAAACAATTGCATCACTTTATCATCAAACTAAATCAAAATAAATTATCTACTTTAGAAGCCGCAAATTTTCATCAGGATACAACTCCAACACTTTCTTATAAATAGCCTTCGCGTCGTCATCATTTTCTTCCAGATACTCTACATTATTTATGTATTCTGAATAATTCATATTAAAACCCAAATCACCTTATTTTAAAAGACATAACTACTGGGTACTGGGTACTCATAGAGTGAATAGATTCTTTAAAGATATGTATTAAATCTTCTTCAGTAGGTATTTAGTTTCAAATTGGATATTTTCGTTGCTGTTTTGTTATAGATTTTTGTAGACTTTCAGTGAATCTTCAGAGCAGACTGACCCTTGTCGACTCAAAAGCTCTATATTATGAGATGGAGCCAACTCTTCAGACTTCTGAGTTTGATCAAAATTTTGAGAGTTGTTGAGACTTCCTTGAGAATTTTCAGATTGAGTGAAGTATTCTAAAGGGAATTCTGCATCATTCACTAAGTTAAGAGATCCAAATATTATTCCGCCGATTGAGTCTTTGTCTTGTTTTTTAATTGAAGTTTGTGAAAAGCCTTGAATCTCAGTAAAAAATTGAGGCTGAGTGAAATCTTGAGTCTGTGGGAAATTTTGAGTCTGAGTGAAATTTGGAGTCTCGGCAAAATTTTGAGTTTGAGTGAAATCTTGAGTTTCAGCGAAATTTAGAGTTTGAGTCAAATCTTGAGTCTCAGCATAATTTTGAGTTTGAGTGAATTCTCGAGTCTCAGCGAAATTTTGAGTTCGAGTGAAATCTTGAGTGTACGCTAAATTTTGAGCCTGAGTGAAGTCTTGAGCCAGAATGGAATCCCGAGACTGAATAAGCTCTTGAGAATAACTAAATTCTTTTGAAAACATAGAATTTTCTTGTAACTTTTTTCCTGTTTTATTTAGTTCTTGAAAGAAATTGAGATCAGAAGTCTGGGTAAAAGAAGGCAAAGTATTTTGGTTAAGACTCTCTGTATTTTTTACATCTTTGCTATAAGTATTTTCAAAATTTATTAATTCTTTGGTTTGTTTATTCATGACCTTTTGAGATATCATCGGTGAGACGTTTTTTTTTGGTTTCGTGGCCGGTTTTGCGTTTCTTTGTGTGGTTTTACCGAATTTCGGTATTCTTTCCTTAGGTATATCTTGATTGGCATTTTGTTGATCGCACTTCTGTCCGTTTGCTGCCATGTCTGAAACCATACTGTTTATTTAGGCTTAAGTTCGTATAGGCCGCGTGGGTAGCCCTGGTGTCAGTTTTTAAGCCGCTTGAAGGCCTCTGACACGGCTGAACAGTCCAAAAACTTAAAAAAGATGATATGATAAATTAACGTGTTGTCCGAGTGATGGTAGCGCTCATTTCTAAATATCACTCTGTCACACTAAACTGCGAGAGCTTTTGTTAACTAGGTACATAATTTAAACTACTTGTAGCTTCAGACCGCATATTTGCTTAAAATCAGGCAGTATGTAGTCAAACGCAAACCTAAACGGAATCTACGTACACGTAACGGTGTACGAGAGGCCTATGCTCAACAGTCTGCGATTACCTAATGCTTTTAACTATAAAATATAAAAAAAACAGATTGTATAAGATTACATGCTACTATGTTAAAAGATCAAAAAACATACTTTATTATAATAAATAATAATAATAAAATAATTTATATTTTGATTGTAAGAATGGACGCAATTCTTTTTTACAGAATAAGTGAGCGATTGGTTGGTTTTTTCGACATGAAGAATTTCATAAGCAAAAGTTAAAAGGTTTTCCCAAGGTTTAATGGAGGTATGATCGGAGAGCACTTTTTTAATCTTTGTGCATAAAATAATTATATATACTTATTATTATATTTTATTTTTATAAATAATATATGAACTGCTTTCACTATGGAACCAACGCCGAAATCACGAAAATTAGTTATAAGAAGGTATATTATAGAGCGTAAATGATGTTTTGAAGTGGATATAGATGTAAGACCGTAGGAATACCGCAGAAAAGACCGTAGCAACTTAATGAGTGCAAGCCACTTCCCACCGGTCTTTTTGGAAATCCATAGCCTGTGTCCAGTAGTGGACATCATACGGCTAATATGACAATGAAATTATATTTAACAATAGACAGCTCTGTCTCAATGGGTACAATAAAATAAGAATTCGATTAGATTGGTGACATCACCTTCAATATTCTTCATAGAAACACTCGCTTCTAGGTCTTGTTTATATTTTTCACGTAATTATTCGGCAAGCTATCTGGTAACTGAACTGATTAAAAAATTAATTTTCGTGTTCAGAGAGAAACTTTTTAAATGTTAATATAATTTTTTCAAACTGTCTATTTTTCGCGGTATGTTTGAGCGGCGTGTTTTTTATTTTATTTTGGCCACACACATTTGTGCATTTGCCCAAAGTCGAGTTATAAAAATACATAATATATTTATGGATATAGAATCCCGCAGACAGCTACGGCCTTATCACTAAGGAAGCATTGAACTGGATTTTAACGTTTCGGCTGCATAAGATGCATGTTTGGTAGAACACAAAAATTAGGGATTAATTTTGGTAGATCACTAGGCCGCGGCCCCAGCTGTTGGAACGCTTTAATCATAAAAATAATATTGTGTAGCTTGTACACATAGAGTAGAGCTTTATAGCGGTACATGAAAAAAAAAACATAAAGGGAAATACGGGAAATACTTTTATCAGTTATTAACTTAATAATATCCCAAATTGTAAATTATAATTATAATATCAATTGTTTTTTCAAGGAGCAAAAAAGTAGTTAACAGGAGTAGCAGGCTAGAAATCTGATTTCAGAAATAATTTTAAAAGGTTTTATTTTAATAATATAGAATAGTATAATAGTAATAAAACGCGGTAATTATGTTCATTTTTGGCGGGAAATAAGTAGACATTAGTAGTAGTCTGTTGTCTCCACCACAAGTCTGTGGAATTACGTGAACATAAATATCTTGGTTCGCTCTAATGGCAAAAATAAAAGGTACTTACTAAAGTTACTTTTTTTTTAAATTAAATTATTACACTCCACCACAAGTCTGTGGAATTACATGAACATAGAGTCTGGCTAACGAAAGTTGATACTGACAAAGCGCGGCTTTAAAAAATATCAGCATGGCAGCCCTAAACTGAGAGGAAAACAGTTTCTCTCACTCAAACTATGTAGTATTGTTACCATACCGCGATTTTGATACTTCCAAATATTTGGGAGAAATCGCAAAAAAAATCTTTTTTTCAAGCTTTAACTTGTCGTGTAGGAGTTTTATATTCATTATTACGTTAATTACTTACTGGTTTTTGACGTTATTATTAATAACGTTAACTGAGGCTTTGCATTGCTCTCCAAATAATTCAAATGATTTTAACGCGTACCTATCTACTTCATTACGATGAAGACTATAATAATATGTATAACGAATCATTTTGTTCAGTTTAGTAAATGACGTAGGTTTGAAAAATGTTTTTAATACAAGGTAAAATAACATTGAGGAAGGAATTAAAATAACCCAATTTAAAGGTAAATCCGCGATGGTAGTAGCACCGTGTATTGTCATTTAAAAAGTTTGCGAATAATTCCAGTATCAACTTTCGTTAAGGCTCCATCAAACACAGGCGGTACGAGCGGTAGAGCGGTACGAGCGGTAAAGGGCGGTACGGCGGTACGGCAGTACCGCGACCGGACCTGTGTGAGCCCTTCTTATGTAACCAGTACAATACAAATGCCCGTCCGTCTGCTATACCGCTTGTACCGCCTGTGTGTAAAGGAGCCTTTACCCAGACTCTATAATCTTGGTTCCCTCTATAATTTAAGGTTCGCTCGAATCGTTGACACTTGACACTCTTGATAGATCTGTTCTAGCCACAGATTAGTTTAAAAGTTTCCCCGCTGTTTTCCAATTTTACTCATAACCTCAACAAGTTTGATTTGAATTTATTATAAATTACAAAAAACTTAATTATAGTTTGTGCTACGTTAAAGAATAATTATTATTTAACTAACACAACTATAATTTTCCTAAGAATACCTGATTCTTACGAATTTTCATAAATCTATTGTGTAATAATTTATAAGGTAAGGACCTTATAATTTTTTTTTGTAACAGTTAAATAATTAACAATTCATAAAAAATAATTTTGCATGATTTTTACATATCTTGAACATATTATTGTCATTGTGATTATTGTTATGCAATATCAATAGTTGTTAACCTTGAAATGAGATAAAGGTTTTCAATGATATAACTGACGGATTGCATTCTTATTCTATTACCAATATTAGTGGGTGGAAACGTAGAGCCGGGTATTTAAAGTAACTAACCTTCACCAAAATGATTCATCTGCATACAGACTTGAATCTCTTTACATCACTGTTTCAATATGTTGCTATAGGCCGAACTAAACTTTGGCATCTGTGAACATAAGAGTCGTTGCGCAGTAGCAATATATTCAGATGTTAGGGGTGCAAGAGAGATGATGTGCGGAGCTTGTAGCTAACTTCACAGATGCCAAGAAGTTAGATAGCCTATAGTATTGTGCTAATGTTTTAATCTAAGGTGGATATTATGTACAAGTAAACATTTTAATCTAGACATGCGGCAAGCATCTAGTTAAGTTCAAAGAAAAATGTTCTTAAATCTTGAGTTTGAATTACATTTCAAGTAAAATAATTGCATTTTGTAAGAAATTATCTGTTATAATTTAAGATTTTGTAAAATTATAGGAGTTTATACACAACTTGTAACATAGATCTCAATTATTTTGATTGTGAGAATGATGTATGTATGTTCTTAACTTTGTCCTTAGCTTTCATTAAACATTTATGTTTTTCATGGGGTAATTATTAACAGTAAACAATAACAGTATTTATACCTTAGTACACTAGAATTTATGAAAACTGCTATTTCATTTACTTCATATCATTGTAATTAATTAATTCAATATGTAAGTAATAACTGTTCCATCCAGTAATTTGATGTAACTAAAACTTCAATACATTTTTACATGACTCCACTACGTTCCACTTCCAGAGAGAAAATAAAAATTTCTTTCTTCCATTAATGTATATTCATTATGTTTTCAGTGACACATGCTTATACCAATACATATAATATGCACATAATCACTAACAATACTAAATTTCAGGATGTCTCACATTAACGACTTGATAGGCGTACTAAGGGGGCTACGAATGGTGACGGAGGCAGGGATAAAAGTACAGCAGGAAGCCTGTCAAGTTGTATGGAATAACTCAAGCTTTAAGACGGCACTGCAGGCCTTGCCCACTAACCTTCCGTCTGCTTCTACACCCACACCAGACCTCGCTAAAGACATTGTACAGAGAGCATTAGTTGTTGCCCAGGGCTTTAGACAGTATGCTGTAATGAACATACCTAATTTTAATTCCGAAATAGAATCCAAAGCAGAGATGGACTCGCAGACCAAAGATGAAATAGACCAGCTTAATAGAGAGTTCAATAAGACATTTGAGTACTTAGAGAGGTCCCAGAAACACGCTGCACCTCCAGACAATGTGGACATAGTTTCGCCTTTGGAAAATGTTATTAAAGAAGTTACAAATAAGTCAATTCAGGACAATACTGCCAGTTCTAAAGATAAAGTTCAGCCATTACAAGATAAAGTAAGAAGTTCCGAAAAAGAAATGCAAACTGATTTTGCAAGGGCCAAAGTTAATGCTCCAGTTGTTGCTACGAGGGCTACTCCTAAACCTTCTGCCAAAAAGAAAGTTAAAGTCGCTGTAAGTATTTTAAAATCTGCATTTATATTAATTCTAATAAATATGTTATTTTTTCATATGTGTTGGTAATGTGAAGTTGAAGTTAGCCTTGGTGGTCAAGAGGTAGTGACACCCTCCTTACAATCGTGAGGTCGTGGGTTCGAATCCCTGGTCCCGTACCAATGAGTTCTTTAGAATTTATGTACGGAATTTCACACCGCTGGCTTTTTGGTGAAGGAAAACATTGTGAGGCAACCTATGTACGTCCTTAGAAGAAATTCGATGGCGTATTTGAATCTACCAACCCGTACTGGGCCAGTGTGGTGGATATGGCCCAATCACCCTTGGTGGGTAGGCCTACGTCCTGCAGTGGAATATTTAAAAGGCTAGTACAGTACAGTACAGTAATGTGAAGTTTTATTGTAGATTATATTTGCAGCTAAGCGAGAACTCAAAGGCTCGCGTGGTGCCTTCGTCCCGTATCGGGCGTATGTTTTCGTTCGGGTCGCTGGCGGCAGGGCTCGGCATCGGTACTGTGGCCCAGTACGCGCGAAACACTCTGCAGTCTGTCACAGGGAAGGAGGAACCAACACACGCTTTCCTCTCGCCGGCTAACGCGGAGAGAATAGTCGACACGCTCTGCAAAGTGAGAGGTATTGTAGCGAGTTTTAATGAATACTCCACTGATGAAGAGGCCTGTCCACATAGGATGATACAAAATATTCCTCGCCACTAGTACTATTAACAGTTCCATAATGGAACTACTGTAGAAAATTTACAACACTAGTTACATTTAAAATGGATCTGGAAATAATGGAACTAGTGTTAATTTTGAGTTTACACTAGTACCATTCACAGTTCCTTGATGGAACTACCTAATAACAATAATTGCTAGTACCAAAACATCCATATATGTAGTTAAATAGAGGAATAGCTATTTTGCAGCTAAATCTAAACCTTGACAAAAACTACACAAGGCAAATTGTGAGCCATACTCAAAATATCATACATTTTCAAATAAAAGAAGCCTGACAAAAGGCTGCTCAAGGCAAAGATCCTGGGATTCATTAGCGGAGCTTGGTTCATGTAATGAATCAAGGTTTAGATTTTGCTGCAAAAATAGCTGTTCCTCCATTTAACTATATGAATGGTACTGGTATTAAAAATCATTATCAGTATTCTCAATTATCAGTAGTTCCATCATGGAAATGTTAATGATACTAGTGACGACGAACCGAAAAAATTTGGCTTGGAGCCGTAAAGCCGCAAGTCGTGTTTTGCCTTATTTTATGTTCCTAGAGGCCCTAAAAGCTTTATAATACGGCAAAAGCTGTATCAGGACCATCACTGATGGGTGGCTGGATTCACATACGCCAGTGAATCCAGCAACTGACATTAGGCACTGTTCAGGAACCAGCGCAACAAAAAATGGTATCAAAGTTTCCTGGGAGATTTATCATTACCATTTTATGGTCCTAAGTATGTGCCCTTACTTAACTAAAGCCTAAATACCTAAACAAAATGTTTTCATAAAAACTCATCCTTTCTCCCACCAAATACCAATTCTTGGATATTCTGCTATTCTTTTTTTATAAATTGGTTTCGTTTTGAAGGTGCTGCGTTGAAGTTGGGTCAGCTACTAAGTATTCAGGACGAAGGAGTGATTTCTCCAGAATTGCAGCGGATTTTTGAGCGCGTGCGTCACTCTGCGGACTTCATGCCCACTTGGCAGGTATGCAGACAAGTTCAGACAACCCAGACTTACTAGTGTGTAGATAAATACATAAATAATAGTGCGTGCCACCAAAGATGAGACTTGACGAGCGTCAGTGGTAGGGGATCTTGCGCAGGTACAGTCATGTACAAACTAATTATCCAGAATTTGTACATCTATTAAACGTTTTTTAATAGTTTGTATATCTATTATCCAGAATTTGTATATTTACTACAAACCAAAGTAGTTTCTCAAGTCATCTCAACTCATCTTTGGTGGCGCGTAGTGTGTGTGTAAGTATGTGTATCTCCAGGAGAACCTACCCACTACTTGAACCTTATTTTTCACTCGGTCACCACACATAGTTTATACCAGTGCCTTTCAACCTGTGGGTCGCGACCCCCCAGGGGGTCGCGAAGGCTCATTAGCGGGGTCGCAAAGCTTCTATAGGAGAGTTGTAAAAGGTTAGGAAAGCTACTGCAGTAAAAAACACTTAAGTTTAAAAATATTTATTAGGAAAAATGTTAACTAAAGGACATATTTAATCAACAAAAAACAAAAAAACTCATATGAGAATTATAACACTATTGCGAAGATTGCGCATGTTTTTGATTGATCAATTTCTCCCATCGTGGATCCGTTTTTGCTACATTTAGAATTAAATCGTTTTCCAAATTTAAGCGATATCTTTCCTTACTTTTTATTTCGACCATTGATGAAAATATCAACTCGCACAAGTACGAGGTGGCAAATGGAATCAAACACTTCAAAGCCTCTATGGTTAATTCTGGGTATTCTGATTTCCTTTTTGACCAAAACGTATCTAAATTGACTGACTTAAATTCCAACTGCAGCATACCCCATCGGCAGATAAATCCAACAGATTTTCTTTGAGCTTGGTTGCCAAATTTGCCTAATTTATAGCTGCATTTAAAAACGGATTTAAAATCCACCTTTGCCCAGTATTCTTCGATATTTCTTGCATTGAGAAGTAATGACACAGTTCTTCTTTCAACTTCTCTAACACCATTTTCATACCAGGTACAAATTCTTTGATGTTTATCTCACATCCGAAATATTCAATAAAAGACTTGTGTCGAAGAAAATGAATCGAAATGGTTTTGATTTTCATTCACTCAACTCGCATGCTTGTCACTTGCCACACTCGAGACGCGTCGGCGCGGCGGCAGCGGGTCGGTCGCGGTCCTAATGCGCGTAAATTGCGTTATCTATTGGCGACGCATTCGATGTAAAATAATTTGTTTTACGTACTTAATTAACGGGTAGGTAAAAAAAAGTAACGGTAGGGGGGGTCGCGAAATATTTATTCATACTAAAGAGGCCGTGTCATGAAAAAGGTTGAAAAACACTGGTTTATACCAAAACCCATTCCTCCTTTCGTTTTCACGTAGTATAAACCATAAACATAGTTTTAAATTATTTAATGCAATTAAAAGAAAGCGAATTCCCCAAATGTGAGTTAAAAACGTTATATTTGAACACACATAAGTTTAATATGTAATTAGTTTTTGCAAAAAATAGCATGACCGACTTCACCCGTGTACAGAATTCGCGAATATTTCGCACGGATCGATGTAGCATTTTTCACATTATTGTTGATTTATCAAAAATGGCTCAGCCGATTTCGATAAAATTTAAATGGGACCAACTTCGAAGTATAAAAAAAAAAATTGAAATCGGACTACTATGAAAAAAGTTATGTACCAGTGGTTATACATAAAAAAAATATACGCTTCGAATTGAGTACCTCCTCCGGTGGTTCGCGTCGGTCAAAAAGAGCGAGTGTTTCCTAGAGGCTTTGACTACGTGACGAAAACTTAGCTCACCCACACTTCAACCCCAGATAGCATTTTTGGTAGTCGTTACGAAACTACACTAAAAAGACTAGTTTCCTAACGGCTACCAAAAAGGCTATTTGGGCTTATTATATATTATAGCTGTAATCAAGCTTCAAAGTACTGTCCCTTGCCATCAAATCATGCTTACCCTGTAATAAGCAGAAAGGGGGTGATTAAGACCATCATTGTGAAGAACTTTTACTGTGTTGCCAACTTGGGATCCGAGAAAAAAATCAGCTGTTTCATACAAAATTGCAACTCGCAATCCACAAAACGTATAAAACATCTGATTTTTTGTCTCGAATTCGGGGCTAGCCCCATAGTGAATTGTATGTGTGTATTTTTTGTCAATAGTTCAGAATTTTTTTTTTCGACCGAATCTGGCGGCTCTAGCTTAGCACAAAACATGTGTTTGTATCAGGTGGAACGCGTAATGGCGACGCAGCTGGGTGCGAACTGGCGGGAGCGCGTGCTTTCTTTCGAGGATAAACCCTTCGCAGCGGCTTCTATCGGTTAGTTACTTCTTCAAGCTTCTTCGAATTAAATTACAGGCATCCGGTGACCCGCTATGATTTTGTCTGTGGAGGACCAATTTTATGTATAAAAAGTGGTGCTTCTAGAGGATAAAAGCCGGAACTTTCTTGGAGGCTGTGAAATTAGCTACAAGCTGCGCAAAACCCAATCTTGACTAAATCTCGCAGCTGTTTTCCGCAGCTATTTTCAAGCAGTTGAATCGGCCTGTATGATAGGTGTTGCTCTGAATAGTGCAGGGATTTATTAGCATGTGCATACAGCGTTATTCAGACAGGGTGTACTAAGCCTCTATGCGCTGTTTCAGACCTATTTTTGAAGAATTTTTACTATGGGCCGTCCTGAAATTCGAGAAAAAGAATATCAGTAATAGATGAATTTTCTTCGGTTATGGTTCCGTTTCGAATTCTATAAGTATCTTCTCGGTCTCATCTCACTATATCCTATACAAAAGTGAAACTCGTATTCGATAAAAAGTATAAAGAAGTAGCTGACCCGGCAAACTTCGTTTCACGCAATATTTTTATAAATTATAGCCTAAGTGTTATACTGATGTATAAGCATTACTATCGCAAAGCTTTATCTCCATTCGTTCAGTAGTTTTTGCGTGAAAGAGGAACAAACATCATGTATTTATATACAAACTTTCGCGTATATAATACTAGTTTTTACCCGCGGCTTCGCCCGCATGATATTGTGATTTTTGACGCAATATCATTATAATTTATAGCCTATGTGTTATTCTGATATATAAGCTATATTATTGCAAAGTTTCATCTCAATCCGTTCAGTAGTTTTTGCGTGAAAGAGTAACAAACATCCATCCTCACAAACTTTCGCGTTTATAATATTAAGTAGGATTAGTAGGAAGTAGATAAGTAAGTTCGTATAGGCTGGGTGGCTAGCCCTGGTGTTACAGCTTTTAAGTCGCCTGAAGGGCTCTTAAATGTCTGGCTGAATGGTTAATACAACCGGCGCCTACAATTTAGTGTGTTGTCCGAGCCAAGGCAGCTCTCTCTTATAAATGCCACCCGCAGTCACCCATCCGAAAACTGACCATGCCGAACGTTGCTTAACTTTGGTGATCGCTGACAGACACCTAGCCAAAATACGCTATGCGCTTTACGTATAGTATGAAGTGTGAAGTGTTCTTTAAAACTAATTTCCAGGTCAAGTGCATTTGGCGACATTACACGATGGGCGAGAGGTGGCGATCAAAGTGCAGTATCCCGGCGTGGCCAAAGGAATCAACAGCGATATCGACAACCTGGTGGGAGTCATGAAGGTAGTCATACACCAAACATGATTTCATTACTTAGTTTACATTGCATGTCCTAAAGATCTTTCTTTCTTAGTCTGCATTACATGCCTTGGGTCTGTGCCTGAAATAAATGGTTTTTATTTTTGACCGATGAAACGAAGGAAGTACTCAATTCGACACGTATATACACATATTTTTTTTTGTTTAAGTATACCACGAATAACTTTTTACGTAGTCCGATTTCAAATATACTTTTTTTTATCGGAAAGAGTATACTTCGAAATTGGTCTCATTTAAATTTTATTAACAGTTAAAATCGCCAACAACGATCATATTCAGCGTTCATTTTGAGAATGTGTGAGCAAAAGTGGCATTTTTAACTGTTTTCATTCACCGTTCGGATAGCTCAAAAACAAAAAAAAATCCATTAATGCCATCGTGAACTGCCACTTTTGACCCACTTGCGGAGGTGGGTTCTATGTGATCGTTTTCTGACAGTAAAGAGTTTGACGTTTATCGTTCATTTTTGGTAGTGAGTAAAAGTTGCATAATTGGCGAAATGGGCAAAATTCCCAAACCGAATGCTTTACATCAACGCTATCTTTGCAAATGCCAAAAACGCCACCGAACGCACCTTGTGTAGAATTTTTTTTCAAACTTTGACATTCACGCATTCAATATTTATGGTGTTCCATTGTTTATAATCTATTTAAGCGATAATTTTAACATCAAATGGCCAAAACCGGGACAGTGGCCACATCCGGTGCATCTATCCTGTTGTATATTTTCAGGTATGGAACATTTTCCCCAAAGGCATGTTCGTGGACAACATAGTGGAGGTTGCCAAGAAGGAGCTCGCCTGGGAGGTGGACTACACGCGCGAGGCCGAGTGCACGCGCCGGTTCAAGCAACTGCTGGCGCCGTATCCCGAGTACTTCGTGCCTGACGTCATCGGTTAGTCTGAACTTCTTTTTAGGGTTCCGTTCCCAAAGAAAAAAAAACTAAAAAACACGCTACACGGTCAGCTGATGCGAACCATAGGCGCTCGGCTGCTTTGTCGAGCGCCTTGCAATAGATGGAAGAAAAACTTTGAGGCGATGTAATCAAATTTTCACTTTAAAAGCAGGACCCTATTACCACGTTTATGATACATATCTAACAGTTTTCCGTCTTCATACAAACAGTCGGAACGCGAATCATACCTACGCGCCTCGGAGCGGGGTATGCTCTCAGTATGCTAGTCAGTCGCGGCGCGCCGTACTGATGAACGAACGTGTGGATTTGTAACTAGTAAGCGTGCGATTTACGTTTGTAGGGTAGGGAAAAACATCAAAAACACAACATGTATTTTTATTGTTTTTATTGAACGCTTCTCATTCACAACGAATAATTTCACATCATTATAGATCCATAGGGGAGGCCTATGTCCAGCAGTGGACGTCTTTTGGCTAATGCGTGGATGGATGGACATCATTATAGATAAAAACGAAAGAAACTCTAGTACGTAAAGACTCTTTACGTATTTCTACTTACTCTTTAGTAAAGATGAAATTAAAATACTGAAGAAGAGCAGCCCTAGCGCGTGATACGTTCTGCGTGGACGCGTGGCCACAGGGCCGAGTCAAAATACTGTTAGGTACCATTACCGTGCTATTTCTACGACTCCGGTCTGTCTGTCACCAGGCTGTATCTCATGAACTTTGATAGCTAGAAAGTTGAAATTTTCACAGATGATGTAGTTCTGTTGCCGCTATAACAGCAAATAAAACAGAATAAAAGCCCCCAAGAAGTTTGACTCGTGTTATAGCAGTGGCATAGCGTGGACTAATATAGACATAGACAGTCAACGAGCCCCCTTTCCTTTCATTCTCAAGATCTACCGTACATATCTATCGTAGAGGACAACAATCGAACTTCTTGGCGGCTATGATATTAGCTACAAGCTGCGGATAACTAACGTGACATTTTGCATCACATCTATTCGAAAAGGACTTCTTGGTTCGCCTTAAATGCGCTCAAAGGTGGTGTTTTCTATAAGGAACTATAAGTGCGCCGTAATTATCTTTGCCGCGCACTTTTTGAATTTGGAAGTATTTGTAATGTTAGTGTTCAGCGCCAAGAAAATGAATGAAAAGAATGTAAATATAAGTTTTCATTTGTGTTATTATTAGATACCATTTAATTTCAATTTAGTTGTTACTCTACGTTTTATTAAATAATAATATTACAATAATATATGAGGCGCCTTTTATTTTCTCATAGAGTGTGATGAAAAGTAGAGTGTACCACTCGGACGCAAAATATATTTTTGTCTCGGGCGGCGTACTTTGAATCCCTCGTTATGTTCAGGATTCTACTCTAGAATCCATCACTTCGCTTTGGATTCAAAAAAGTGCCTTCGCCGTAAAAATAATATTTTTGTTCCCATGTCGATTTGTACTGTACCGGCCTTTTTAGGATTCCGTACCCGAAGGTTAAAACGGGATCCTATTACTAAGACTCTGTTGTCCGTCGTCGATTTGTCTATCTGTCACCAGGCTGCATCACATGAACCGTAATAAGCAAAAAGTTGAAATTTCTTAGATGATGTATTTCTGTTGCGTCTCTAAGAAAACATAAAATAACAGCAGATATTTAGTTGCATATTCACTCAAAAAAATAATTAAGGGAGCTCCCGTGCAGTACGGAACCCTTTGCATTGCGTCTGCATTTTTTTACGTCGTTTTTAAAAACTGGACAGTTTTGCGTCCCGGAGGTATTTTTTGGGACACCGGGACAGATAATCGAGAAACGGGACAGTCCCGTTTAAAACGGGACGTATGGTCACGTTACGGATAACCCAAACCTCGTGCAGCTGTTAAGTGACTTTCAGTCAGGATGATCTACGAGATTCATTCAGATTATCATACAATGATTTTCTAGATTGTCTCCGTCGTCTATAATTACACCTAGTCTTTAAGTGATACATATAATCTTCTGTATCATCGAAGTTAAGCAACGTTCAGCACGGCCAGTCTTCGGATGGGTGACCGCGGGTGGCATTTACAACTGAGCGCTAAATGACACGTTAAATTGTAGGTCCCGGTTGTTTTAATCGTTCAGCCATATGAAAGACATTGAGGTGCCTTAAACACTAGCCATCCAGCCTATACCAACTTATTTTTATCTTCTGTATTAGACGAGCTGTGCGCCCCGGAGGTGATAACGACGGAGCTGATAGAGGGAGTGCCGCTGGATCGCGTGTTCGACGCGCCTTACGACGTGAGGGTCGACGTGGCGGCCAAGATCATGCGTCTCTGTCTGCGAGAGATGTTCGTGCTGAGATGCATGCAGACCGATCCCAACTGGGCCAACTTTTTCTACAACCCTACTACTAAACAGGTAAACAACATCTTCATTAACTGACTTCCATAAAGGAAGAAGAAAGAAAAATAATAAGAAACAAGATACTTGAATTAATTTTAACTTGTTTTTAGGGTTCCGTACCTCGAAAGGAAAAAACGGAACCCTTATAGGATCACTTTGTTGTCCGTCTGTCCGTCTGTGTGTATGTCAAGACTCTTTATCTCAGGAACGCGTAAAGATATCGAGTTGAAATTTAAACTGTATACGTATATCTATGATCTCTTACAGTTATGTAAAGGAAAAACTTCTCAGTTATCATACAAAGAAGTTAGAGCCGTTTATGTCGTAAAAAACCGCATATTTCGACTGGGATACTTCCCGTTGACACAAAACTATGAAATTTGGCGAGAACCATTGTCTCAGAGTACACATATATGTAAAACTGTACATTCTTATTTAAATCACAAAAAAATAGGGCTTAAAAGTTCACAAAATATGAGTTTAAATTTCATAGTGCGTAAATCGTATCATGTAAGGTATCATAATAAAAGAGCTTAATTAGCACATGCTAAAACAGGTTTTTAATTATTTTAACAATTTTCGACGAATGACGAGAAAAGTAAAATAAAAAAACTTTTGTCGATTATGATGATGATGATGATGATGATGAGTATAGAGATTTTAACAACGTACTTCCCAATTTTGTGAAATTTTCTGGATTTGTACGGAACCCTCGGTGTGCGAGCCTGACTTGCACTTGTCCGTTTTTTTTTGTATCTATTTTATACTAAGCGCAACACAAGTAGGAAGTCGAAAAGTCGGAAGGGAAGTTATGCGCAGAACGCTGCGCAAAAGCTGAAATGTAGGTATGCGCGGGAGCTAGAGAGACGGACGTCGGGGCATACCCGCTCAACAACCTCATGCCTCCCTACGTACGAGCTCACCACTACGACACGCGGCGTCGGCATTGTGCACACAAGCGAAATACTTAGCGAATTACGGCGAAGTATCATCTGCGGCTAACTTCTAATCCGACGACTTGTGTGGCGCTGATTACATGATAATTACTTTCGTGTTTCGTGCATTGACAGGTGGTTCTGCTGGATTTCGGTGCCACTCGTGAATATTCTCAAGAGTTTATGGACCAGTACATCGAGATCATCAAAGCTGCATCGTTGGGCGACCGCGCTGAAGTTCTGCGCATGTCCAAACAAATGAAACTTCTTACCGGATACGAATCCAAGGTATTTTATATCGAGTCCTGTTTTATAGTTATGTTATTTTATGCGTGGCTGTACCATATGAAATAAATAATAAATAAATAATCTTTATTGACACCAAAATAAATGAAATATACAAAGATGTGTTAGCACCCGGACAAGAAATTCTGATTCCCGGATGCTAACGTCCTCCAACATGTTAAATAACATTTAATTTTGAAGTAAATGAAAACTGAAAAAAAAATCAAATAAAAAAATACATCAAATTCATGTGATAAATATACAATGCTAAGAGAATAATTCTCCTCTTCCAGTCGAATTCCTCATGTCTGAGGGTCGTGACCACCTCCCAAAAGTTTCTCTCTAATAATCTTCCGCCATCGTCCTCTATCCTCGGCGGCGTGGAGCGCCTTGTAAACTGACGTGTCCAGCGTGGTGCGGATCTGATCGGACCAACGCATCGGGCTCCGACCTCGCGACCGCCTGCCATCGACTTTTCCCGTAGCCATGAGCTTTTCCAAATTTTCTCCGTTCTTTCTAGCTATGTGGCCAAAGTACTCAAATACACGTCTAAGGCAGATAGTCGAGAGTCTATCCGTGACCCTGAGTTGTTTAAGAATTGATACGTTGGTCCGATGAGCAAATAATAATAATATGTAATACTGATCCACGTTCGCGGTGCGAATGGGATCTTCAAAAAAGGTCTTAGACGATTCAAGGACGCCCCAGGGTTTTATATTTTGATAACTGAGCGAACTTAGCGTTTATACAAGGTTATCCAGAACTAGTCTTCTAAGCCGAAAGGAGGTGATTGAGATCACCATTATGAACCACTTTTACTATGGGGCCAACACTGGATTCGAGGAAAAAACAGCTGTTTCATACATTTTGTCATTTCGAGTTGCAATTTTATAAGATACAGCTGTTTTTTTATGGATTGGCCCCAAAGTAAAAGTTTTTCATAATTATGGTCTTAGTCACCCCATTTTAGCTTAGTACAGGGCAAGCAGATAACACTGTATTTAGGTAGCAAATTTTTCTTTCTACTGTTCAGATGTTTGTTTGGATGTTGCTTCTCTTCTATATGTTGTATTTTTCAACGTTACTTGACGAAACTAGTTACGGGCTAAATCATATTTAATGTTGTCTGTGTACACGAGGCAAGTCATTGCGTAGTAGTCAAGTTTGACTGCCTCGGTGGCTCAGTGGTTAGTGACCCTAACTTCTGAGTCAAAGAGGCGTGGGTTCGATCCCCACCCAGGGCAAATATTTATGTGATGAACATAAGTGTTTGCTCTATGTCTGGGTGTTATTTATTTATTTACTTTGTATATAAGTATGTATTTAAAAAATAAATATATGTAGTATATCAGTCTCTGGCAGCCATATCACAAGCTTTGCTTAGTTTGGGATCAGAGGCCGTATGTAAGATGTCCTAAAATATTTATTTATTTAGTAGTGATGCCATTAAATTTGATTAGGTATATTAGGTTCTATATGTTGTTTTTAAACTTTCGCGATTTGAACACATTATTATATACTACGGGACTAATCGCGCACTAAAATTACAAGATAAATAAATACCACGTCTACCCGTGACCACAGTCAATGCAACTCGGCCGAAACGTCGGGATGATGAGGTATTTATTTATCTCGTAATTTTAGTCCTGTAGTATATAATAAGAATGATTCTATATGTATTTAGAATTTTTAGTTGTCGGCAATTTTGATTGGAAGGGGTGTGAGTTGTAATATCTCGTTATAGATTCTTTAGTATTATCTTATATATATCTTATTTAGTTTCCCCTATTTAGTTTATCTGGTTCTAGCTCTTTTCCTCTCCCAATTCAGCCGTTTGATTTTTCTGCCATCATGATAATATGATATTGTATAAGTATACTATTATTTTCAGCTTATGGAAGAAACTCACGTAGACACAGTCATGGCTATGGGGGAAGTATTCACCCAAGACACCGAGTTCGATTTCGGGACGCAGCAAACCACCAAGAAGATTCAAGAGCTCGTGCCCACTATCCTTAACCACCGTTTGTGCCCACCGCCCGAAGAAATATACTCCTTGCACAGGAAGCTGTCGGGCGTTTTCCTTCTATGCTCCAAAATGAAGATCAAAATGAATTGCCGCGATATGTTCTTTGAAGTCTACGAGCAGTACCACGCGAATCGTGCGCAACATGTGCTTTAAAATGCTGCGTACATTCTCATTTTTTTACTTCGTACGCCTGGGAACGTATACGGAACTTTGACAGATTGTATGAAAACACTCTATATTGTCTGTGGAAGTTGCGAGAGCTCCATACAAGTTCCTTATACGACTAAGTTGTGTGAAGTTCAGAAATGAGTCCCCAGGTCGCGTCATGTAAGAAAACGATGGAGCTTTAAGCTGCGTACAAGGGAAGTTAATTCCTATTGCACAGTCAATAGGGGTTAATTCTCTTAGTATACTAAGCGCCACACAAATTGGCGGATGGGAAGTTATGCGCAGAACGCTGCGCAAAAGCCAAAATATAGGTATGTGCGAGAGCCAGAGAGACTAGCACGGGGGCACACCCACCCGCCAACCTCATGCCTCCCGGGCGCTCCCTACGCTTGTGCTCACCACTACGACTCGCGGAATCGTGCACACACGGGCAATAATTAGCGAAACACGGCGTCAAGTATCAAGTGTTATCTGCGGCTAACTTCTCATCTGCCGACTTGTGTGGCGCTTAGTGCAGCTTTAACTACAGCAAGGAGATTGAATTCCTATTACGTGAAAAATAGGAGTTAAATTTCCTTTTACGCAGCTTGACACTTTTTTTACGTGACGTGATTTATAAGTTATTTAGGAGACATTATTATAGACATATGTGAATGAAACATCTTGGCGGCTGTGAAATAGGCTACAAGCTGCAGGAAACTCCTCGCGCAGCTGTTAAGTGAGCTTCAGTCAGGTTTCGTTTATTCGCAGTTTGTAGTAACCATCGTAGACGCCAAGATGTTTGATTCAGCGTATACGATATTATTTCAATGACTGTACAAATTATGAAATAAACTATTGAAAAATTATTTAACATCGATACTGTTCTACTATTTTCTTAAATTTTCGTTTCTTAGTTTAAAATGTTAAGAAGAGAGCTCAGATTGTTTTAACCTTAAAAGATTGGTCGTTTCAGTTTACATAGAATTAGAAAAGGATAGAGTATTTTGGCAAAAACTCAGCCCAGAAAATGGTAAAACAGTATGATGTCATCAACCGTCGCATTTAAATAGGAATAGAGTAATGGTGAATGCGTCTGGACGCGCCGAAGGACCCGAACTAAACTAAAATAATCGGCCAAGTGCGAGTCGGATTTACGCACGCAGGGTTCCGTACCGTAGGCTAAAGGGGCTTCCCCTTTAGCCCCATTTCAAGTGTCTACCTATTGAGTGTTCAATATTTGTTTTATCCTGTTTTTAGTATTTCTTGTAGCGGTAGCAAAAATACATCATTAGATATAGCCTTGTTTTTGAGATACAGCCCGGTGACAGACAGATAAACAGACGGACTGACAACAGAGTCATAGCAGTAGTAATAGCTTGAGTAGGTTAGTCTATGTTAACAGGCGATTTTGCCCTTTGGGTCTCTTCTTCTAATCCTAAGGCCCCACATCGGGGCAGAGGGCAGATTCAAAACTTCGCCGCTCGGTTCTGTCTTGGGTAGCTTCACCGCTTCACCTCGCTCCACGTCTTGCCGATGCTCTTCGTCTCTGCCATGACAGAGCGCCGCCAGGTCTGCCTGGAACGACCACACTTGCGCCGGCCCGCCGGATTCCAATCCAGAGCCTGTCTTGGAATATGATCCACGTTCCTGCGTAGAGTGTGACCAATCCAACCCCATTTACGACGCCTGATTTGCAGATCTACTGGGTCTTCGTGGCACAGTCTCCACAGGTCGTTGTTAGTCATTGTGTCCGGCCAGAAAATTTCCACAATTTGACGAAGACAGCGGTTAATGAAAACTTGAGAGTTGGCGAGTAACTTGCTTAGTGGTCTTCCAGGTCTCGCACCCGTATAGCAGAAAGCTCACGTTGAAGATTCTCAGTTTCACTCTAGTGTTTCGACTGCCCTACAGGGCGAAGACAAGCAAAGGCACCTCTTGCTTTGGCTATCCGGGAAGTAATGTCCCAATTCGGTCCCTCCAGATCTCGATATCGATATATTCCCCAAATAAGTGAAGTTGTCTACGCTCTCTATCGATTCATCGCCAATAAGTAGCGGATGAGAGTTACGTTCTCCACTTCTCATATCTTTGGTCATTCGCACATTTATCTTGAGACCTACTGCGGCTGCTTCCCTCTGCAGGTCTTCCAACTTGTCCTGCATGTCAACTCTGCGGTGACTGAGTACGCAGAGGTCGTCTGCATAATCAAGGTCTTGAAGGTAACCTGTAAGATCCTTTGATTACGGAACCCTAAAAACGTCAGCCGCATGGAGCATTTGACAGAAATGCGGGTCGTGCGGTGCTATTTATTTTAAATGTCGTAAAAAATCCTAGGAATTTCTTTAAAACATTCAATTATTTATAATTAGCTATGGAATCATTGATTTTTCACAATTTTACTAATTTATCTTACCATAATTATGATGAAATTTATATTTTTCGTTCAGTTTAGCTTAATTTTAAAAGCACAATAATAGTACAGAATTACGTGGTGTATGTTCGTTAGCATCTTATAACTCTGCGATATGTATGTTTTTTTCTGTATAAATATAATTATGTACGTATTTACTGTAAGTATATCGCCTTACCTACCTCTTAAAGTTTTCTAATACTTAGATTGACTAACAAATGATTTCGTCTTTGACCATGAGATACATAGTCAGAGGATTTCGTAATAGCATTCTAATAATAAATATTGTTAAAGGCTGACAGTTTAGTTGAAAATATGTACAGTCGCTTTTACCTCAGTAAAAATAGAATTTAATTTGCACTAAATTTCTGATCCAATTTTTGTTTCTAATAAGGTTTAGGTACAGCACTTACCGAGCATAAAATCAGAAAATGCTGACAGATCCAGGTGGAGCTTCAAGCGCCATCTTGAAAAAACGTTTTTGGCCTATATCTCGGAAACTATGGTCAAAAGTCACAAAACAAAACACTACTAAAATTTCGCATCTTTTATTGCCAGTAAACTTTTTTGTAAAACTAACCGTTTACGGTTTACTGCCCATTTAATAAACCGGATTTTCTATCGGCCGATAATTCTTGAAATATTAGATTAATAGTGATCTTAAACCTTATAAAATACAAAAATTGGATCGGACATTTAGTGCAAAGTTAACAAAACAAAAGTCTATTTTTACTGTGGTATTTATACAGTGGTATTTTATTGTGGTTATGGACATATATTTAATACCAAGGAAATTTTTTTTTTTTTTCCTAGAACAAAGTTATTTAATAATCTACTTTGAGTGAGTCTTGCTTGACATGTAACGAATACGGGCTAATAATGCATTATATTATTCGTGCTTAGATTTTAACTGTATATATTAAATTATTACTAACATAAGGCTATATTTAGTTTTCGAAGTGACTAAATAGTATAGTGTTAACGAGTAATTCATTAATGTAATGAAAAAATGTAAATGTTATTTGTACAGACCTGCGTTTAGTATTTCGTCGTACCAAAAAAGCTCCGCCTTGAAGCCCTGTCATGAATGGGGCCACATTATCTTATTGATCACCGCTGGTAGTCAGTCCCAGGGTATAGGCCAAATCAAACTTGTTGGCGGCAGTGAAGTTAGCTACAAGCTGCGCGGAACCCAATCCTCGTGCAGCTGTTATTTCGCCATACATTTCGCCTCGTCGAGAGTGTGGCGGCACCATTAAGTGAGCTTCAGTAAGGATTGGGTTTTGCGGAGCTTGTAGCTAAACACACACGCACACGCTCACACACACGCTCACACACACACACACACACGCTCACACACACACACACACACACACACACACACACACACACACACACACACACAGACGCACACGCTCACACACACAGCACACACACTCGCACACGCACGCGCACGCGCACACGCTCTCTCTCTCTCACACACACACACACACACACACACACGCACATATGCGTATGATGATGGCTAATCGTTTTCTACACAATTTTATGACGTCTCTGGAATATGGCAGATTAGTTTTAATGCGGAGCTTATTAATTTAGTATGACGAATCATTAAACAGCTGATCTGCTTATTTTTGTACCTGTGAATCCTGTGTGTGAACCGAAAATGGTGACGTCATCCGTCATTTCACTTGTCAGTGACATATGCATGGTAATATTTATGGAACCTGTGTATGGAATGGTAGTATACAGGGTTATCCAGAACTGGTGTACTAAGCCGAAAGGAGGTGATTCAGACCATTTTCTCGGAATCAAAAACATGTATATAATATCGATTTTGTGTTGCAGTTTTGTATGGAATATAATAATAGCTGTTTTTTGTCGAATTCCGAGCTGGCTCCATAGTAAGAGTTGTTCATAATGAGGGTAAAACCACCCCCTTTCGGCTTAGTACAGGGCAAGCAGATAACCCTGCATAAGGAAATCATACATACATGCATTATTATTTCTCTATGGCCCGCCAATCTTATAGCGGCGCCGCCCTGGCAGCCAAAAACATTATTTAACGAACAGGACTATGTAGAATATTAACGTAAGTAGTCTACGTCCGTGTTTACGAGCGCTCGTGTGTATTTGTTGTGTATAGAGATAGAAACGAGTGTGTTATTGTGTTGTTTCTTATACTAAGCGCCATACAAGTCGGCGGATGGGAAGTTATGCGCAGAACGCTGCGCAAAAGCCAAAATATAGGTATGCGCGGGAGCCAGAGAGACGAGACGCCGGGGCACACTCGCCCGCCGACTTCATGCCTCCCGCGCGCTCCCTACGCCCGTGCTCACCAATACGCCACGTGGCGTCGCCATTGTGCACGCATGCGCAATAATTAGCGAATCACGGCGACGTGTCATCTGCGGCTAAATTCTCATCCGCCGACTTGTGTGGCGCTTGGTATATCCAGTGTAAGAAAGTCTACATACATAAGCCGTCGGCTTTTAAACGTTTAAATAATGCCTACCTATACTGAATGGGAGCGGCACCCTTTAACTTATTTATTGTTTAGGTATAAAAAGGAGTAACTGTAAGTATTAATTTTCAGAACTCTAGCATTAAAATTAAAAGGAGTGTTAGACCAGAAATCGATTGGCTTTGGTTTGTAGACACACACTTTACAAACTTTCATAAAATTACAATGCAATTGTGTTTGTGAATATCAACTAGGTAGGTACCTACTATAAAATTGTTCTTAATAAAGAAGACTAAAGAAACTAGCTTAACTAATTTAAATATTTAATATTTATCACTGAATAAATACGAAATGTGTTACTAACGTCCTTGTTTTATTTTCATTCATTCGATTAAGATTTTCAAGATAATTCACCATCACATATAAATAAATATTAGGGGACATCTTACACACGGTCTCTGACCCCAAACTAAGCAAAGCTTGTGATATGGCTGACAGAGGCTGATATACTACATATACTTATTATAAATACTTACTTAAATATGTAGATAGTACCTAAATAACACCCAGACACAGAGCAAACACCTATGTTTATCACATAAATGTTTGCCCTGGGTGGGGATCGAACCCACGCCTCTTTGATCGAGAAGTCAGGGTTACAAACCAATGAGCCACCGAGGCAGTCAATCTAGAACTATCTAGTCATCTATCTAGATATCTTTTTATTTATTTCAGATATATTTGCTAGATACATAGACTACTAGAAGTGCAGGCATTTTCGATGGTCATCCCCGAAGTCACGAAAGAAAAAACAGCTGTTCCATACGTTGTGATCGACTTTAGTTTGCCTGCGGATCTTCTCTTTCCTTATGCGATCTCACAGATACTCCAAACCCTTTAGTCTTAGTCTCTTGATAGCTCTTCTCTTTACTTATACTTCTTTTCTTCACCACGTTGCAGCGCCGTAGGTCATTACAGAGACAATTCATTTTATTGTTATCAACAACACGTGACGTAACCTACCGAGAATCTTGTTTTAATCCCGCTTAGCGGTTTTGCTCCTGGTACTTCTAACCACATTATTTATTGTAGTTGTTTACAGTGGTATCCATAACATGTATCAAGTAATTCAAAATTGGTTATGGGCGTAGTTTCTGACATAATAGGTATTATTAATCGCTTGAATTTTTTAGCTTGTGTCTTCATTTGAGTTATTTATGTTCCTAAACAAAATAGTAGATAATATATCATGTTATTAAGTTTTCCCAATTTGAAATGTAGCATTAAACAAGTCTTACCTTCCCTTCTGGGAGCCTGGATCCTACGATACAGGTCACCCTAGTGTGGGATTCAGCGCACTATGAATGTTAAATTAAGTTTGTATACTATAAGGGTAATTTTGTTTTTGGTACCATAAGGAAGAGCCTAGATCTCACGACACAGGTCGCCCTAGTGTGGGATCTAGTGTACAACTTGCTTTGTGTTAAATTTTTAAGAACGTTTAACGTTTTATTTATTTATTATTATATTATTTATTTATTTTTTACTTTCGGGAATTTTAATTCGTTTAGAATAATGTTTTTAAGTTATATGACGTTAAATTAAAAGAAAACCGAGAACAAGTTATAATATTGGAAATATAAATATAATATTCACAGCTTGTAATTTTTGGATTTTACTCATCTTCAGCTTAAGATTGAACGGTTGTCGTTAAAACCTTTTTTTCCCGCTAACTATTCATAGAATACTCTAGATTTAATGTCTAAGACGGTACGGTACGGTACGTGCTGCACACAGAATAGGCCCTATTACACAGGGCACAGAAGGAGCCTCTTCATACAAACCTAGACTTAAAAATGTGAAAAATACAATCTGTACCATAGACAACTTTTGAGTGAACTTGCCACTTGAAATAGGGATTTCAAAATACATGATGAAAAGAATCGATTTCTAAATTGATTCGAGTCTAGGATGACGTCATGTCTTATCACATGATAAGTCCGGCTGGCTGAAATTTCGATTAATCTATTCACATCTTGACTCTTTTTAATAGGTGTACTTATTATATATACGTTTTTATCGTTAATTCCAGAAGTTATAAACAAAAGTCAATAACACTATTAAAAAACAGCTGACAGCCTTAAGTACCGCTAAATTCGATCTTTTCTCTTCCAGCAATAAAAAAAAAACATTATTTCATTCGTAAACCTAAAAAAAAATACGTACAGACGAACATAGAACCTCTTCCTTTTTTTAAATCGGTTAAAAATGTGAACACATCACGTGATGCTGCATCCATATTGTTAAATCGATCTAAAACTAGTAGTTCGACCCACATTGACCTTGCGACCTTATTCCTTTACATGGCCGGCCGCCCGGGTCAAAATCAATTTTGACCTTAAAGTTAATCGATCTCATACATTATCCGACATTCCTAACTGACCATAGAGAAATTTTCCACTCTGTTTACATTGTCAAATGATTTCATTTTCAATATTTTGCTTTTGCTTGTAAATTACATAGAAAGATATTTATTACTTACCGGTGGTATGTGACAATGCCTTTCGTTATTTCTTTTGAAACCGAGTAATTTCGGCAAGATAGAATGACGCAGTTCACCATATTTACCTCGTTGCTTTGAGACGCGACCGCAACGCCAGTCTAATGAAGACTAGTAACTGTATTGGTGTATCTCTCTAAGATTGGTTGATATTGGTCGGCGACATTTCATTTTGTACGATTAGGTGTCTTCTTGAAGGTCGCTGGTGCTGCATTGAATCTTCTTCAAGTAAATATTCTAAAGATGTTATTTTAACCCTATACTTGGCAGGATTTTTTTTTCTTAAAATATGTATGTTTTCTGTGTAATATGGATTACTAGACGTATAAACATGGTAAAAAAAATATTTTATAAAATCTATAATATTTACTTTTTATTTTAGAGAATGTATCCTGCAAGACACACTGCCAAGTTGGTAGCAATCTACAAACAAAAATAATTGTATCTAAGTGGATACACTGCCATGTGTGCCATAAATAACTTATTTGTAATATTTTATATATTTTATTCATAAAACAGCTTTACATAATTAGGAGATCACAATGTTATCCTTGTTTCATAATAACTACTTTATAAGTTTTATAAATTAAATAAATTGAGCATATCAACAGTCTCAAAGTTTGCTGTAACATTTAGAAAAATAATCAAATAAATCAACAGTCTCACTATTACTTATAGAACTTTAAGTTCTGGTAATTATATTTTTATATAAGCATAATACTACACTTATTACTATTAAGTAACACTTCACTGTTAACTATTACAAAAATGAGATCATATTATTCTATCATACGAGGTTATTACTTTGTATGGAAAGCTAGAAAGCAATTGCGCTCTGGCAAAAAACACAGCCTCAAGTTACATTTTTGGCAAAATACTTTCGTCTGTCCATTGGTGCAATATTTGCACCTTGAAAAGATGAAAATGTGGGAAGATGACCACATTGATCAAACCGAACTGCGTCAACAGGCCTTTCAGCTGATGGGTTTTTGATAACAGGTACTGCAGTAGAGGGTACGTTTGTTACGTGGCTAGTTCTTCCTAATTTCAGAAGGCTTTTGTAAACATCAAGTCGAAACTTTTTGAGGCTAATCGGTTTCATCTTTTGCAGCTCGTTGCTATTATTGCCATATATATTGCGACGTCGCGTCTTTTCAAAATCACGTCGGTATATCAACCAAGCGTTATTCATTGATATATCTATCATTTGTGCAATTAGTGGCAAATACCATCGGTGACCTTTAAATGGTGTTCTATAAAGTGCAACCAACATGTCGGCCAAATCAACACCACCCATGTTCAAATTATATTCCTTTACTATGTTTGGACACGTCACAGGCATCTTTCTTCTCTCTTCTTTCTTATATCGCATTACAACCTGTACAGGTCGAGCTTCCACAAATGTGCTTGCTGCGGTCACACATTTGTTGTCAGACCATTTCAGAACTACAACCTTATTTTTGTTGCATTGCACCTGCGCGTAAGAGCCTCTGCCTTTTTTCTTTAAATTTTTATCAGTAGGCAGTTTCTGTTCAGCTCCTCGCAATCTGTTTTGCCTAATTGTCCCCAAAGCAAATATTCCATACTGGTTACGTAAATATTGCAGAAGCTCAATAGATGTAAAGAAGTTGTCGAAGCACAACACCTTGCATGCGGGTTGGTGAATAGACTGAGCTAAAGCCAAAACGACTTTCGACCCTAAGCCCATGCTATTTTCTTCGTCACTTAATCGGTGAAATCGGAAAGTGTCATCTCCTCCATATAGCAAAAAGTCGTAAACGACTGAAACTCCTGCTCGTACAAAGATTTTAAATCCCCATTTTTTGGGCTTGTTTTTTATGTACTGTTTCCGACTTCCCGCTCTATTGCCTTTGTGAGGTACCATCATTTCGTCGATACTAAATCGCGACTCTTCTTCGATCTTCAAACAGTTGGCACGTATTGCTTGAAGAAGCGGCCGAACTTTATAATATCGATCACCGTCATCTTTAAAATTGTCGTTACAGTGAAGGTAACGTCTTATCATCTGGAATTTTTTCAACGTCATTATGTCAGCAACATTATTATATCGGCATTCAGTGGACCAGTAATCTGTATAAGCTGGCAACTTTGCAACTCCCATGAATATCAAAATTGCCAAGAAATCTTTGATGTCATCTTCTGTCAAATTTATCGATGTACCCTTCACTTGAGTACTGCACAGATTTGTTTGTTCAGTAAGTAGAGATATGATATTATCAGAGAAAAATTGTTTGAAATAGTCAATAGGAGTGAATCCCTCATTTGATGTTTCAAATAATACATCTTCGATTTCTGCTGCGCCACTAAATTTTTTGCTGGTCTAATTTAACATCAATTTCTTTCGTTTTATCGGTTTATTTTTTGGCAAGTCTTTTGCCAGGGCTGTGACTTTTTTAGATCGCGTAGCTGTAGATGGTGAAGGAACGCATAATGGTGATGGCACTTGTTCATAGCTAGTCGAAGCGATGGCTTGCGGTGATTGGACAGATGATACTGCCAACGGCGAAGGTGGGTGTGTAAATGATTTTAACTGATTGAGGCATTTGTTACCATGATGTAAAACTCCAGATTGGTTTGGTGACAGAATTGAGGGAGAGCTTGCAGTTTCTAATGCTGGCGATGGCAGAAACGATTGTAAGGATGTTGAAGCTAACACGTTATCTATTTCTTCATCTTCATCTGAATTCAACAGATTCAAATTTAAAAGCGACGATGGCAATGATGGAGCTGGTGAACTGCTACCAGAGTGTGTTTGAAAATGATATGGATAGTGTTGTAACTCATCGGCAGATGAGTCACTGTCTTCTAAGTCTGATTTAGCCCCCACCTTGGGAACAAGAGCAAGTATTTTTTGAGCTCTGCTATTTATTTGACGATTGTGTGATTGAACCTGCAGATCAAAATACAATTCAAATTAGAGATTACAAATAAAACAACAGTGCTAAGTATACTAGCAAAACTAATCTATATATCAATATATAGTAAACATATGTACATACATTTATACATACAAACGCCAAATGTTCCCCCTAGACTCTGAGATCTTCGCTCCTTTCGCTCGCTCGATCAAATATTAACATAACTTAAGAATACTATAATAAAATAATAAAATTGTCGTAATAAACTTGTTGATTAAACAAAATTTATTTTACCAACATGATTTCATACGTAACGGGCAGTGTATCTCCTCAGATACTAAGCAAATGTTTGCAAATTTACTGCGTACTTGGCAGTGTGCTCCTACAGATACATTCGGGAAAATGGGTAAATTACAAACTATAAAGACCCAGTTTCAATAAAAAAAAACACATACGCATAAAGTAACGTTTGTGACACATAATATTAGTAGATAATTTTAGCAAATCATTTGGAAATTCTTAAATAAATCTATTTTTTTACCTTCCGTAAAGTAGACGCCTGCGCACGGTTCGCCATCTTGCGAGCTACTGTCATTTCAGTGTTGCCAACAGCAAGAAAATATTTTTTTACTAATTATATACATTATTAGCTTTTATATTGTGCAAAAAAATATATCACAACACATTGTCAATAGTCTCAATATTTTTTTTAAATCTATGTTTCCGTACAGATACAATGCCAAGTATAGGGTTAATATTATTACGAGGAGTTTTGCCTAAAATTGCGTATTGCGTCGACCTCGCTTCATCTCTAATAACCCTACTAGTAGGTAACACGTAACACACACGAGACGAAAATCTAATTGTATTATATCTGTTGCCAAACGCCTTTCATACTTATGTAGGTACATAAAACTCTATAAACAGTAGGTATAACAATACTCAGGCCAATAATAATAATATATCGTAAAAATTGGGCCTTGAAAGGGGTGACTAACGATGTTATGTCTATTATGTATTGAATCTGCTTGAAGTTAGAGGGTCATTTATTCTGAGACCGTCAATACTTATTAAGTTATTAGTATTATAAATCCCTGAAAAAGACGATTGGCCCTGGTAACACACAACGTGCGCACAATGAAGACTGACGAGAGGATTGCTGAGCTGGAAGAAGAGTTGAGTAGGTTGCGTTGGGATATTGTGGGGCTGTCTGAAGTCCGTAGAGACGGGGAGGACACGATAACTCTGAAATCCGGCAACCTGCTCTACTACCGGGAAGGTGACCAGTGGTCCCAAGGTGGTGTCGGTTTTCTCGTTCACAAGTCCCTCGCTAACAACGTTATCACCATCGAAAGTATGTCGAGCAGGGTTTCATATCTAATACTCAAAATATCCAAGAGGTATTCGCTTAAGGTCATTCAGGTATACGCACCGACCTCGTCACACCCAGATGACGAAGTGGAGACTATGTATGAAGACGTAAGTCAGGCCATACATACGTCTAAGACCCACTTTACTGTTGTTATGGGGGACTAGTTGGGCAAAAGAAGCGATGATGAGCTGAGAGTGGGGCAATTTGGATATGGACAACGGAACCTCAGGGGCCAGAGGCTAGCTGACTTTCTGGAGAGAGAACTCTTCATAATGAACTCTTTCTTCCAGAAGCCGCCTCACAGGAAGTGGACCTGGATGAGCCCCACCAAAAATGAGATAGACTGAAGTCTATCATGACCACTGAGAAACGGATATTTAATGATGTCTCCGTGATCCACAGAGTGAAAACCGGTAGTGATCACAGAATCGTAAGAGGCACATTGGATATTAACGTTAAACTCGAAAGATCACGCCTGATTAAGTCTACGCTCCGGTCTACGCGTGCCCATATCCAAAACCCCGAGAGCTTTTAGCTCAAGTTCTCAAATCGCTTTGCTCGCCTGGAGAACTTTGCGTGGGTGGACGAGATTAACTTTAATGAGAGACTCATAGAAACTGTCCAGACGGTGGGTGCTAAATTCTTTAGACCCCGTCGTACAATTAGACCTCAAAAATTTTCCGATCAAACTCTAAATTTCATGGCCGAACAACGCTTACAGAGACTGCCGTCTTCCGATGATGCAAATTCATATAGGCAGCTGAATAGAAAAATTTCAAAATCCGTGCGGCGCGACATTCGTCTCGTTAATACTAAACATATTAAAGAGACAATAGAGCAGAACAAAGGCTCCAAAGTGTTCGCGAGGAATTTGTCTATTGGGCAAAGCCAGTTGACAAAGCTGAAGAGAGAAGATGGCAGTGTAGCGTCGACCAAGGCCGAGGTATTGGAGGAGATCGAAGGGTTCTATGGACAGCTATACGCTTCGGTCGCTAAGCCTGTTAGCAGCGCGGCCAAAGATCCAAGAGCCAAGCTGACCCGACACTTCACCGAAGATATCCCAGACACCAGCTTTTAGGTGATTAGAATGGCCCTGAATCAGCAACAGAGCTGCTGAGAGTGGTCAGAACACCGGTACTAAAAGTCCTCCAGAAGCTTTTCAACAACGTCGTCCTCGAGGGCATCACGCCAGAAGCATGGAACAGAGGCGTGGTGGTGTTGTTTTTCAAGAAAGGTGACAACACCTTATTGAAGAACTACAGACCCATCTCACTTCTGAGCCATGTTTATAAGCTTCTGAGCCATGTTTATAAGTTTCTGAGCCATGTTTATAAGCTTCTGAGCCATGTTTTTAAGTTTTCAAGGGTCATTACGAACCGTCTCGAGCGCAGGCTTGAAGAATTTTAGCTTTGCGAACAAGCCGGTTTCCGAAAAGGCTTTAGCACCATGGACCACATTCATACGCTGCGGCAGGTTATACAGAAGACCGAAGAGTATAATCTGCAACTTTGTTTAGCGTTTGTGGACTATGAAAAAGCCTTTGATTCGGTCGAGACATGGGCTGTGCTCGAGTCTCCAACGATGCCGTATTGACTAATGGTACATCGAAGTGTTGAAGTGCTTGTATAATAACGCCACTATGTCGGTCCGAGTACAGGAAGAGAGCTCCAAGGCGATCCCTTTAAAAAGAGGCGTAAGACAGGGAGACGTAATTTCTCCGAAACTGTTTACGACTACTTTGGAGAACGCCTTCAAGCTCCTGGAATGGAAAGGATTCAGCATCAATATCAATGGCGAATACTTCACTCACCTTCGGTTTGCCGACGATATAGTAGTCATGGCACAATCGATGTAAGAGCTCAGCACGATGCTCGAAGGCCTCAATCGGGTTTCTGAACAGGTGGGTCTTAAGATGAATATGGACAAGACGAAAGTCATGTGTAATTGCCATGTTTTACCCACCCCGATTTCTGTTGGAAACTCGGTTCTTGAAGTCGTGGACTCGTACGTCTACCTAGGACGAGTAGTCCAGTTAGGTAGGTCCGACTTCAATAAAGAGGCCAATCGCCCAATCCAACTCGGCTGGCCAGCGTTCGGAAAAATACGTAGCGTCTTCGTTCGTTTCGTTCGACATACCTCAGTGCCTCGAAGTCGAAAGTTTTCAACCAGTGTGTGTTGCCAGTGATGACTTATGGCACAGGAACGTGGTCTCTCACTGTGGGCCTTATTAGTAAGCTCCAAGTATCCCAACGAGCTATGGAGAGGGCTATGCTCGGAGTTCCTTGGCGGGATCGAATCAGGAATGAGGAGATCCGTAGAAGAACCAAAGTTACCGATATAGCCCAACGGATTAGCAAGTTGAAATGGCAATGCGCAGGCCACATAGCGCGGAGGACTGATGACCGGTGGAGTCGAAAAGTTCTCGAGTGGACCCACGCTACCAGCCGGTCTTATTGGAGATCCATAGAGGAGGCCTATGTCCAGCAGTGGACGTCCTTTGTATTTGGATGGATGGATGGGTTATAAATCCGAAAGTGCGTTTGTTGGTGTGTTTGTTACTCTTTCACGCAGCAACAGAGGGAGGGTTCGACATATTTTTTGCATGGACAAATCTTAAAAGTAAGTGTTATAGATACTTTTTATCCCGGAAAAATCCAAGGTTCATATGGGATAACACAGAAGCTAAAACACGGGCAAAAATGCGGGCTAAAGCTAGTCGAAAAAAAACACAATATCGCTTTTAATATTTTTATTTTGCAGGTCGAAAAGGCATTGTGGGAACATTAAAGCAATTTACATCAACCTGAGGCCTGCAGGAGGCCTTGTAATCATAATTTTACATGTTAGTACCGTATGCAATCTTAGTGAATGGATGGGTGATTTTGTGCTTCAAAAAGGCTTAATGTAGTAACCAAAAATCACAGCCCAACATCCCTTCTGCAATATTCAAATGGCACCCTTACTACAATGTATTGATTATATTTATTTGTAGAGCCACCGTATTTTTTTCTCGATTCGTAAACTTCAAACTTGTATCTTAGCGTTAACAGTGTCTTTAAAACATTACAGTTACAGTAACTGTTAGTATACTTTGTTTCCAATAATAATCAGGGGCAATTCAACGTAAGGATTAGGGCATGCAACCCGGTTAACCGAAAACCGAAAAAACCGGGTAACCGACCGCATTTGAAACTCGGTTTTTTCTAGTTATAAACCCGGTTTTTTCGGGTTTTTCGGTTTTTGCTCTAACACTTTTTTCTATGTATAAAATTACGCCTAATGTACCATTGACCAATGACTATTATATAACTACGTGCTAAGGATGAAATTCAAGTGTGAAAGTCCTCATTCTCTCTTTCTCTCACTTTACATACTGAATTAGTGAGTATCGTCATATAAGCAGAGCGCTGTAGCGTTATAAGCGTAATGCGTTTTGTCTCGTCTTGACCGAAATGCTATCAACCGCCGCCTTTTTGTATTGTTACATTAGTCTGACAGTCTCTGCTACGCTAAGTAGTAAAACTAAGCGTGATATATTTTGCACGTTTGTCTAATATTTGTAAATTATACATAAAGGAAAGCTCGATTGTTGAAATTAACAAACAAAATAAATATCATCCATCCATCAGTCATAAGAAGTCCACTGCTGGACATAGGCCTCGCCTATGAATCTCCAATAAGACCGGTTGGAAGCGGCTTGCATCCAGCGCGATCCTGCGGTCTTAATAAGGTCATCCGTCCACCTTGTGGGTGGACGTCCTACGCTGCGCTTGCCGGTACGTGGTCTCCACTCGAGAACTTTTCGACCCCATCGGTCATCAGTCCTCCGCGCTATGTGCCCAGCTCATTACCATTTCAACTTGCCAATCCATTGGGCTATGTCGGTAACTTTGGTTCTTCTACGGATCTCCTCATTTCTGATTCAATCTCGCGGAGAGACTCCGAACATAGCCCTCTCCATAGCTCGTTGGGTTGCTTGGAGCTTACTAATAAGGACCATAGTGAGAGACCACGTTTATGTGCCATAAGTCATCACGTGCAACATACACTGGTCTAAAACTTTCGACTTGAGGCACTGAGGTATGTCGGATGAGAAGAGGCTACGCAATTTTCCGAACGCTGCCCAGCCGAGTTGGATTCGGCGATTGACCTCTTTCTTGAAATCGGACCTACCTAACTGGACTACTTGTCCTAAGTAGACGTACGAGTCAACGACTTCAAGAACCGAGTTCCCAATATAAATCGAAGAGGGTACAACATGGGAATCACATTTGACTTTCGACTTGACCATGTTCATCTTAAGACTGTTGAGAAACCCGATTGAGGCCTTCCAGAATCATGCTGAGCTCTTCTATCGATTTTGCCATGACTACTATATCGTCGGCAAACCGAATGTGAGTGAGGTATTCGCCATTGACATTGATGCAATCTTTTCCATTCTAGGAGCTTGAACGCTTCTCAAAAGTAGCCGTAAACAGATTCGAAGAAATTACGACTTATGCCTCTTTTTAAAGGGATCGCCTTGGAGCTTTCTTCCTGTACTCAGACCGACATAGTGGCGTTATTATACAAGACTGCAACACTTCGATGTACCGATAGTCAATACGGCATCGTTGGAGAGACTCGAGCACAGCCCATGCCTCGACCGAATCAAAGGCTTTCTCATAGTCCGCAAACTCTAAGCAAAGTGGCAAATTATACTCTTCGGTCTTCTGTATAACCTGCCGCAGCGTATGAATGCGGCTTGTTCGGAAGGCTCATAAAGCCTACGCTCGAGACGGTTCGTAATGACCCTTGAAAACAGCTTATAAACATAGCTCAGAAGTGAGATGGGTCCATAGTTCTTCAATAAGGTGTTGTCACCTTTCTTGAAAAACAACACCACCACGCTTCTGCTCCATGCTTCTGGCGTGATGCGCTCGAGAACGACGGTGTGAAAAGCTTAGGGAGAGTTTTAGTACCGGTGTTCCACCCGCTCTCAGCAGCTCTGATGTGATACCGTCATCACCCGGCGCCTTGTTATTCTTAAACTGATTCAGGGCCATTCTAATCTCGTACAGGCTGATGTCCGGGATATCTTTGGTGAACTGTCAGGTAAGCTGGGTCTTGGATCTCTGGCCGCGCTATTGGTTATATAGGTTATTGGTTTGGTTATACACAACATATTTATACAACATATAAACATATCATATAACATATTTATTTATACGCGTCGAGTTGAGTACCTCCTCTTCGGTTGAAAAGCATTTGACATCATCACACACGTTAATTTTCTCCACCTCATCTATTCTCAAAGTACCGCTGCAACAAAATTACAATCTTCTGGCCCAGCATTTGCAATAGAGAAATATGTTAAACAGGGAGACCCACTGTCCCCGAAAATATTCACGGGCGTCCTCGAAGAAGTTTTCGGAAAGCTGGCGGCAAGCTGGGATAGAAGTAGTGTTAATATCGGTAAAAAAGGTTAACTAATCTTCATTTTGTAGACGATATCGTTATCTTCTCTTCTTCAGCCAGAGAGCTGCAATCAATGCCACAAAATCTAACCACTGCAAGCCTCTAGGTTGGATTGCGGATGAACATGTTATAGACCAAAGTGATGACCAATGGCATCAAACGTGGGGTAACTGTCGATGACGAAGACATATAATACGTTCACGATTACATCTATTTTGGGCAATAGTCACCTTCCAGAAGAGACAAGACCTAGAAGAAAAGAGAAAGCTTGGAAGAGCTATTGGGCCATGAAAAAGCATATGAAGAGACACCTTCCGATCACACTAAAGCGCAAGATGTATGTAATCTTTCCATTTTGACTTATGGTGTACAAACATTGTTTTTGACAAACAGGTGTCTTTAACTCATTGTTTTTGACAAACAGGTGTCTTTAACTAAAGTCTAAAAGTCCAAACTCAAGGTTTGCCAAAGAGCGATGGAGCGCAGTATTCTCGGTGACCGGCTAATAGACCGAGTACAAAACACCGAACTGCGTTCCAGAACTCAAATCAAAGATTTGGCTTTCACTGCCGCTAAACTGAAGTCGCAGTGGGCCGAGTAAGTCAGTCGCATGCCAGAAAACCTCTGGGTTAAAATCACCTCCGAATGGGGTCCCAACTCGGTGCGGCCTCGTAGAGGCCTATCTAATAGAGAGTCTGCACTCTCTATTAGATAGCGCGAATACATTTAATCCAAATTGGAAGGTATCAGGACAAGACCGACGTAACTGGAAATCTCGAGGGGAGGCCTTTGCCCAACAATGGGACAGTCATAAACAAACAAACAAACCATTATTTTTAGTATTTTCATATACTTACCAAAAAAAACCCGAAAAACTCGAAAAACCCGGTTTACCCGGTTTTTTAAATCAAAAACCGAAAAACCCGGTTTTTCAAAACCACCCGGTTTTTGCATGCCCTAGTAAGGATTGACCTTCATAATTTGTTAAAGTTTCAGTTTTTAATTATAGGAATGAACGTGTGCTTGAAAAAATCTGTATTTATTTATAAACGGTCGAGAGATTGAGCGGAGGCGTAGTACCTTGTGGGATAGACAGCTATTTAGGTATCTGTGGATCCTTTCAGACAAAATTCAATATTTTCATGAAATATAATACATCAAAATAAAGTGACGAGAATGAAGGTAGTTTTCGATGATATTTTTAGTTAAATATCCAATAAACGCAGCCAATAAGCTTATAGAGTTCTGGACTTTACATTAATGTTTCAGTCTTAGATAGTTCATAGAAAACCTTTTACCAAATCAATTTTATTATCAACGATACAGGTAAGTATAAGTACTTATTGCATACGGCACGGTCTTACAATTTGAAGTAGGTATGTTAGTAAATACTGCGGCTAGGATTCGACTAGAGGCATTTTAGGGGCAAATCGTTAGAGTACTATCGACAAAATAGTTTCGTATGAATATAGATGGTGCCTTGAAATCAAAGAAAAATCCAAATATACATAGCTAAAGTTTGTTATCGTATTATCGTATTAACTACCCTAAAATTTCAAAATAACTTGATAAACTATTTCATCTTAGACAGTCGAGTAAAAAGGCATCGATATATATATATATATATTTGTCGACAAAACATTGTCAATATTGATAAATTATAACACCACTAGCCGATTCCCAAGTACTTACCACAAAAATACAAATTTAGATAATAACACATTGGAATAACTAGTCGATTAGCTAGGTATACTTCATCTAGGTAATATACGTTTTCCGAGATTATGCGTAAATTGTCAGACGTACCTTAGGTACTTATTTATTTCTATAGACAGTACCCTTACTTTGAGAATTAGTTGTTCGTTGTAGAAATGCCGGATAAAAGAGTCAATAATTTTGTCTAGCAGTAAAATATAGATATCATTAAAATATACAATTAGGTACGTATGTTACCCAAATTTACATTTACACTATTTCAATAATAATTTCATTCATATCAATAGTAATTTAGTTCAGCATAACCCCGGGGTAGTAATTCTTCAATTTGATCTAAAATCATCCAGGACCGTCTAAAGGGAAAGCAACACTTATTCGAATAGTTTTAGAAACAGTTATAGTATGTTTTTGCAAACGTTTGTTCGCTTATAGGTTAATATAAATACTTATAGTTGACATTCGTATCTGTGCATATTGATACAGTGAGAATGACACTTATATAGTCTACAGAGTGCTACAACCCTCTCGGGATATCTAATTAAACATTCATATATTGATATAACAAATAATTTACTAAGAAACATCACGAATCGCCCAATGACTTTTCTGCTTTGATTTCGCATATAAATTCTGTCGTGGAATCATTTATCGTATTAATTTTATCATTTGTGGTGATTGTAAGTGCGTAGAAGCGCCGGTAGATCGCTGTTTTTACGCGCCGCTACGAAACATCTACGGTGATTCGTAGCTGTTTTCAACGTAGTCGAAACTGCTACAGACTACTATAGGAGAAAATATGTTTTTATTTAAACCTTACAATCTCTTATCAAGTTTTTACCACGCTTAGTTTAGATCTTTTTTTAACCAAAATACTATATTCCAACCACGCGTTTCCAGTATCGAGCAGTGATGTATCTTTATGTGCCACTATAACTATTACAAGTATATCTAAACAGCTAGTAAGAAATTTTACTATAAAATGGTACACTGAAATAACAACACATTTTCACAACTATTATAAGTAAGATTCAACTAAGTACTACCGTTAATCTCCGTAGTTAACATTTATTCTCTATATCGACAAAAGCTGTAAAAAATAATATTCTTGGCTGCTCTTGAAATATAAATAGCCAATTTTCGCAGATTTTTTTTATAATGAATAAATTGGGTATGTAGCTAAAATTGATATTTCTATGATAAGTTAATATATACGGCTACTACCTAAGTTCATAGGTAACACTTATAGGCCTTTCATTTTTTTTATTTAACTCTTAAATGCGTAGCAGTAAAAATATCTTTTCTTGCAAGTAATAATAAAACGAAATAATAGTGAACAAAATGCATTAGGTTGAACAAATTAAATCGGATAATTTGAAATATCATTTATTATTTTAGTGCAGTGCGAGTTGTGCAGAATGAGAAGCTAGTAACACCCTGTATCTTCCTAAGCCTAGATTCGACGTTGAATTTTTCCATCGCCTGTACACATTGTGATGCGACTTGTCGAGAAAAATTCAACACGAATATGTTACTTTTCCGTTTTGTCTTCACTCATTCGTTGGCTGATAAACTTTTAAAGTTGCATTAAAGTTTTTTTAATCGAGAATTTTGTATTTTTAATTATTGTCAAGATTTTCGAGTTATAGAGATTTCACTTAAAAAAAGAGTATCCATTAAAAAATGCATAGCAATAATTAAAACGTATCCGTTTTATCTATTCATTCCATTCCAGTTATCGTCAAAATAGATCTCAACAAATAGAATGTAAATACTAAGTAAGGATGTGGATGTAGGTTGTGGTCATTGACGGCATATGTTCAGTAGTTCACACTGGAGCATTCAGCAGTTAATCGTGGGACGGGAAAAACAAATCTGGGTTCACTCGCATCAGCCAACAAACGCGACTCACACCTATCACACGCCAGCGTCCACACCTCCTAGCCGGCAGGGACAAAAACGTGCTCCGAGCTATCTATTAGTCATCACTATATTATACCTATATACAATAAAATCTACATTGAAGACCGTTTCTCTACACGTAACAATTATAATTATAGATATTATGTAATATCAATAACCCTATTAAATCCTTTATTATATTATGTTATACGAATATAGTCAATGAGTATAATGCTTCACGCTGGGGCAGAAACGCAAAACGCAAACGATAAGTAAATAGTTCACCTAGGTAACGATGTTTACATGATTATGATAACCGTCCATTTTTATATGCGTAATGTACTAAAGTAATCACTGTAGGCCCTGAAAAAAACTGAATAATATTCGCAGAGAAACGGTCGAAAGTGGTCCGGGGGCGGAGGATCCAGTACGGAACCGCAGCCACCGCCCGGGAACCCATCGGGGGCGCACGGAGCTTTACGTAGAGATTCAATGCACGATCGAGCGACGTCCGGTCCGTCAGAAAGGAAACAAAAAGTATCAGAAGTGGCAGTCTAGGCGTTGGACTCCTTGAGGTCGGTGAGCCTCGCGAGTTGCGCGGGCTCCAGCTCGTCGGGGATGGAGGCGCGGCCGGCGCGCGGCGCGGCAGGCGGCGAATGCGGCGCCGACGGCGGGCCCGAGCCCTCGGACGCCGTGGAGCTGGACGCGGGCGGCGGCGCTTCGCCCGCGCTCGCCGGCACCGCCGTCTGCTCCGACAGCGACGACTCCTCGTCCTCGCCCTCCTCGGGCTCCGCGCTCGCCCCCTCCGCCGGTGGGAACGGCTGCTCGGGCTCCTCCACCATAGGCGTGGCCGCGGTGATCACGATCTGCGCGACGCCGAGCCCGCCGTCGTCGGCCGGCGGCTCAACTACGGCCGGCGCTGGCGCGGCCTTGCTCGGCGCAGCGCTCGCCGGCGGCGCAAACTCCTGCACACATCACGACATTTATTAACATCCACTCCTTCACAAAAACTATAGCCTGAAAATGAGTGGCTTGCAGACTTGGCTAATGAGCGATCATCAGATACACAATCGTTGTGGTTAAAACCGTCAAATCGAGACCAGTGTGCGGTGATTGGGCATCCACTGACCTTCATCGCCCTGAGCCGACGACGTACAGGCATTTTATGTGTTTAGTGTGAGTGGAAGATTGCCTCGGGCTCAAACATTTTAGAAACAGTGATTTAATTACCGTTCAGTAGTGTAACCGTGCCATGCGACAACAAGCAGCATGCCGTGATGTAGGTGAACTATATACTTTTGAATAAAGTCAATCGACGTAAAAATTGTACGAAGCCAATATTAAAAAAAATATTGCCATCAGCAACGGATGTGGCCTTTTTATAAAACATTACCTACTATGAAAAAGTTAAAAGTAGGTATGTAGATAGATACACAAATATATATTTTATTCAAAATAACTGCGATAGGCAGACTTCTGTTAAAAAGACTTCCGTTGCTGAGAAAAGTACGCAGTAAAAATAGACATACACACGAGTCACACAATCACCCGTTAATGTAACCAAATTATTAACAGTAAACAAATATACAAGCGCTAAAATCTATACCAAGCTTATTTAATTAACCAACGCTCTTATATTATTTTAACAAACCTCGTCCGAATCGACGATTTCATCGCCATAGACTTCATCAACTGATGCATGGAAAGAAATTCACATAATGTTAACCCTGATCAAAGAGATCGGTCCCAGTGTTCGCGATCATGTTATTACTAGTAGTACACAAAAATTCGATGATTCGTATGTGTATATGTTGCAGATACAATACGGGATGCCTGCCTACTGGATTATTACAAACAAATAAATAGATCCTGGTCATTAATTTTACAGCATCGAAATAATTCAATTCATCAAAGCTCAAACGCAATCAATCAAAGCGTAATCACAGAGTATGTATTGCTTTCCAAGTACTTAGAAGATTGTTTCTGAATAATATCACAAAATTGTATACATTTTCATCAAATAAGTGTATTTTTCCATCAAAAAAGACATTCAAGAAGTCGGTGAAAATCACTTGAACTTTAAAACTCTCCGTAGAGAAAAGCTAGAGTCTCTAAAAATACTAAAAGATTATTATGAACAAAAAAAGCACCACTGGTTTTTACTAATTTGAAAATCTTAGCAATATAATTGCAGATAAATGCTTTTTTTCTGTGATTCTCATAATTGTGGTGTTCTTAGAAATACTAGTTAAGGTAAGTCTCAGATTTGGTTCCCGACAGTTTAATGTGATTGATGTATAAATGATATGTTCCTTTCAACTTACCGACAATGGTGACCGGTGGAGGATAGACGATCGGCGGTGCCGAGGACGAGGCTACGGCGAACTGAGTGCCGTACTGTTCGTGCTGGTTCCTACTTAGCTCAAGGTTAAAGCCGAAGTCGTCCTCGAGATCCTCGATGTCAGCTGGCGGTGGCGGCGGCGGTTGTGACGGCGGCGCCACGTACTTCACTTCAGCTTGCTTCGTGTTGTTGTTCTCCGCAATCGCTAGCAGCGTCCAAAATAACCAATGGATACCGACACCAGGGCAACACACGCCGCTGCTAAGGTGCTTCGAGAAATGTCGCAGGATAATATCACAAAGACAAAATCAAGTTTTAAAAGTATACGCTTGATGTTCTTGTGTGATGAAGCTATAAAAGAACAAACTGGCTTTCCGATGGTAGTCAGTAGTCACCACAGTTGTGATTTATCGATCTCAGAAGTTTCTGGAGCGAAAATAGCAGACTTAATAATATTTTAATTACACTCTTCTACATGTTCCACGACATACTTCGTCGACCATGAGCGACATTGCTAATTGTAGACTGATCGATCATGTATTTTAAAATGCATATCATTTACTGTTAATTGGGTCAGTTCAAGCTGTTTCCCGATGCATAGAACCCTACATTTTCAGTCTGAACACAAATACTGCACTTTAATTGCAATTAAACAATAACGGTTTATAGAACAGTAACCAAACCACAATTTACTATACTCGTACTTTAGGCTCTTGCTAGATAAATGAATTTATAAAGCATAAGGCCGACGAAGTACACCTAATATTTGAATTTATTATTTGAATGGCTTAAGTTGGCCATATTTTATTGCAACAAAGTATAGAGACGACCAAACTACATGCTTCAATCATATTTGCCTTATTACTAAGAAGACGTGACATGAATTTATTATCATGGTTCCAGTATGTCTTAGTAAATTATGGTAACAATAATCGAATTAGTGCTTTTAAGATTTATACGGCTAATACAGAGATCATAATGATAGAAACAGAAAAATATTCATACTTAATTCACATCAAAAACAAATTGTAGAATTTACCGCATACCCATACACATCTTGGTTGTTCCCAAATGACGATAGTATATGACATAGGTAACTGTCCTAGGAGCTCAAACTTACTCTAGAGCTAGCCCATTAAACGAAAGCTCTTGGAAAATCCAAATAAGGAGCGAGAACGGACAGATAAATAGGCATATACTTAAAACTAAAGTTTCAATAGGTCATGTTTGCCAAATAAATACTCAGAATAAGTCAACCACTTCAGATGGAGGAGTTCGCGATACCATACTGTTTTATTTATTTTGGTGACAAGTCTGCGTTGAAAGTACTGAACTGAAACAGATATTACGATAGAATACTTTACAAATAATAATTTTCAAAAGCAGTCTTATTGAAAGGTTGATTAATATTATAATTCTGGACATTTCTCGCAACACTACACCGTAAGCGAAACCCATGAAAATATTAAAAATACCAATAGTAAAGCTAAAGAAGAAGCCACGACATTTAGAAGTTTCGTTAAACAGATAAATATGAATCATAAGTAAGCTACGGCTAAAATCTACTGATTATTTTTAATGACTATTAGTTCATCGACGATAAATGATACTCTTGCGTACTATATTAAAAATGTAATATTTTTAAAGTGCCTCTATGTGGGTACTTAAGTCTTTTATGTGCAATCGTGATAGTAAAAACCTGTTTTTATAAGTAAATTGATATTAGACAATGATTTTAGCCATAGCATTTTGTTAGAAGAATATACAAGCATAACGTGGTAAGGACATTCAATAAGTGCACAATGTAAGTACAAACCTAAAAAAATCGAAGTGTCGTTTTGTTTTCTTCACCTAAGTAGCGTATTTCCGTCAAAGAATTTCCAAACGAATTAGGAACATAAGATGCTAATTGAAAAATAAATTGAGAAATTGTAATGTGTTACAACATATTTCTTTCTTTTCTGTTTCTAATAAATCAAAAAGTGTATTTAATTTCAAAATGGCACGTAACATTACGTTAGATATGCATTTAGTATTTTAATTTTGTTAAAATGCTGTAGAAAGGTCACACGATTACAAATTAATAATAACATTATACGTAAATAAAACCTACACCTAGGTATATAAAAACCTTGCACTTGAACTAGGAAGATGAAATCGTAAGTAGGTAATTCTCCAGCCTAAATACAAAACCCGATTTCCTAACTACTTACGTAACTAAATATTAATCACCAACAAGTCCAGAACAAATTATGTAGTTTGTGAAGTCACTCACGTGTGACCTTTAGAGCTAGATCTATTCACTCGGCCTATATACGATCTTATTTTTGCTGATGAACTCGAAAATTGACCACACAGTTTTGTTCTGCAATTAGGCTGTGACGGCTCCCTCCACTTGGATCCACAGCTAGGCTCCACTTGTGGATCCGCGGATACCTTTTTCTCCTCTTAAATCCACCGTGAATTCATGGATACTTTTTTTCCACTTAAATCTACAAGTGGATTCATGGATACTTCTTTTTCCATCTAAATCCACAGGTGGATTCGCGAATTTTTTTTTCTGCTGCGATATCCACCAGGTGGATCCGTGGACAGTTTTAGTCCTTTTCTTTGAGAAGCACTTGAGCAAAAACCCTCAACTAGAGCACTTGAGAAAGTCTTGTCGCGGGTGATCGCAGTAGAAAAAAAAATCCGTGAATCCACCTGCTGATTTAGATGGAAAAAGAAGTATCCATGAATCCACTTGTAGATTTAAGTGGAAAAAAATATCCATGAATTCACGGTGGATTTAAGAGGAGAAAAAGGTATCCGCGGATCCACAAGTGGAGCCTAGCTGTGGATCCAAGTGGAGGGAGCCGGCTGTGACTACATTCGTGCACATGCATCAACTGGGATGTAAAATGTAGCCTATGAATTCAAACTGGTGATAAGTAATTATCTACAAAATGTTAATTTCGTAGACGGGCTATAGTTGTCTAAAACTGTTTAGATACAAACTCAAGAACTCGTAACTATTTTATCTACTTAGAAAAAATCTTTAAGCTTAGACAAGTGATATGTAGATTGGGTATGAAAAATAAAAGTTATTAAATTGTCATTAAACTACACTTAATCACTTTTGGTTATAGACTGGAGATAGAAATGTTAAGAAGAAAAAGGCATTTTTTTATGAAAATCAGTGAAAGATGAGAGGTATTATATAAGATAATTAATTATGTATATCGATACATAAATATCTGTATAGTAGCCAAATTCAATTAGACAATTAATCGATGCATGGGGACAACTTTAGTCTACTAAGGCTGCTTTCCGAACTATTTTGGAGTCAGGACTTACATTTTGCAATCCCTAGTCTATCGTAAGAGCCGAAAAATATCCAATCTAATCTTGTGATCTTGGGGGCCTCTGAGTTCTTGGCTGGTCAAATTTGAGGATCAAGCCCGCGGTACAAAAACGGGCCAGAGAACACAAAGAAGGGACGCATAAGATGATCTAGAAGACGGTACGGCGTGGCTAGTGTCGTCATAGAAGGAAAATGGAAAGGAAAAAATTCTCGGGAGCGCTGCTGAACGCAACGTAAGTACTAAGATTGTACCAGTGCGTCCCCGTAAAGAAAGGAATGAGAGCCGCTGTATCTAAACATCTCTCATCAGTTTCTTGGAGATACTGAAGTTCTGATTAGATAGTTTAGATACTGGTGCTTTGTTTCAGCTTTTCTTTATTTTATTTTTAGGAACACAGGGTGTGTAGCCCACTGTCTTCGGTAATATTGCCGAGAAGTCCTATTTTCTTACTCTTTTCTTGGTATATCCATAAATACCAATATTCTCTTTCAGACATAGAAGCAGACTTCGTCCAATATTAACCCAAAAACGTTACACGCCGATTTACTTTTCTGTGTCAGCGTCTTCTGTTTAAACGAATAATTATGGTGACTTGCTTCTCAAGAGACATTTATACGAGTAAATTGTGTAATAAAACTGCAACAATAACGAGGCTATAATTAAAGCAGACCTAGTGCCGGGTCAGTTAATCTCATGTGTGTATGATGTAGATTGCCTACAACAGATTGCATAATTGAGTATTCTTTACAACTACATATGCCTATGTAATTATATTGGAAAAGTAAATATTATAAGCCAGACTTAGAATGGATTTTAAACTAATTCCACGGATTGTCCCCATACATTCAAAATTATAAGCGAGATACTACGAGGTTCATGTGCTCTTATATGGGATATTATCGAATCAAGATGCAGAAAAAAAAACGGAAATAATATATACATAATTATGTAGAGCAGTAGAAAGGAAATTAAAGAATTTTGTTACGGTTGCATGTACCAATCACGGTCAATTTATGACTTAAAACGATAAATGTATTTTGTGAAATTTACATGAACATAAAAATCAGGTACTATGAAAGTCGAAATCAGTATTTGGTACAAACAACATTTTGCAGCAGAGTTCTTACGTGTGTCGTCAAAGCCGTTTGGTGGTGAACCAGGGGGCGTAGCGAACACCGGCGGGGCTGAATTGGGAGGCGTCCACTCTTCAGAATCTCCAATACTCAAGGGATCTCCGTTCTGTCAACATTATCAAACATTCAAACATTACCTACTAGTTTATCTTCTTAATCTTTAGGCTGTCAACAAGATTATTTTTTGCAAAAAATAGCATGACCGACTCACCCGTGTACAGATAAGAATTCGCGAATATTTCGCAGGGATCGATGTAGCATATTTCACATTATTATTGTAGATTTATCAAAAATGGCTCAGCCGATTTCAATAAAATGTAAATGGGACCAATTTTTAAGTATACTCTTTCCAATAAAAAAGAATTATTGAAATCGGACCACTACGAAAAAAGTTATGCGTGGTTATACATAAAAAAAATATATACGCGTCGAATTGTATACCTCCTCCGGTGGTTCGTCGGTCAAAAACATAGACTGTTGTTTTACAAAGTGCAGGGACTTTCAGAGGTTTCACTTTCGGATATATAATATTAGTAAGGGTGATGCCTAATTACTTCCTTTATTTATTATTTAGTTTTTTTTTGATAATATTGTTTACTTTTTTTCTTATTGTGGTTTAAATTAATATCGGCGTCAGCTTTCCATCCTGTATATCCTCAGCGTTATGACCAACTTTTACGGAAAAACCAACCCTGAAATCGCGAAAAAGGTCCCTGCACATTGCGAAGCAAAACCTTGTATGTCAATAGACAAAAGATAATACAGTTGGAAGCTAACAAAAGAAAGGCGAACACTGATATCAAACTAATTGTCAACGCTGTCAATCAAAAGAAGCTTAGGCTGTAATTTCTCAAACAGGTGCCATTTTCCATGGGAACTGCAGCAGAGTGTCGCGCGGCCCTTACACACAAACCCTGACATAAATATGTCAAATGTCGGTTGTACGTACCTAACCAATTTTAAAGCTGTTTAATTTACCCGTAGACAGAGAAGATATGGTCTGAGAATTTACCCGTTAACTTACAACATGACATGAGAGGTCAGGTGTCTTTTACACTCAATACGTAACAATTTTTAGCTGACCTCTCACGTCATGTCATGATAGGTATTTAAGTTTACGGTTATTTACTTAATACGTACATTATTTTGTAATATTGTGTAATATTGATTACATTTATTAATAAATTATAACCTCAGACCAAGTAAGAAGACTTCTTATTTAGTTTGAGATTATAACTAATACGACCTAATAAATGTTTCAAAATTGATTTCAAATGCAATACATTCACATAAGTAGAAGCAGTAAATAATTTCATGTGGTACAAAAGTTCGTTCGTTACTTTATAATTTTAGAAATAAAGCTATATATGGAAATTGAGAGTACATTTACATTTGTATACCTATACTATTTCACGCCTATAAAGAATTTATTTGTGTATAATAATTCAATTAATTTTTAAATTGTTCTTTCGTTCTTCATAAAGATCGACATTGTATTTGTTTAGGCATATTTTATCTGTAGCGGTATCTTTTCATTCAATTATATTTAATTCAGAACTTAATTTACCTTATACGAGTAAGAATATTTTTTTATATTATATTTATGTATTGGCAAAAATTTTAGATTGAACAGAAATACCTGATAGTATTCAAAATGAAACTGCTTGGTTGTTTGTTAATTACCTTGAAATACATTATCCTCTTTTTCAGAGAAAAAAATAAAGGCTTTGAAAAAAAAAACGTGTGATATCTTTGCACGTACCTCGTCACATTCCTCGACGATGAGTGAGGGGAAGTTCCCAAGGACTCCATTGACTTCCCCGCGCCACCAACCGTCGTCGAAGTCGTGCGCATTGCGGGACACGATGCGGATTATCTGCCACAATAACACATCTGCATATGTGGTATATTGCACATAAAATCACATTGTATTGTACTGTTAGGCTTTAATAGTACATTGGCGGTTGTATGCCTACCCACAAAGAGCGATTAGGTCACCACCTCACTGCAAATCTGTAAACCTACCGTGAGTTGTTAGATTCACATAGATCGTGCCACTGATTTTTTTCTGAGGGCGTATCCAAGTTTCTTCACAATATTTTTTTCTTTTAGTTGCAATGTGTTAAGGACAATGAGAAGAAAGCAAATTCACTTTATGTTAATTATTAGTAAAGCTTGAGTTTAAATACCTGTCCTTCTTCCAGGTTCAATTCATCAGGGGCTTCGGCATCATATTCGTACAAAGCGAAGCAGTAGCCAAGGGTAGCCAGATGCACTTGACCCACTTGACCCTCATCCGCAGTTTTATCTTGCTTTACTTCTTCGGGCTTGGCAACCGGTGCAGAGATCACGGATATCTGGTCAGGGGACTGAACCACTTCAGCATCTTCGCCTTCCACAGTGTAGTCCACAGAGGAGAAAGAGATCTGTGAGACCAGGCCCGGAGTGCTAGAGGGCTGTAAGGAAAAGCGAGTATTCAGCGCATCGGATCAGCTACACGTTCAGTCCAGTGGATCGGCATCGGAGCGTACGGAGCTGATGAATATTGCTTTGTGCGTATTTCAATGGTGCACTGGATCGGCATTTTTTCCCCATAGAAATTGACCCGTTCGCTCCGATTTTGACGCAGTGGATGCATACGTTCAACATACGATTTCGATATTAAGTGGTAGAACTATTAATTGGTGGTACTGTTTAACTTAAAAATCCTACCGTAGGTACCGCCAGTGGTGCGGCTAGGGGTAGGTACGGAGGGTCTGAAGCGGCAGTAAGGACATTATGTGGAGTAAAATACTGAGAGGTTATTCTGATACAGGAGCGTAACGTGTGTTGATTACGAATTCATGTGCTTATAATTAATTTACAGCCCATACGTAAACTTCTCTTTCGTTAGCAAGAAAGGCCGATTCGTGAAATATAGCTACAAAGGTTATATTATTTTATCTGTGTAACATTGTTTTTAAGTCAAAAAGTCCCATAGTACCATCAATGGTACAACATTGACTTTTGGACTTTTTGACATAACTTTTCCCACGTTTACTCGCTGAAGTAGCATTGATGGTACTATTACCACATCTTTGCGTCATTGCGATCGATTGATTGAAAGCTTGTAAAACGTTCCTCTGTTCCAGTGATAGCCGACCTTGCTCACCTGTTCCCTCTCGACGTCAAGGTAGTTGTGAGGCACGTAGCCCTCCTCCCCGCGGTAGTTGCGGGCTCGCAGCCACCCGTCGCCGTCGCCCTCACCAACCACTTCCAGCTGCTCGTTTTCGATGATGGACAACTCGTCTGGGTTCTGGGCCTGGATGTAACGACGTTGACGTCAGTCTTGTTTGTCCAATACACAATTATTGACATTTTTTTATTTAATTCCATCCATTAACATACAATTAGCAATTTTATGCTGAGGATTTTGAGCTGAGTTTCAACTAGAGACAAGATGTGAAGCTGCAAACGCGTAGGGAAGCTTTAAAACGTTATGACCTGATTCTATTGGTAGATGTTATCCTCGCACATCGCTCTTTTACACATCTCAACTCTTACCAGAGTTGAGATGTGTAAAAGAGCGATGTGGTGTGCCACCCTATTGGTCCTAAAGCAGGAATCTGAATCTACTGCTATACCGTGTAGGAGTATAGTGCAGTGCACTTATAAAGTGGCGCCGCAGGAACTTCCGGGGCTTCTGTGGTGGTGGAAGTGTCAGTCTCAATCTCCCCCCAGCTCACTTGTGTGGGATCGTCCCATCCAGCCGTCAGCTGCTCTATGCGTTTGCGTTCTTCTTCCAGTGAAGCTGCCACAAAAATTAAGATAACATAATACTGCGTGTTTCTCAAGACAGTGGCCATATTCTAGTTCTAGAATATAACTATACTTATCATTATGACCTTTTTTTATCTCAAGATCGACCCCAAAAGTGCGAGGACATAAATTAACAAAAAATTCAATAACAATATTTTCTATAGTCATTTAATTACATATAAAATCACTTGCAAGTATATATAGCTATCGACTGGCATTTTTTTAGTTTCATTTCATATTAAATTAATGTTCTTTCATAGCAAAAGGCACCTGGCAAGGTTAAAAAAAATGCAAGATTTTTACTTCATTATTTGCAAACAATCTTTCTCAATTCTTTTTGGGTTATTGTAAAACTTTTTAGCATTAAACAATGGATCAAAGTAGCTACTCAGAACGAAAAACTTCCTTCTTTGTTTCAATGAATCCAATGGGATATTTACTAAGGCAAATTTTCCTTACGAGTTTGCGACATTTATTTTCTGGGTATGATTTGAGAAGTACCGGATTTATGAAATTCCCGTAAATGTACTATTGTGTAAAATTTGTGGAACTTTGAAACATTATTGTGGTCTCTAGACGGAAAAAGTTGCGAAACTTCGTAAGGCAATCGTGGAGCGCCAACGTGACCATACAAAAACAATAAGCTGTCATGTACCTCTAAATATTAACCGAGTTGAGTGATTTTTTTTCATGTAATCAGCACTTGTCTTAGTTTTACAGTTCATTTAAACGTTTTTTTAAGTTATAAGCATTGGCTGAAGGTTACACAAACTAAAAACTTTTCTGAAAAAAAATAAGACGTAGCGTGCAATAAATATTTCTTACTCAAGCGATTGAAACCATAATAGTTTTTCCCAAAAACTGGCATAACTAAATTACGAATAGTTTGCACGGATTGATGTAGTAATTTTCACAGAATTGTTGATTTATCAAAAACGGCTCACCCGATTTTGATAAAATTCAAATGAGATTTGAATTTTATCAAAATCGGGTCCTAATCACCTTTGATGTATGATCTACCAAAAATAGAATTATCAAAATCGGATTAGTCTGTAAAAAATTGCGTGATCAAACATAAAAAAATATACACATGGCCTTGTAAACCTCCTCCGTTCCGTCGGTTAAACATTACATTTTCTTACAATTTAAAGGGTGAAAAGAGTTTTCTCCCGGAACGTAAATTTTATCAAAAATGTACCGAATATTCTCTTGATGTTCTACAAAACCTTTTCACCCCTTCGTGGGTAGGCCTACGTCCTGCAGTGGACTATTAAAAAAGGCTGGTGCAGTACAGTACAGTTCTACAGAAAACGCAAAAACAGTATTCGATTCACGATCCTCCTTGTCTTGTGGCTGAATTATGGTGAACAAATGGTGAAGTCTTATGTTCTGACCATCGACTTCCTCTTCCTGGACGGCCTCATCAAGCCTCGAGCAATTATACCGTAGCCTATGTCATATGACTAAACTGTGGTGATGATGACAGCTATGAAACGAGTGATGAGATGAGGCTGTAATCTTTGTATGTTACGCGATTACTTCACTAATTATATGTTGTGTCATATTTTATTCATAATATAGTATGAATAAAATATGATAAAAGACAGGAATTATGCCAAAGTGAGTTGTGAAATGAGTGTTGTGATGAAGTTCTGACCATCGACTTCCTCCTCCTCGACGTCCTCGTCGGCCTGCGAGCCGGAGGTGGTGCGCTGGTGGCCGATGGAGACGGCGCCCGCGCCCGCCGACGTGCCCGCCTCGCCTTCCGTGTTGTCGCTGTCGTAGAACGAGTCCGAACTCGGCTGGTCCTATAACAACAAACAATAATATTATTTCATAGAACTAGAATATAGTAGATTATTGTGTTACAATTTAAGGGGGAAGGAACTAGAATACAGATTAACAAATACACTTGGACCGTATGGGCCGGGTGCTCTAGAGATATTTAAAGATTTCTCGAGGAGATTAAAAGAAAGCACACGTGACCAGAATGCTGGCCTGTATTTTGGGCAGAAAGTCAGCATCGCAATTGACAACATTTCAAATTTTTAACATAGTAATATTTATTTATTATCTGAAAGAATATTGAAAAATAACATATACGTATTTTTTATTTTTCCAATACGACTTAGATTTTCCGTAAAATTAAGTTTTGAAAAGTAGCTTATTCTAAAAGGACGTAACTGCAAAACTTAGGACTCATAAACAATTTTACTGAAGCCACATTGGAAAAAAATAGGTGCTAGCGTTACTGTCACTATCAATGCCAATCAATCCGTCATAATTCACAACAAATAGGCCGGGAGGTCAGCGCAAAAAGTCCACTATGTACCGCGGTATACTATGGGAAGAAAAATATAAAAAATGTTTAACAACTGCCAATCACCTGAAATATGTAACAGGGTCTGCCATAAAGGCTTTAAATTAGCACCACTTAAAAGAAGAAGAATAAGTAGTACTAGTTCCAAGATACTTTTAAAATTCAAACGGATTCTTCCACCAATTGCTAGGGAACCCAGCTGACTGACTCCAGGGTATTGATGTACACCATTTTGATAACTTAATACGAATAATTCAGCTTTTGGAAAGTATTTGCATTTTTTGCGTTTACCTCTCGGGCTAAAGCCCAATAATTAAAATAGGGACAAGATAATAGGTCACTTTTGACAGATGTCAGTTTTATATTCATAGTGAGGTGACCTGCTTAAAAACATCGATTAAATGAATGAATCGAATGAATCGATACAGACTTGAAACATATGTGAATTTTAAAAATGATCATGCGAATCCCTGTCCCATTATTATTTTTTCTTTCATAAATTAAAGGAGCAAAATAAGACAAGTACCTACGTAATTTAACAAAAAAATTGCTTTTATTCACTTGAACTATCGGAACTGCTATCTTCATCACTGCTGTCAGCACTCAGAGATATTATTAATTCATTTTCAATAATATTGTCTATTCTCACATCTCGTTCAAAATCGTGTAAAATTATTTTCTTTGTCTTCTCCACGACTTTTCGCCAGTCTTCTGTAGTGACTTCTGCACATGCAGTTTGTAGCAGAGTCATCATTTTAGCAGTACTGAAGGGTGGTTCAGTATTGTTCCGCGCTGCATGACCCTTTATTTGTGCCCAAATAAGCTCGATGGCGTTATACTGGCAATGGTAGGGAGGCAATCGAATAACTTCGTGTCCATGCTCTAGGGCTAGTTCATCGATTACATAGCGGAGCTAGGACGTCTTAGTTGCTTTTACCAGATTTAACAACTCAACTTTTAATAAAGTTGGACTTGCCTCCACACCATTTCTTACCAGCCACGAGACAATTTCTTGCTTTTTATTTGCTTGAGTTGGTGGTTTATCAACTTGTACAGAATGATACGGAGCATTGTCCATTATAATTTTCGATGGGTTTTCTAAGCTGACTAGCAGCTTCTCAAACCACTCTTTAAAAACATCAAAGTTCATTTCCTCATGGTAATCTGTTGTAGTTTTAGAGGCGAATGCGAGGAGGCAGTCTGGAATAAAACCTTGAGAAGCTGATCCCGCGTGACATATAATAAGTCGGGCTCCTTTTCCCGATGGAACTTTTGAGGTGGAGGCCGCTGTATCATCGGTCCATGTCCGCGCAACCGTATGGTTCGCATTCAACCATGTTTCGTCAATAAACACGACATTGTTCCAATCCGTAATTTTATTTACCTCACGTAAGAATGTTATTCTCTTCAAAATAATATCGTAGCGTTCTAGCAGGATTTTCCGCTTGTCGGATTTTTTAAATCTAAAGCCAATCGATTTCAAAACCTTTGATAGAGAAGATTTGCCTCCAAAAAATAAACCTGCGCCTTTTAACGAACTCAATAGCTTTTCCCGTGTAGGATATTCTTTTCTCGAGTAATATCCATAAATGTGGTTGCGAATTGCAGTAGCATCAAAATTATCAACGTCAACAATTTTCTTGTCCCTCTTTCGTTATTTCGGTGTACGTAAAGTATTATCTTCTGAGCCTGATGGCCCGTATTTCTCTTTCAGAATTTGAGTTACTGTCTTCTTCCCTATTCCAAATGCTTCGGCAACGCGTTCTCTCGGTGGTTTTAATGGTAAAAGAGGCCCATCGTTAACTGATTCACGTCCAAAATAATTGTACAATTTCAGCACTAGTTCGCGAGATTGACTGTTTAGAGTTTTCCCCCGTTTCGACATAGTAAGACTGTAATGTTTTTCTTGTTTAATAATCGTTAAGCAATCGGAGTCCAATTTATAGCCAGGTAAACGTAGTCAGTAAGATCAGTTCAATGAAAAAGCCGGATCAGAAGAAAATAACAGAGAGCACACCAAAAACGCACAGTCACTTCGCACAACAACAAAAGACTGCGTCATCATCATGTTATGGCGACATGACATGCGTCATCGACAGGCACTGGTGTTGCCAGCAACATCCACCTAAATTGCACCCAACATCAATGACCTATCTATTTAGTTATTTTTTTGTATTTTTATAGTTAGTTAAAAGAATAATAAATATGTATAATTAGGTTTTACTATAATCACAACGTGGTTATAAATTTATGGTGATTTTTCTTCACAAGTAATCATTGCATTCGATTCAACTTACAATCCTATCAGCTTTCGATTTTTAGAGTAACATCCCTAGTGTTTAAAAAGAAAAAGGGTTGACTGACGCAACATTGTAACGACGTTCAGTTCTTTAGATCAGAAATTGTTTATTATGTTTAGAATGGTTTATTAGTGAAAGCAAATAGTAAAATTACTCGTATCGGTCATTATTACAATAAATATGTAAACGTAATTGAAAAAAGTTAAGCAATTGTGCAGTTCTTATTTTATGCCCGCCGTTACAAGGTTACGTTGTTGAATTTTGATGAAATGTCAAAAGTGACCTATCTTGTCCCTACCGTAATTTGAAAAGGACACTGACATTTTATTTTTAAACTACATTTTATGTGTCAGCACTGTCAGTGTTAACTGTCATTTTATATTGCTAGTATTTTTTTTATCATTGGCAACTGAACTTGTAGTATAAATTCCGAAACGGCTTGGGTGAGAGTTTTTATCCAATATCTTAGCAGTTACTGCACTAAAAATTTTGGAAAAATAAGCATAATGATCAGCATCCCGATATCTCGAAATGGTTTTGGAATTTCATAGCCTTGTGAAATATGAAAACTTGTCAATTCAGCGAGTCAATGCGGCCAGCATTTTAGGCACGTTGCCTAAGATTAAAAACAGTTTAAACCTTTTGTAGGTTTAAACAATCTCTAACATTGTCTAATTTTAACTAGTTTACTTTAGACAGGATATTTTAGTTTAGATAGGATAATTTATTTAAGTTTTGATGTTTTATAAGTTTTTTGTCTAAATTAAAGTGAATACCTTGTCAAATTGGATGTAAAATAGTTCTTCAAATAAAAAATCAACAAGGAACTACAAAATGAGGAACGAAAAAATGCCCTACATTTTTTACTATCAAAATGTAATATTTTTTTGCGCGTATCTGCTATAGATAGAGCCAGATATATACCTATTTAGATGCCTAGATAAAACGATATTTTTATTTGCCAGACTAGACTAGTTTTAATACATTTTTTAATAGAAAACATAGTTATCATTAACATACTAATATTGTACGGTAATCAAAATCGATAGAGCCGTTTTCGAGATTCAAATTTTGTACAAATAAATAATTAAGCAACCAATTCTAGAATTTTCCGTAAGCTATGCTATAGTGATATCACGTTGCATGAACGTTACGATGCATAAATTGCGCATAGTTTATAGAATATCTCGATATTCATGAAACTATCGGCAATTTTGGTCGGTACCTCCTGGACACCTGATATAGCCAATTTCAACACGATATTGTGTTGAGTTGCTCACCACAATATCGAAGCCTGCAATATCAACGCCCAATTAAGTTAGTATCGAAGCCTGATCCGAACTGGGCGAGATCCCTTTGTTCAGTATATAATCTAAATCTAGATACATATATAATTCACTATAGGTTAGTGATTGATTATTTTATAATTGGCCTGAAGTCGATTGGAATACCCAAACACTAATATGTTACTCATTTCAAAATATTTTTTAACAGCTGCTGAACTTGAATTGTAAAATTGTAGATGATCTTTGTCCGTCTCTACTGAGATAAACATTTGTGTTCAACAGTGTGCAATACAGGGTTACCCAGAACTGTCGTACTGAGCCGAAAGGGGGCAATTAAGACCATCATTATGAACAACTTTCACAATGGGAGCAAATCGCAATTCTAAAAAAATCAGCTGTCCCATACAACATTGCAACTCGGAATCGACAAACTGTATGGAAGAGCTTTTTTTCTCGAATACCGGGTTGCTCTTATAGTAAAAGTGGTTCATAATGGTGGTATTAATCACCAGCTTTTGATTTAGTATAGGATAAGCAGATAACCCTGTATGTGAGGCAACAGTTAGCAGTTATTTATAACGCTTATATATACTTACTGCAGCGCCGGAAGCATCAGTCCTGACGCTGAGAAGACTGCTGCTGCGCGGAAGAGTCTCCTGCACGGCCAGCAGGTCAATCTCCTTCAGCCACTCGTCCACGGGTGCTCCGCTGCTCTTCAAACACTCCAGCCGAGCTTCATACTTCATCTTGGAGGTTTCAGACCGGCGCAGAGTGGCGCGAAGCTCTTCTATACGGGTGTCCAGGTCTGGCCCGTTAGGATCGTTGGGGTCCACCTGGTAAACACAACCTTTTTGATAGTTTCACATTATCATTCAAAACTATTTTCAACGGAATCCCTAGTGATCCTATTTTATTTCATTGCTTATTATGCCGTCAAAGGGGGTAAATTTGTAACAGCGACGAAACGAATGTTCTCCTTAAATTAAATTCAACAAGATTATGAACATCGTCTTTAAAATTTAAAAATACATTTATTTAATTTTGGTATATGGCTTGATATATCGTAACGTAAATAATAATTATACAATGTGCCGCTTGCTCCACTGAGGACTATACAGTGAGGAGCTATATCAAAGAAGCCCATTTACATAGCAGGTACTTATTTTGAACGAATAAAATACATTCATCAAAATTAAACCTCACTTTCATTAAAATGTAAAGATGTAACGTCATCATTAACATTTTTCAAATGTAAGACGTGTTCAAAATATGTAAAATTAATCAACGTATTTGACCCCATCCCCGGTGCAGATTACAAGAGAAAGAAAGACAGGAACTGATAAAGCTTACGACCCGTACTTTGAGTACCTTTTGGCCTCCGTCGCGCATGGCCTGGTAGACGTAGATCTTGCGCGTGGCGTCGCGCACGAGTGCGGTTTCGCGCACAACGCGCGTGGCCCAGCGCCGCGCCTCCTGGGCCAGCGTGGTCGCAACCGTATCGTGCTCGATGGTCACCGTCTCCACGGGATCGTTGTCGCATGGCTCGAACTCATACTACACAACCAATTAGTATTTTTTGTCAAATATGACATAACCTACTTCAACCGTGTACAGAATTCGAATAGTTTGGACAGAACAATGCATCATCAATGTAGTAGATAATTTTCATACTATTGTTGATTTTTCAAAAACAGCTCATCTGATTGTAATAAAATTCAAATGGACCTACCTCTAAAGTATGATCTACCAAACAAAAAAATAATCATCAAAATAGGTTCATAATTGGCGGAGTAATCTTGTAAAATTCATAGGTATAAGAAAAACCATACATTAGAATTGAGAACCTCTTTTTTTAAGTTGGTTAAAAGCGTAGCAACGGACATCGTATGTTAGGAGAACATCGTCGATGTAAGGTAGTATTTAAGTATTTATATTTAAGTATTCTTTGATATAAGGAAATAATCTTTTGGCGTCTCAATTTCTCTGTATTAATAGTATATTATTATAAGCAAATCTCTTAATTATGCTGATGAAGCTACGAAAATTAATGTTACAAAATTATACAAGGTCACAGGTAACTTAGTAAATCAAGATCCTACCTAAAACGTAGCATTTTGTTTTCTCAAGATGAAACCAAAAAGTTGTCGAAGCGACGCGACGCGCAGTTAGCGAGGAAAAAGTTGGGCCGCTGACGCTACGCACGATCCGATTTCGCGGTTGGCTCACTCAAAATCAGAATGTATATGAGAGATTTTACTCATCTTCAGCTTAAGGTTGAACGGTTATCCCTAAAACCTTTTTTTCTGCTCTCTAGATGTCATCTGTGTCTAAGGCACATGCCACACGGGCGTTGACGCCGCGTAATTGCACCGCGGCGTCACCGCCGCTGCACCGCCGCGGTGCAGCGGCGGTGCTGAGCGTCGTCGCGGCGACACCGCGGCGCCCAGTGTTGCCTTAGACACTGATGACATCTAGGCAGTTAGCGGAAAAAAAGGTTTTAGGGATAACCGGCTTAAGATAAGTAAAATCTCTCATATACAGTCTGATTTTGTGTGAGCCAACCGCAGAAAGAAAGTGTTTTGTTCTTCGTTTGATATATTAGAGAAATAATCCGATCGATAAAATCTGAAATAGATGCATTGATTTGTGCAAAGTGACATGAAAAATATCTCATAAGCCCATCGAGTATGGAGTTGTGTGATTTGTCACGACGAGTGGCACAGTAACAGCTGTCCAAGTGACAGCTGTCAAACTTTAAAGTGATTTATCTCGGTCATTATCGATTCTAGACTACTGCTGTCTTCACAAAAGTAATAGAACTCGACAAAATCTACATTTCGGATGACAGCTGTCAAACTTCAAAGTGAGTTTATCTCGGTTATTATTGATTCTAGACCATTAATGTCTTCACAAAAGTGATAGAACTCAACGAGATCTACATTTCAGATGACAGCTGTCAAACTTAAAAGTGATTTATCTCGGTTATTATCGATTCTAGACTACTGCTCTGCTTCACAAAAGTAATAAAGCTCGACGAGATCTACATTTCGGATGACAGCTGTCAAACTTCAAAGTGAGTTTATCTCGATTATTATCGATTCTAGACTACTGCTGTCTTCACAAAAGTGATAGAGCTCAACGAGATCTACATTTCTGATGACAGCTGTCAAACTTAAAAGTGATTTATCTCGGTTATTATCGATTCTAGACTACTGCTCTGCTTCACAAAAGTAATAAAGCTCGACGAGATCTACATTTCGGATGACAGCTGTCAAACTTCAAAGTGAGTTTATCTCGATTATTATCGATTCTAGACTACTGCTGTCTTCACAAAAGTGATAGAGCTCAACGAGATCTACATTTCTGATGACAGCTGTCAAACTTAAAAGTGATTTATCTAGGTTATTATCAATTTTAGACTACTGCTCTCTTCACAAAAGTGATAGAGTTCAACTAGATCTACATTTCGGATGACAGCTGTCAAACTTCAACGTGATATATCTCGGTTATTATCGATTCTAGACTACTGCTGTCTTCACAAAAGTGATAGAGGTCAACGAGATCTATATTTCAGATGACAGCTGTCAAACTTAAAAGGGATTTATCTCGGTAATTATTGATTCTAGACTACTGCTGTCTTCACAAAAGTGATAAAGGTCAACGAGATCTATATTTCGAATGACAGCTGTCAAACTTCAACGTGATTTATCTCGGTTATTATCGATTCTAGACTACTGCTGTCTTCACAAAAGTGATAGAGGTCAACGAGATCTATATTTCGAATGACAGCTGTCAAACTTCAACGTGATTTATCTCGGTTATTATCGATTCTAGACTACTGCTGTCTTCACAAAAGTGATAGAGGTCAACGAAATCTACATTTCGGATGACAGCTGTCAAACTTCAAAGTGATCCGAAATGTAGATCTCGTCGAGCTTTATTTTTTTTGTGAAGAGAGCAGTAGTCTAGAATCAATAATTACCGAGATAAATCACTTTTAAGTTTGACAGCTGTCATCCGAAATGTAGATTTCGTCGAGTTCTATTACTTTTGTGAAGAGAGCAATAGTCTAGAATCGATAATAACCGAGATAAATCACTTTTAAGTTTGACAGCTGTCATCCAAAATGTAGATCTTGTCGAGTTCTATCACTTTTATGAAAACAACAGTAGTCTAGAATTGATAATGACCGAGATAATCACTTTGAAGTTTGACAGCTGTCACTTGGAAAGCTGTTACTGTGACATTCGTCGTGACAAATTACACGATCTGATTTCTAACGTGTACGAGGGATTTTTCTCATCTTCAGTTTATGATTGAACGGATTGATGAATTCAAAACCTTTTTTCCCGCTAAAAATTCATAGAATACTCGAATACTCTAGATTTAATGTCTAAATCGCTACCGGTAACACTGATCGCCGCGGTGACGCCGCGACGACGCTCAGCACCGCCGCTGCACCGCGGCGGTGCAGCGGCGGTGACGCCGCGGTGCAATTACGCGGCGTCAACGCTCGTGTGGCATGTCTGCAACACCGGTCGCCGCAGTGTCGCCGCGACGTTGCCGCACCGCCCGTCTGGCATCTCTAAGCGACTCGGGATGACACTTTGGCGCCTTCACATATTATGACGTAAAGTCCTTACGTCCTTCGCACAGATAGTAGTCCTTAAGGCCGCCATTCACGGGCACTCCATTTGGAAGCGCTCCATATGGATGGACGACATCCAAATTCTAACCACATTCACGATCACCATTTTGCGCGGCTCCACTCCATTTATTTGTAATAGCTGTTCCGAAGCAGAATTCTTTTTATATTTATCGTGATAATCACTATGTGTTGATTGCCAGAGGCATGGTAATTCTTTATACATTTCAATCACCTCTAAAACAAACTCTCTTCCCGACATAATAATACAAGTACACAACAAAACAGAGAAACACCCGTTCGTTACCGCAGCGCAAAGCAAAATGGCTGCAAATTGGAGTCCAGTTTGGCCACTCACGGGCGAGTACGCGCGGAGTGGCGCCACGCGGCGGTTGGATTTCGCATTCACGAGAATGTGGACTGCGGCCATTGGAGCGGCGCCGCATTGGATTTTGGAACGTTTGGAAATCCAACGCATGGAGCGATGCCATCAAATCCACGTCGTTTTCAGCATTCACGATGACTTTTTGTATAATTTTGGCGTTTTGGTGTGGCGCCAATCCAAATGGAGTGCCCGTGAATGGCTACCTTTAGGCACTTGTCTCACCACCGACGTTAAATGAGAAGCGAGTGTGTAGTTCCTATAATAATCACACAGCGCTGTTTTCTTAAGGTAGCGGTGTCAGTCGTATAGCAACCGTAGCACAGCGGTGAATGACATCACTAAACATTTTTGCAAAGATAATGGTACGGTTTCCAAGAGAACGATAGGTAATTGACACCGTAAACTGAGAGAAAACTAAAAATACCAGCTTATGTCCGCTAAATGACGGAATCATTGGCCTAGGAACCCAGCGAGTGCATTACTCGTGACGGCTGTATAAAGATATATAAAGACGGCTTGTTTGTCTCAGGCCGCCAAGCGACCATCGTTAAGCATCTGATCACTGGGTGGTTTTTATCTTTGATAGCTGTACTACAACTATTAATAAATATTATTAGCAGGATAATATTAAACGTGGTATGATAGAGAAATGCAATGTATGATATGCTCGATGATAGCTCAACGTATAAGCATTGTCAATCAGCGTGGCAATGCTGCCAACTGGCAGTGAGCTTGAGCATTTGGATTATCTTTAGACCTTCATGGGTCTGTGAAAGATCCAGTTGCTTGTTATTTAGTAGTAGTTTATGTAATTTTAGATTATGTAAGTCTTATATTTAGTGGTAGTTAATAAAGGCATTTTCCCCCGTTAAAAATGTATCATTTAATCTTATGCACTTGAACTTCAAATGAAATAATGAAATGTAAAAATAGATCAATAATTTTAGTTTTTAGAAGAAACATTCATATTACTGACTCTATTAAGAGAGAATTATCTCTGTGGAAGTATAAGCGCTAATCACTTTGTAATGTACAATATACTTATAGGTACATTTACTTCTTACAAGGTTTTCTTTGTTCTGCATGTAAATAAAGAAAATAATATACAGGGTTATCTATAACTGGTGAACTAAGCCGAAAGGAGGTGATTCAGTCCATCAGTATGAACTACTTTTACTATGGGGCCTGCTGAGAATTGGAGAAAACAAATCAGTTGTTTCATATATTTTGTCAGTCCTAGTTGCAATTTCGTATGGAATAACTGTTTTTTTTTTAATTTCAGGTTGGCCCCTTAATTAAAGTTGTTCATAATGACGGTCTAAATTACCTCCTTTCGTTTTGCTTAGTCCAGGCAGGCAGATAATCCTGTATTTTATACTTAACAGGGTTACTATCTTATTTCAAATATTCTAAAACCGCCTAAAATGTCAAACAACAAACACTCACGCATTGACAAACTTTTGTGTAACAGCTGTGTGAAATTAACAAAAATAATTAATTGCTTTCTATTCTATTTTTATATCAGTGTGACAAATTCGTTAATTATGTGTACGTCTGGTATTCTAGTTTTCAAGTCAAATATTGAGGGAAATTCATAAATACTTTAATTAGATAGCTATTACATAAAACGTGGAAGTATAATTTGTAACTTTTTAATTTCTGTACATTGTAAGTAATAGGCGTGCGCGAGGCGTAATTAAACACAGCCTTGACACGCTCTCCGCATTTACGATACAAAAAATGTAGCAAACTCCTATAGCGACCGAGAATGCTCAAGTTTATGACATTTACAGCTAGTTTTTCTTCTGAATTTTACTGGTACAGCGTAAGATTAAGAGATATTTTTCATTTTTAGGAGCGTAATTTAATTTGAAGTACCTAGATGGTACCTGGGCGATATAGGACCTGAGAGATTTAGATTTGGCCGGTAATGAATTATCTAAGTATTATAAGTACTTATTTTTAAAGCTATACAAATTTTATTTCAAATCGTTACCTACAGCTATTTCTAAGATAGAAATAAAATATGATACACAAGAATTGCTACGGTTTGTTTTAACTGCTTAAGTGCCTTTATTAACTACAATAATACACAATACTACTTCATATGCTAAAACTACCTACACTACTACTACATAGAAAGCAATTGGATCATCCGCAGACCCTTGAAGGGTCAAAAGGGTGAAAGGCCAGTTGGCAGCGTGCCCAGCATGTTGGCAGCATTGCTACGCTGAATGGCAATGCTTATACGTTGAGCCAAATAAACACCAGCATTTCGGTCACGCGTCGCGTTCCCTAGACGCTCAGAAAGACTTTTGAAAACAAGATGAGCTCCCGGCCCACACGGTCCCAAAGTCTCAACTCCAAATGGCTCAAATATGTAACCACTACCGAGGTTAACATATTTGCGCCGCTTGCGCTGCTCCGTCGAATTGGCCGCCGCTCTAGCTCTACTCTGAGTCTCAGAAAGATGTGACGGTGCCAAAGTATCGACGCAAGTTGCGTCCCATACTAAGGGCCGTCCACGCTTCCATAGGTCCAGCGTCATGCCGTCAGGCGAGCCCTCTCGGTTCGAGTACGGCTGCGATATTGGCGGTGACAAAAGCCCTGCGTATGACATCGTTAAGGCTGGCGTGGCGGCTAATCCGACTAGCGCATTTTGAGCAAAAGAGACCATGATGACCGAGCTGGTCAACTGCACTACCACACTGACAGAGATGGGCCTCACAACACCTTTCACCGAAGCGTAAGCTCACAGCTAGACGAAATGCAGTTGGGTCTAAAAGGTTACCAGTATTGAAAAAAGGCAATGCTTGCAACCAAAGACCGGACTCCCATACAGAGACTGCAAGGATACGAGCGCGATCCGCGACGCTAGGACACGTGTCTAGAAGAAATTTCCGTGCTAGTTCGCAGATTGGCCGATCCCACAGTCTCTGTGACGACAAAGTCTTTGGAAGCTCGGTATTTGGGCTAGTGACCCTCCAAGAATTCGTTGCTTCATTCAAATGAGCTACATCTATGCCAGAATGGCCTGAAGAAGGTGCGAGCATTTTTTCAATCAAATTATGAGTACAATGAATGGAGGACAAGAAAGCTGGTAAAGCAACGCTTGAAATTTGGCGGACCCCTAGCCCTCCAAGCCTAACAGGCAAGGAGGCTTGTAGCCACGCCCTTTCACTCATATCAATATTCAAAACCGATACTAGGGTCTGCTTTACAACATCGTCTAAGCTCAAAAGGGCTCATTGTGCTTCCACAATGGACTACATCGTAAAGCATACATACATTTTGGAACAAACAGACAACATTTTATAATGGTAAAAGCCATGTGGGCATTAATTTTGACTAGCCTATCAGAGGCACTCAAAAAATTTTGAGCTTTTCTTGAACGAAAGGCGGATAAGACTCATCTAATATCGGCGAACCCAAAAAGCGAAGCGAACACTTGTCTACCGATTTGATATTAGGTGCCAAATCATTAAATTTGCTAAGTATCAAATCTTTAATCTGGACATGAGTTGCAAACGAAAAGTTCGCGTTTAGAAAAATTTAGTTCCAAACCAATTTGACGAAACTAGTCAATAAGAATTATCACGTAGTACTGTGTTCGCTTCTACATCTAAAGTCCCGTCATCCAGATACCAAACGTTAAGTTTAGATTGGAGACGTTGGATGAATGGTCAGGCTGCCACCTTGTTTACAGCCAAGAGAAGATAGCAAAAAAATATTTTTGTAAATTAATTAGTAATTATTAATCAATTAGTAATAATCCGAATAGCAGCAGAAAAACACTGCTTTTAGAACAGGAAGAGAACTTTTGAGTGAGCTAAGAACCTCCCAAAGCGGTTTGGAAGGACCAGCAGCGCTCACGGGACTGCTGCTGGCTCCATCGGCTGCTGTCTGCAATAGGGGCCGAAGGTGTAATTGGCTATTTTTAAGGCACCGGGTACGGTGAATTTTGAGGTCTTTCTGGCTTTTAAAAAATCGCACTTGGGAACACTCTAGGCACTGAATCATGCCCCCCTGCGACACATTAACATATTGGGACAATGCATTTGGCTGGCCGAGGCGCAAATTGCCATGAATAACAAATATTATACTACAAAAAATATCCGGTTGTTATTTTTATAGACTCTTATCTAATAAGAGCAGGCTTAACAAAGTATTATAAACAAAAAAAAATCACGATATGTGTACTAACATATATAGCCTTTCCGTGATTTAACTTTATTTATTTATTAAGATCTTACTCGTAGATCAGCATTTTACATACTTGAGTGGAACATAAGATTACCCCGAGAAGATCGTTTAGGCCAAAACGGTGGATTTGGCCATGCGTTCATTGCAGTCTGGTGGGGGTCCACACAGACCAGGTTTTCTTAAATTGGGTCTCGCGAACCCCTAGGAATTCACCACTTTATCTATAAGATTTACTTGATGGTGGTTGGCAGGTAGGTTAATGCGAGTGAGCGAATGCAAATGACCATGTGGGCTTCTTTAACCGATTTCCGAAAATGAGGAGGTTCTACTTCGAGCAAATATTTATATTATAGAAAATATCCATATTATAGATATTTGCTCGAAGAGGTTCTATGTTCTTCTGTATGTATTTTTTTGTGTATTTTCTGTCATTCATCGACATTTTAGCAAATTGTAAACCGATTTCAAAAACTTTTTTTGTTCAAAATGGTATGCTCCCAAGATAGTCTTATTTAAATTTTATAATTTTATGAAAATCGGCTAACTCGTAAAAAATCGAAAATAACGTAAAAATTACTAATTGGATTCGGAAAATTACACATCGATTCGTGCGAACTATTCGAATTCTGTACACGATTTAAGTCGGTTATGCCATTTTTGGGAAAAATAAATAATTAATCACGCTTTGCCCTGATAGAACCGAAATAAAAACATCCAATTACCAACTCAGAAATATGGTAAATTGTCTTTAAAAAGTTACCGAGACCGGGGTACGAACTAATATCACAAAGCGAACACTTACTTACAATTTACTCACCACTTGTGTTATTGTTATTGTTTAGAATCGTAAGTTGTTCATAAACTTTTACGATTAGGTATTTATTTAGTTATCTCTTATTTCTACTTTCATTGCGCGATTACCCGTAAGAATCATTGCGCGATTACTCGTAAGAATCATTGCGCGATTACTCGTAAGAATCATTGCGCGATTACCCGTAAGAATATAAAAACAATGTACCTAAATAACTTTAAGCCAAGTCCATGAAACTTTAGTAAAGGTAGGTAGGTACCTGTAGAGCAAAAAGAAGTGAATTTACTCTAAATTGGCCCTTGTACAGTAAAGCTTCGATTGCTAATGCAATAGAGCCCGTAGCAGCCTTTATTGGAAACACTCCAGGCAGTCTCGCTCAATGTACTTACCTATAATTTAATTTAGAGAACATTGTCTGTGACATCGATATAGAGACGAGTGCAAAACGGTACAGGTTTCGATAAGATGAAGATCTATCAACAATGGTAATGGCTTGATAATGCATTTTGTAAGGATTTGTTGAACATTTTTATTCGACTTTCAAAGCGGGCGAATTTTTAAATTTGTCTGTATTTTTAATCTCTTTGTCTTTTATATTGACTTGGCATTTCTTCCTTCATTTTGTTGGTCTTTTATCAGATATCTGTGGTCTTTTACAAGTGAATTGAAATTGTCAAAGAAAGAAAAAGATAAAACACGACTAACAGATAATGAATCCATCAATCAATCGACAATCCCGAGTAAATAGGTATCTTCTAGGTAAGCGTGCTACACCCTAGACCGCACATCTGCTTAACATCAGGTAGCGTGTAGTCAAACGCGTACCTATTGAAATTAAAAAAAAAATTACTAGGTTCTCTTAAAGTAGCTTGTTTATTAATGAAGCTGTCTGCGAAAAACCGATTGTATTATATTCGGGTAGAATAGAAGTACAGAATTATTCCTCTTCGAGACGATTCTCATGGTCACTTGCGTGGCAAAAGTATTGTTTGCGGCTTCGCCTGCGTTATATTAGGAAACAAAATATGATTCCGAAATTAATATGATTGATTGATTGTTTGATTGATCACGATTTATTATGACTTTTCAGTTTGCTCTATTTTCGTTCTTCATTACTTTTATTAGTCTATTACTACTATTATTAGTAGTAATAGACTAATAAAAACGAAAAAGGGGGACTGAGACAGGTGCGGGCACCGGGGACCCGCCGCCCGCACCTGTCTAAGTCCTCTGTGTGTGTGTGTTAATGGTTCCGATGCCGTACCAATGCCGTACCGACTCCGTACCGATGCCGGACAGACGGCGTAACGCACCGACGCGAATTAAGGCTTACACAAAACCTAAATCAGAACCAGATCGACCTACACAGCGCCGGCAAGACGGACGCTCTCTCCACCATGCCATAACCCAGAAAAATATTGTTTGAGGTTGAGCCGTACCCAACCACATGGGAGAAAGAGAAGAAAATCTATGAATAAAAACTATCGCATTAGGTTAAACCTGTAAAGATATGTGTATTATGGAAAAAAATGAAATGAAATATTTTCTAGTCTAAATTTGATATTAAAATGAAATTCTTTATTTTTGTTTATATCAACTTCTTCGGTCAAGCCGCAGTGTTGATGGTGAACAACATAAAAAGCGCTTAGTAAATTTCTACGTACTGCTTATTATATCTTCTTTGGTGCTGCGCAATGTTCTTTCTCACCTACATTGGATTTCTCAAAAAGTAGTAGTAGTATTTTTGTCATTTTTCTAGGGTTCGGTAATATGGCTATTTATAATCCCCATACAGAAAAAAATTCAAAATTCAAAAAAGAAAATTTGCTTGCGAATTAAATGGTTAAGACGCTTTTTTCGCATTAAAAAGTAGTAGCCTATGTCATTTCTCAGGCATTAGACTATCTGTGTATCAAATTTAACTTTCGCATTTCTATAAATAAAATATATATAACATATGGATATATATCAGTAAAGTGAGTAAATAAGTAGTAAGTGAATATAAGTAAATAAATAAAATATGTAAGTAAAATAAGTAAAAAGTATATTATAAGTAAGGAAGTAAGAATGTATCCAATTCCATCTGATTATGTTATCAAGCGCTAATTTAATTAAAACTCAAATAAGCATAACATGAAATTAAGTACGACAAAGTTACTATGGGATTTAATTCGACTACGAATAGTCGAATAAAAATCTTTGTCGTTTTTATCTATTTTTCCGTCTATCCCCCGTGACTCAACTGCATGGCTCAACTAGTAGAGCGAAGGGAAATTTTACTTTCCCGTGAGACTCCTAGTAGTGCTAAATACTCTGTGTTTTGTTTTCCTCAAATAAATATATATCTATCTATTTAGAATATAAATTACCTGAATATGCTGTTTTAGCACCGGGTAGTAGAGATACACGCACTGCAGGTTGTACTCCCGGGTGAGCTGCTGGGCTTGATCGCGGATCTTGCCGAAGGAGTGCTGCGTGGCGGAGCAGGTCAGCAGTTCGGTGCGGCCCATGAGGGTCAGAAACTCGGACACCTTCTCGTACACGGCCGACTCCATGTGCTGCATGCAAGTCTGCAGCTCCACCAGGAAGTAGCGGTTCTGTGAAGAAATACATTCTAGAAGGTCTGATATTACAAAGCAATGATGTTTAATGTGTATTATACTTCAATGTTACAAAGATAATGCAAATAAATCAAAGACCAAGGAGATACTCGACTGATTATGGTTTTGTTTGACTTTGTAGAGTATTTCTTTGTCTTACGAACCGCCTTAGGACAAAAGAGGCCAACAGTTAAGTGTGAACGTTTGCCGCCGGTAGGAAGATCACCATTTTTGGAAAAAAATATCCACCATCCTTAATTTGTAAGAAAAAACGATTTTTTTAACATGACAGTTCAGAAATTGGTGAAAAAAGGTTTCATTCTCAATAATGTTTTTCTATTAAGCGTATCGACATACATGTACATATGTGTATGTTGAGATCTATGTACAATTGTACATACCTATGTCTCGTCCCGCCTACGTGTCTCGACATATTCTTGACAACCTAACTTTCCAGTTAAATGTACCTGATGTGCATTAGCAGCTGCAATACTAAGAAGGTAGTCGTTCCTGGCACCAGTAGACTTCTCCTCCAGCTGGTCGCGCCTTGAAGAAACCTTCGCGCTGTTCTTTTGCAGCGATGTGATGGATTGGAAGAAGGAACCCTTTTTCTTCTTCAGCCTAGGGAATAAAATGTTTTTGCTTTAAGGTAAAAATGTTAGTGCAACAAAATAATTAAATAGTGCATTAAATAATATAATTAGTGCAACAACATTTGTATACAGGATTACCCTCTTGTTGCCCTCTACTAAGCCAAAAGGGAATGATTAGGACCATCATTTTGAACAACTTCTACTATATGGCCAACCCGGCATTCGAGAAAAAAAACAGCTATTTCATACATTTTGTCGAGATTCAATTTTGTTTGGAAGTTGGAACAACTGACCTCGGTTACCCCCATAATAAAAGTTGTACATGATTGTCAGTTTACCACGTGTTCGGGTTAGTACACCAATTCGGGATAACCCTGTGTAAGTACCGTAACTTGTTTTCAGATAAGTAGATTCTACAAAATAGAGAAGTAAGTAGAACTACTATGAGACGAACTATGAAAATAAAAATAAGAAGAAGTTTATAGCAAAAAGCTTCAATTAAATAATTCATCAAAATCATTAGAGACGTTTCAGTTATACAAACTTAGTAAAAACAATACTAAAATATACTTATATACGTATACTAAGATTACTCTTCTTTGTTTTAGCCACATAAAATCATATTTATTATGACCATATTGACTATAGATCTAATAACAAATGTACGAAATTCTTAAAAATGTTCTACTTTTGTAGTTAATGATGCCAAAGGTTGCTGAAGCCAAGCTGTTTAACTCAAGCGTAACAACTTGAGTTCAAATGTGGACTTCAGTAACTTCCTAATTGAATCAAAATATAGAAAAAAATATTTAACATTGCAAACATTTAATAAACCCTCATATTCAGTATTTTATTTAATACTGAATGAGTAGAAAGATCATGTAATTTAAATAGTTTAATAATATTTTTTTGTATTTTCATATTCATAAATTCATCATCAATATCTGCCGTCGGATGCCTACTGCTGCACATCAACCCCCCTATGGATATCCTATCAATCATATAATATCAAGATCAGTTGGAAACAGCCTGCATCAGTCTTGATTAGATCATCCCCCTTGTTTCTGGATATCCTATGCTACGTACCGGTACGTGGTCTCCATTCGAAAACGCCATGATTTCATAGGCCAAATGTTCTACGAACTATATGCACTGCCCACTGCCCTTTAAACTTGCTAACCCGCTGGTCCACTAAGACGATATCTTTTTCGTTTACATTTGTAGGTACTCCTCATTTCTGACTTAATCCAGTACATACTCGTGGACTCAGTGCATAGCCTTCTCCAGAGTATTTTGGACAACTTTGAGCTTACTTATAAGACCCATAGTCACAGCCGCGTCTGTGCCATAAGTCATTGGTAACACGCATTGGTCAAAAATCATTTCATAGCTTTCGTACATTGGTATTTTACACTTTTAGACATTTTGGGAAACTTTCTACTGTTCGTGTGGAATGTATGTAGGTTCTAATTCTGTGGATATTTGCTCTGAGGAGTGTACATGAATGAAACACGAGGTAGGTAAGGCTGCTTTTCCATTTATCTAAGCTAAGCTATGAACATATTTTGATATCAACAAACCACTGCTTCGGAGTCTCACTCGCACCTCGCACATTTGTAAGTTTGTGTCTAATATATAAATGAGGTTATGATATCTTTTCAGATAGATATACATAATATTCGGAATAAAAATACTAATATTAAGGAATATGCATAATATTTAGAATGGAGCTATTTATCCGTACAATATTTAAGGTTATTACAATAATTTTATTATACCTGTAAGAAAACATTTTCATTTTATTTCTTTCCGACGTCGAAAATAATTAAGCATGTGGCGCCCTCAAAGCATTCCATTTTCTATTTCTTATTTATAAGGCTTGAAACATGATAATGGCCAATAGTGGTGCATCAGCAAAACTATCATCACAAAAAAATCAACAAACAAATGCTACATATAGATTTTGGAAATCGACATGATTTTTTATCTTTAATAATGTGAAATTAACTTATTAACGATTACACAGTTCCGTAGCCGAGCTCTTGCCTTCCTATAGCTTAGCTGCCTCGCATATCCTAAGTGGAAAAGTACCTTAACTCCGGAGCCCGGGCAGTAGATCTTAAATCGGATTACCTACAGTGCACTACGATACAGATACCTGTTATTACTATCAACTGTTCTGTGTCGATATCATATAGATACGAATCCGTAACAAGAAAACCTACAAGTACTACGTTGCATTTGCCAGCAAATCACAATGGACGTGAACTTAACATACATGTTAAGTTCACCTTCTGAACTTGCTACAGCAAGTTCAGAAGGTAATTAATCAACGTGATTGTATTCGTAACCGTGAACTGTAAATAATGTTTCATACTATCTGCTCGAAAATGACTCATTATAATGTAGTAAAATCTCAACGTTAAACGAGTCATTATTAACACAATCTCGAGGGCTATGGCAGGTCAATAATGTTGTATGAATCTCCCTAGGGAGTAAAGTGATTTAAATTTGGAACGTCTGATTCGTATGAAAATTTCTCAACTTAGAACATTTAAAGACATCGTAAAGAGGTTTAATTTTGCAAAATCGAATAAAACCTCTTGAATTGCACGGAAACTGGCATTTTAAGGAGGTTCTACTCGATTTCACAGAGTAAAACCTATTTGGTGCCCGTATCAGTTCGATTTTATAGAATAAAACCTATTTGCAATGCCCTTGCTAGGCCATGATGATCAAGCTGGCCATGGTCTTATGTTTTTCACGTAGATTTACATTCTCTGTTTTATTATGGATTAACTAGTGCAATTGATGGATGGATTGTGCGCGATTCTATGAAAATCGTAGGTACATTCTAATTTGTTTTATTTTACTATGAACAATACCGAGTTACTTAGTGAGTACCTTAATTTTCTCGCAGGAGGTATAAAAAGTAGAGTATGCACCACTAAAACCTAGACTAGATCAAGTCTGACTTCGCCTTGGGCAACTTCAACCCCTCGCTTCACTCAGGACTTTAAATAATAAACTTAAAACACCCTTCAGGGCCCAATATGTATGTCGTCCGTGACGTAAGACACGACTTGGTTCTCTTGGTACATAATCTACTATTGTCTCTTCTAAGGTGTAAACATACACTGTCTTAACCCAAAATGTTTAAACACATAAACAGTGTTTAAACATTTTGGGTTAAGACAGTGTATGTTTACGTGCAAAGTGACCAAAGCGTACTTTAAAAAAAATTGGTAGGACGGACAGGGTTTATTTGTAGGTAACAACAGTCACGGATGACCACATCACAGCAAACTAACAAAAATCCAATTAAATAAAGTTCAACTAATATAAGAATTATTACATAATAGTTTTGTATTATTATTTTAATAATAAGTAGTCGATAACATGATTGTGAGGTCACTATGATATTTTTTTTATTTCGAATAGGTTCGCGTTTGACTACACACTGCCGGATGTTAAGCAGATGTGCGGTCTAGGGTGTAGCACGCTTATCTAGAAGATACCTATTTACTCGGGATTTGAAGACACCCACGTTGTACTTTAACGGGAAGACAGACCCAGGCAAAGCGTTCCACATTCCGGCTGTTCGTATGAGGAATGAGGATTCGATTCCGCGCGTTAGAAACGCGCGGAATGTCCACCATAAAAGGGTGGCGCTTTGGTCGCGTCTGCCTAGCCGTATAATAGAAGAAAGGGGCAGGGGGAACCAGATTGTGCAACTCCAGGGCGCACTCTCCGAAGTGTATCCGGTAAAAGGCCGACAAATAACCTTGCGACGATGCTCAAGACTTTGCAGCTGCGACTTAGTTATGGTGTCGTTGTCAATCAGCCTTCTGGCACGCCTCTCAATCGACTCCAGAGCCTCCAGTTGATATTTAGCAGAGCCATCCCAAAAGTGAGAGCAGTATTCCATGCAAGACCTTACTTGTGCTTTATAAAGACTAAGCAGTTGCTCAGGTGTGAAATACGTGTATAGAAGCATGGTTATTCTGATTCTAATTTTTTAACAAGTAGATTAATTTTACGAAATCAATCAATATGTTGTATGGTTTCCAAAGTTAACTGGGCTGAACTTTCGTTTCCTTATAGCAAATCTTGGTGTAACATTCAACCGTGTAGACTGAATCAAACTTCTTAGCGGTTGTAATATAAGCTATAAGCTGCGGATCACCCAATTCTAACTGAAGGTCACTTAACAGCTGCGCAGGGATTAGATTATCCACAGCTTCTAGCTAAAATCCCAGCCACCTAGAAGTTTAATTCAGACTGTACTCTGAGTTGGGATTTATTGTACATTTAAAGTAAATCAGCTGCATATTGATTGCGCCTGGTTCATTGAGACGGCTGGTTCCGAAACTTTCTACCCACGGCCATTAAAACGCGCTTGCACAATCTCTATTCCCTATTCTAGACTAAGTCTGTTATCTTAATCTCACCGAGGATCATCTAAGAAAACTTGACCCTCCAAAATTATTGTGTTAGATACATATTTGGTTTGCGCTGACATGGTCATGTACTACCCGTATTACTACATAAATGGGTTCCTATTCGTTGTCAACTGTATGCTCACATCCTTTCACTTCAGTATAACTTGTTGTTGAACCCGGACACGCCGCGCTATTTAAAATATTGCTTCACTTATTAGCTTAAAATTCTAATAATCTAGCCACTTTAGCCTTTCATAATAATTATACCAACTTCTTTACATTAAGAACTGTTCTTATGTTAGCTAAGAGTGGTATACATAATATGTATTTATATATTTTTTGGTCGAATGCCTTAGTCCTCCTTAGTTGAAGTTATTCATAATGATGGTTTTAACCACCCCCTTTCGGTTTAGTACAGAGCAAGCAGATAACCCTGCATGACCTTTGAAATAACCTTTTTAACCTGATATATCCAAACATCGTTATATCAAAAATGTACACCAGATTTTCACGAACGTGTTAATATTTGGTAGTTACAGCACTCGTGACATAACTCAACTAGCTGGCCTTAATATATTGACGAAGTTATACGGCGTTCGGTACAGCCATTACCTGTACGAGCGCTGACCGGACAAAACTGATTAGTGTTTTTGATAGCATTTCACGTGAATTTTATCAAACGACCACGGCAAAGCGAATAGATATAAGAGATTATAGTTTCGAACGGTTTGCACTCATGTTTTTCAGCAGTGTGAAGAAACTTTATATGAACACCGGATACAACTCACGATTATTTGAGCGGTCGAACCACTATGCGTCCGACCGTTTTCAGAGTTTCAGAGTGCGCGGGCGTCCGTTGTCGGGGGCGCGCGTATTCCCTGAAGAAAGAGTACTAACTACTCTGAAACCGGTCGGACGCATAGCGGTTCGACCGCTCAAATAATCGTGAGTTGTATCCGGTGTTCATATAAATTTTAATAATGAATCCTCACGCTAGTTTTAATGAAGTAAGTGTGAATAAAAATACTGCTGTATAAAATACGCCCGTTATGTGCCCCATGTGTAATGCCTAGCTTTCAAGAGTTTGGAGAAAAAAAAATGTTTAGTATCAATGTTTTTTTAAAGTTAACGGGACGGAGAAAAACGGGACCCTATTACTATGACTCCGTTGTCCGTCCGTTAGTCCTTTTGTCTGTCTGTCTGTAACCAGGCTGTATCTCACGAACCGTGATAGCTAGATTGTTGAAATTTTTACAGATGGTGTATTTTTATTGCCGCTATCACAACAAATACTAAAAACAAAATAAAATATATCTTTAAGGGGGGCTCCCATACAACAAACCTAAATTTAAAGCCGTTTTTCGCTCAACATTAATAACGGTAACAGTAAGACGCTTGAAATATTCACAGAATATTTAGTTGTATATTGACTTGAAAATAAATAATTAAATTAAAACAAAACATAATTAAAATAAAATACATTAAGAGTGACTTCCATACAGTCTTTCGTGCGCGAGTCTGACTCGCACTTGGCCGATTATTACTTATTTATACATATATTTTTAATGTCATAATTAACTTAAAAACATAATTCAAACTAATTCCCGAAAGTGAAAAAAATACTTGGCAAATTAAGTTACCTTATGTCGATAGGGAATCAAGGCCTTGTGAAAAAATACATCGTGAGGAAACCTGAGTACATTCGGAGAAGAAATCCGATGGCATAAGTCAGTCCACAAGCGTGAATCAGCGTGGTGGATATAACCCAAACACTCTTCGAGTAAGGTGATACTTGTCAACGCCACGAACTCGTCTTTGGGTGTAGGTTAAATAAATCATATCTCACCTTATGTCTGGAGAACTTATATGTACGAGTATATTATGAAACATAGATATTGGTGATAAACAGTGGATATAGTGCGTGCGCATTCACTGCAATATAATTTTGTTTTTATTTGTTAAAAAAAATATAATTTTTACCTAACATGGCTGCGTAATAAATTGGCTTTGCTTTAAATGCTTTCTCTGAAGTAAAATGTGAAAATAAAAGTTGAATGGATTTATTTAAATCAACGAATATATAAACTAGGCCGTTATTTTTTATGAATTATTTCAGTTTAGTCCTTTTGTGTTTTTATACGTCCAAAGTTCCCTAAAAAATTGAGTCAAAATTTTCAAGGCTTATTTTATTCAAGTGCATAGTTTTTTCACAGTTTTATTAGCAAGAAGCATTGATTATTTTGTGAATACATATTTTGGTTTTACATATTCAACAACAAACAATGGTATGATTATCTAACGGCGTTTGTATGATGACAGAGTGATGAGCCACTATATAGTGTACCCTGTGCCGTGTTTGGAATCTAATGAAAAGACTTGATTAGCTAATTTCAAATCAAATATTTTTCGTAGTTAGGTCTTTGTAGTCATTTTAACTATCATATAATTGAAATTTCCTGAAAAGTCTTACTTCTCTTCAATATCCTTGGCCTTGTCCCTGACGTCATGAGCCGTGTGTTCCTCATCGAAATAAAATTTCTTTGTCTTGTCCACGTCGCAGACAGTCAGCTGGAGCTCTTTGTGCGCCTGGGCGAGCGAGTCCGTGCACTAAGGAAACAAAAATGGCTATATGAGTACAGTATTTTTGTACCAATTAAATGCCAGTAATTAATGTATAGTTAGTATTATTAGCCGTGCTGGTCTAGTGGTAGTGACACCTGACTTACAACTGTGATGTCGTGGGTTCAAATCCCGGTCTCCAACCAATGAGCTCTTTAGAATTCACACTGGCTTTTCTGTGAAGGAAAACATTGTGAGAAAACCTGCTTATGTCCTTAGATGAAATTCGATGGCGTATGTGAATCCATCAACCCGCACTGGGCCAGCGTGGTGTATATGGCCGAATCACCCTTCGTGGGTAGGCCTACGTTTCTGCAGTGGATTATTAAAAAGGCTGGAACAGTACCGGACCTGCAAGCGTAACCTAGGACGTCTACAGGCTAGGTGGACCGACGATATAATTAAGATTGCAGGAACGCGTGGAACGAAGATCGATTCCAATGGGTCTAATTGGAAATCCATAGAAGAGACCTATGTCCAGCAGTAGACGGCTGATGATTGGATGGATGAAGGTACCAGTTGTATAGAGGTGCCATCACTGAGTCAGAACCCAAAGAGGGTCGCCCTATACAAAACTGCATCAAAACCGGATATGCAGTTTTGGAGAAAAACGGCAACATAGGTTTGCACAAATATCCTCTCACCCCAAACGCATATACCGTGTCCGTTCTTTCATGGGTAAAAAGGAAATATCGCAAGCTCCAAGTATAGTACGTGCCACCAAAGATAAGACTTGAGAAACCACTTTGGTTTTTAATAAATTTACAAATTCTGAATAATAGATATACAAACTATTCAAAAACGTTTATAAAACGTTTAATACATATACAAATTCTGGATAATTAGTTTGTACACGTCCGTTACTGCCCAAGATCCCCCAACACTGACGCTCGTCAAGTCTCATCTTTTGTGGCACGCACTATACATACTTTCATACGGATAGACGAAGTAGAAGTAGTTGATTTTGGGATTGATGTTTGGTACACTAACTCAACAGATAAGAGTAGCGATTGTTAGTATCGGCAAAGAGACATCTTGTGTAGCTGCACTAACATTGTAAATGATTATCTATCTATATAACATAGACAGTAACTACTATTATTTAATTAAGTCCTTATTCAATTTTGTCTTGTAATAAATTATACATTTATATTAATAATATCAGAGCTGGCTGAAGAGCAAATGGCTGGCCTTTTTTAGGCTCGATCAGACTGCTTAAGAAAGCCTTCAAAATAATGGATCCACCAAGTAATATTAGTAATAACTGGTGATCAGAATTTTGAAATAAGATATTTAAAATCTCATGTAAAATTTAGCATTTGCTTCTTTTTCTAAAGATCAATAATATCAACTGCAGATTACTTAAGTTCTAATTGTAATCGTATGTCGTATGTGTATACATCCTCATTAAATCTGTTATAGCATAGACAAAAGTACTCAAGGTTATAGCAAGTGCACTGCTAGACATGTCTCCTTTACAGATTAAATGCAATAAAACCGATTGAAAGCGGCTTGCAGAGAATCAATAATCTAACAAAAGCCACAATAAAAGTAAAAAAAAGAAAAGATGAGAGGAGAAGAGGAAAAGACGACAACTAAATAGAGTATAGAAATATATGTATATGTCACCGGTTTATTGTAAGAACGGTTTGTTTACAAACTTTCGAATTAAATTATAAACTATCGATATATTGTGAATGGATACAACGATGTACAATTTAACGCTTTACTTTTCCGTTAGTTTGTAAACAAACAAGTTCAAATGTGAAATTGTGAACGTGTGTGTAACGAAACTCGAAGTGGACAATGATTGGTTCAACGCATCATCCTTTCTACGGCCTCTCCTCCTCCGCCGAGTGCAGCCATCTATTGTTATTTTAACGGTGAAAAGATTGATTCTTATTATCCTGCATAATATTTTTTATGTATAATAACGCATGAGGATTGTTTTAATTGGCTAGGTGTACCCCAAAGTTATTCCCATACCCATATACCTTCATATTATTGAAATCGGTTTCTAAAAAATCAATAAGTAGTACTTACAACGATTTGATCGAACTGTCCGAATATTGTACGTAAGTAGATTTGCTATGATTGAAGTCGATCATACTGTTTTTGGCGAAAAATAATTATTACAATGAAATCGCAGATGAAAGTAAGGATTATACCGTACGAAATTATTTTTACTTAGGTCAAAGTAATATACAAATTCTTGATCAATAAAATGTATTAAAAAGCTCGTTAAAAAATTTTTATCCATGGTAGAGTACGGTAGGTAAAACATGCAACAATGAGAAGAATTTAAAAATGACTCCACAAAATATTTAATAGGCCCTATAAGAATCCTATATAATAAGAACCCCATAAGATATTTTGCTTGTCCAAACATTGGTTTGGTATGCTGAACAAATATTATAGTTTTTTGAAAATATTAACATAAATACTAAGCATTACAAATCTAAAAGCTTTAGGTTATAGGTAAGTAACTAACCAACCTCTCACCAAAATTTACTATTGACAAACTAAAATTAATGTTGTTTTCTTTTTTAGGGTTCCGTACCTCAAAAGGAAAAAACGGAACCCTAATAGGATCACTTTGTTGTACATCTGTCCGTCGGTCCCTCTGTCCGTCTGTCCGTCTGTGTGTATGTCAAGACTCTTTATCTCGAGAACGCGTAAAGATAATGAGTTGAAATTTAAACTATATACGTATATCTATGGTCTTTTGCAGTTGTGTAAAAGAAAAACTTCTCAGTTATCGTTTAAAAAAGTTAGAGCCGTTTATGTCGTAAAAAACGGAATATTTCGACACTTCATAAAAATCAAAATCTACAGGGTATTTCCCGTTGACATAGAACTATGAAAGGTGATAACAATAAAATAATATTTATTCATTAAATAAATTGAGCTAAACGAGCTATGGAGAGGGCTATGCTCGGAGTCTCTCTGCGAGATCGAATCAGAAATGAGGAGATCCGTAGACGAACCAAAGTTACCGACATAGCCCAACGGATTGGCAAGTTGAAATGGCAATGAGCGGAGCACATAGCGCGGAGGGCTAATGACCGATGGGGTCGAAAAGTTCTCGAGTGGAGACCACGTACCGGCAAGCGCAGCGTAGGACGTCCACCCACAAGGTGAACGGATGACCTCATTAAGACCGCAGGATCGCGCTGGATGCAAGCCGGTCGGTCGGCCGGTCTTATTGGAGATCCATAGAGGAGGCCTATGTCCAGCAGTGGACGTCCTTCGGCTGATGGATGGATGGATGGATGAAATAAATTGAATTGAATAATTCATCGAATAATTCGCTTCAATTAAACAATTACTGAGTTCTTATGGTCATCTTGCAGCTACATCATCAGACCCTGGTTATCATCTAGCACCAAAGTACTCGTCAAGACGAATCAAACGAGCCGAGACTCGATGGGGTTGCGTTGTTTTTTTACTGAGTTCAAATGACCACCTTACATCTCCATCATCAGATCAAACTCTGGTAACCATCTAAAAATAAAGTACTCTCTGAGGCAAATCAAATGAGCCAAAATTTGATGGGGTTGGGTCGGTTCATTACAAAGTTCCTATGACAATCTTCCAGCTCTATCGATTTTTTTACTAGGTCTGAGTTTATACATGGACTACTTTTCATCGCAGGCATATGCTAACTAAATAATAAATCGTAAATTAAATTGGCAGGTAATTAAAATGCACAATGTTGAATACAAACCTGTTTCTGTTTTTGCTCTACAATCGAGGGATGACCGAAGATTATCCGCATATCGGCATGGTTTGATGCTACTCGTGCCGCTTTAATTGAATATTATCAAGCGTGCAGCTCTCGATGAGAAATAACAGTTCTAGTTAAATGAATAAAGGTAAGCGGTTGGAAGCGCTGCTATGTTTTGCATTAAAAGTAGGTAAACTACAGAATAAATACATAAAAACTGTTCATCGTCTGCTCGATCTAAGCGAAAATTAAATATGACATACATAATTGGAATAGCTGAGATGAGACGCACTAGATATCATACAGAAGAATACGATAACATCTTTCTATTTATTTATTTATCATAAATTACGAAAATTATTACTGAAACATAAAAACATGTAACATTTAACAATGTATTACTAGTTGTATTACTAGTTTACATAAAGTTGAATTCACTAAAAATAAAAACAAATTAAATGTTGTAGATTAAATTTTTTTATTGTAGGATATAAAAGGCTTATTTATTTTATACTTGAAGCGTGAAAAAGTAACAATCACACAGTATTAGTAAGGAAATAAGGACTGGTAGAACATCTAATCACGGGCCGTGGTGGTCAAGAGGTAGTGACACCCGCTTTACAATCGTGAGGTCGTGGGTTCAAATCCCCGGTCCCGTACCAATGAGTTCTTTGGAATTGATGTACGGAATTTCACACCACTGGCTTTTCGGTGAAGGAAAACATCGTGAGGCAACCTGCATACGTTCGTAGAAGAAATTCGATGGCGTATGTGAATCCACCAACCCGCACTGGGCCAGCGTGGTGGATATGGCCCAATCACCCTTCGTGGGTAGGCCTACGTCCTGCAGTGGACTATTAAAAAGGCTGGTACAGTACAGTACAGAACATCTAATAGTACCACGGGCAACAAACGGATTTGAAGGAGTAGCCAACTCATGAATTTAAAACTTTAAAAGTTATTCAGCGACACGGTGCAAGTATTGTTGAATTAAGAATTTGACAAATTGAGTATTTGACAAACATAGGTTTTGATCAGTCTCTTATTTGACAAATTAAGGATTTGATGAGTCGCGAATTTAACATATAGAGATGTGACGAATATAGAATTTGACGAATCAAGTACGACCGTCTGCGTAATCCCGTGGGCGACGTATTGTAGGTGTAGCGACTCGTTGATATTTTCATTATCTGTTTACATTATACTGTTGTGTTGCAATCTGGCAACTGTATTTAAAAGTCTGAAAGTTTGAATTTCAATTTTGCTATGTTAAGCTGAACGGGTACTAGACAGTGTGGCAGGAGCCGGACGCGGCGCAATCATATGAAATCGTATTCCACGTCGTACACCTGTCCGCAGCTACGCCGCAATTTCTTCAAATGCCGGAGTTTGAAGTTTCCGACACAGTTCCTCCAGAGACGCGAACAGGTAAGCGGCTCAATCTTAAGCGCATTGATTAAGACTCGACGAGCAAAATTCTTGACGTACCTAAGTCCACAGAAGACGAGAATCTCATCTGTGGTGAACCATGAAACTACAGCACTCGTATCGTGCTTGACTAGGCGCTTTTTAGTAATCATAACGTTCGGAACGGTCTCTGATAGAACGCTGACTGCGAGTGACAATTACAACTTATGCGCTACCATGGTACTCAGAGCAAATAAAAAATCAAGAGAAAATGTTGTGAACAAACAAGTGAAGCCAACCAAAACTACGCCTCGCCGTGTACAGACAATTACACACACACATCCACGTACAACGAAACTACGCCTAGGCTTGTCAGTCGAACTATGGCGGCGCAACACCGATGCACTCACACATGTTTAAAAAACCGGCCTCACTTGACTGTTCCACGACGTTCTCACTTGATTTTTTCATTTGCTTGAGGATGCTTATAACACGTTAATTTGTAAGCCCTGATTTTAATCACTTAGTCATAATTACTAAAGGTTATTAGCCTTTTTATTAAAACGTTATTTAGTTGACTCTTTTTATCAAACTGTATGGTGTTAAATCGAGTAGATACTAGCATCACGTTAAATTAGTTTTTGGCACCGGACCAGCGTGTTCTCGTCCAGTATTGCCATGTGCTACTGGCTACTTAATTAACTGCCTTATTTATGACCCAACGTTGTGTTACGGATGTTATTTCATATTTAAAATCAGCTTAAATGAATCTAGTTACGGTAAAAGATTTTTTGGCAAAAGGTTGGTGTATGAAGTTCAAGGCTAGATGTGTTTTTTTTGACCGACGAACCAACCGGAGGAGGTATGTAATTCGACGCGTATATTTTTTTTTATGTATAACCACGCATAACTTTTTTATAGTAGTCCGAATTTAATAACTCTTTTTTTATTGGAAAGAGTATACTTCCAAATTCGTCTTATTTAAACTTTATCAAAATCGGCTAAGCCATTTTGATAAATCAACAATATTGTGAAAAATGTTACATCGATCTGTGCGAAATATTCGCTAATTCTGTACAAGGGTGAAGTCGGTCATCCTATTTTTTGCAAAAAATAATATTTTGTGGAGATGTTACTTAGATAGCAATAAGTTATTGTTTTTGTGAAAAAAATTGACTTTTGAGTGCGAGAATCACACATTAATGCTGTTAGGTCAGGGCGTAGTGTTGGACCATCGACATTTATTAAATACACAAAATGTTTTTGTGAAACAGATCACTTTTACGCATCTATAAATTGCTTCGGGTTTATCGGAGACTTTATTTAAAACGGAGCTGAGTGCTACCGCGGCTCGAATAGCTCGTTAAATGGTAGGTCCTAGCTATTTGGATAGTTTTACGATGTTAAGAAGTCTTCAACGGTTATAAAACTTAGACTACGGGGTTAGTTTCTCGGCATCTGTGATCGTAGCGTTTTCTGGAAACTTTCGTAGGCATCTCTACGAATACGTAGCACTAGTAGGGCTAATATCGTAGCTTAACTACGCTTACTATTTATACCGATATTATAAAGAGGAAAGATTTGATTGTATATTTGCATTGAAAAGGCTCCGAAATTACTGAATCGATTTCATAAATTCTTTTACTGTTGGAAAATTGCGATATCCCTGGTGAAAATAAGCTATATTATATTATAACTTTTTTATAATATTTATTTGTTATTAATATATTATTTTTTTATATTAAAATTATTTGTTTTAACCGTTTAGCCATGTCAGAGGCCTTCAGGCGGCCTAAAAACTCTGACACCAGGGCTAGCCACCCGGCCTATACGAACTTACTTACTTACTTATATTAAAATAAATATAATAGAGTGTAGTGAAAATAAGTGATATTTATTATTATTATATCTATTTTTAAAAATTAAGTTTAAAAATGTATAATTATTGTAATATTAATAAATGTGGATTTTTTTTAATTGCCCTTAAACTTATTTGCCTACAAGATAGCGGAAATACAGTAAATATTTATTCAAAACAAAGATTTGAATATTGGTTGTGTTTTACATTAAATTATTTGGCTCAAAGTATAAGCATTGCCATTCAGCGTGGCAATGCTGCTAGCATGCTGGGCACCCTGCCAACTGGCATTGAGCTTGAGCATTTGGATTATCTTTAGACCTTCAAGGGTCTCTGGACGATCCAATTGCTTTCTATGTAGTAGTAAAGTAGGTAGTTTTAGCATTCAAAGTAGTATAGTATCTTATTGTAGTTAATAAAGACACTTTTACATGAAATATAATAAGAATAAACGTTCCTTTGATAGCATGTTCGTATTGTTGTCATCTTAATTCCCTGTGCTTGAGCAAACGTATCTTGGATAAAAGGAATGTTTGTATGTGTAAACAAAACAGTAATATCACATCAAAATATAACCAGAATAAACATCCCTCTGTACCCCACCTACGTACCAATTATCCTTTTCAATTTCTCTGTACCTATTGAACAAATGTTAAGGGAAAAAGTTTTGATTACAAGAACAAATGTAGCGAAGAAACATTAAAATTGGTTGGCTCAGAAAATTTGAGCGTAAATATTCGAAAAGTAACACAAAAGGTTAAATTAAGAAACGCCTTTGGTTCTATTACTTGCTAACAATGTCAATTTTAGGGAAGGGAAAAACGAATATGCCGTTTTCTTTTCTCCGTTTTATTCAAAAACTAGTTTCTAACCGCGGATTTGCTCAGCTGTACTGAGCTCTAGCTAAACTAAACCGACGTAAAAAAGTCCATTGTTATTATTATATACTACGGGACTAATAGCGCACTAAAATTACGAGATAAAAAAACGTTTTCAAGTCGCGAAAGTTTAAAAACAACGTAAAAAAGTCCGTTGCTCCGTCATGCGGATTTTCATCCACGAGCAGGAATAGTCCGCATTTAGCCACCCGTTCTTTCCTATTTCATACATATTTTTAGGGTTCCGTACCCAAAGGGTAAAAACGGGACCCTATTACTACGACTTCACTGTCCGTCTGTCCGTGTTAGGCTGTATCTCATGAACCATAATAGCTAGAAAGATAATGTATTTCTGTTACCGCTATTATAACAAATACTAAAAACAGAATAAAATAAAAAGGGGGGCTCCAATACAACAAACCTTTTAGCCATTTTTCACTCGATATTAATAACGGTGAGAGGTAGATGCTCGAAATATTCACAGAATATTTTATTGTATATTCAATTAAATATATAATAATTAAAATAAAATCAATATTCTAGTGGGGTTCTCATACAGTACGGAACCCTTGGTGCGCGAGTCCGACTCGTACTTGGCCGATTATTTTATCATGCGAGCCGCACGCACATATCCTCGTGCGAAGCGTGCACACAATGCGGACTCCGCGCGCGAGCAGTAATACGCATGACAGGAAAAGAGCTCTAATGAATGTTAGGTTACCTTCTTCGCGACGTTAAGTTTGTGCTGTCGCAGGAACTTGGCCTCGTCAGCGATCTGCTGCTGAAAGACTTCGACGGCGGCGAGGCGCGCGCGCGCCAGCTTCTCATTCTCCTCCAGGACGGTGCGCCACACGTTCCACATGTTCCTGCACATAGCAACAACATCCGATATCATTCCATCACAGCTGCTGGAACAGCTTTGCTAACATTTTCTGTCGTCTGGGTAACTGACGTCGCAACTAGTTACAAAAGAAGATTTTTCTTAATAACTAATATGGGATGAAAATGAACTGATAGATGCCTTATTTGACGTTTCTGATGAATAATTAAAGTAGCATCATGCGTAGCATTAACCATTGAAGCGTGGGGGCAGTTACGGTCGGCTGGTACACTTATCCATACCGGGTTACAGTTAAAGTTATGACGCCATCTTACAAATTGTCAAATGGTGCAACACATATTTTCCCTGACCCTTACTTCAGCATGTTTGTTATTGCTAAAGTAGCATAGTGCAACACGGCCTAGAGTTGTTGGTTTATTGACGATGCAACTTATTACATAACTTTGAGTACAAATGTGTGAGATGGCACTTAGCCGTAATTTCGCTTTACTAAAGCTGTCATTAAACGTCCAAATCTGTCCAAGTTTTGATATTGTATCTATGACTACGAGAGATGACGACAATCGTGTAATGTTTTGAAATATCACAAGACAGAAAAACAGATAAGTTTCAACTTAAATAAAATTAATAAATATTAAGGGATTTCTTACACACAAATTCAGCTCATATTAGCAGAATTGGGCCACTAGGCTGGCTGGGCCAGACACTAGCAGGGGAAAATATACAAAACACCCCATGCGTTATATACGAGTATCACCCCCAAAATGAATAAGAATTTTCTGACACACTAATAATCTCAGTTTTAAATATGTAAATCTACCAAAATTATTTCGCTTTGCGTATTCATTAGCAAAAGTATGAAGCTAAGAACTTAATTTAATTCGCCATAGCATAATTACTATATTATTAACGACGATAACGACATTATATAACATATAATCATTGAGCTCAGAATTAAAACGTATTAAAACATTTAGTAAAGATTTTCAAAATGGGTAGATAAAAACCATATCAATCATTTAAAAAATAACATCAGAACGAGTTGATAATGTAGCAAAAGTGGAACTGATCTAACAGGATACGAGCATATAGTTATTCCTCGAAATATCACCATAATGATAACACCTGTCTAACGACGACGGTGATAAACAAGTTATGTGTAGACTTGTGCCACTTTACTAAGCACTTTATGTGTTGTATTGTATATTTTCGGCTTTGATATCGCTCATGATGTACACGTATAATGATGTAGGCTAGACTGTCGGTAGACGCTCAGCGGGATCTAAATAACAAGTTTTATTATATCAGACTAATAAGCCTAATGCCAATTCAGAATCTACAAATTATGGTATCAATGAAGGATAAGATAATTTGCTCGCATTTTGCCAATTACAAGTACCTATACATGACTGTGTAGATAGAAGTATTGATTATTTTAACAAAACGTAACGTGAGCAGTAAATAACTTCGTCTTTGTTGCCTTTCACATATTGTGTCAGTGCATATAGCTTGATAGACAATGCAGCTCTTATGTAGCTTTCAGATCTGCGACGTACTTGCCTGCGTCTGAAGCGGAAACGCTCAGTACTTTTCTTTCAACTTTATTTTCACTTATTACCACTTAAGTACCAAAGTTTTTGAAGGTGTGTTCATATAGAGTGGGGAACTGACGCTGACATTAATTTGACCCACAAGTAATCATAAAAGCAAAAAATCCATGAAAAATTGAAGAATCAAAATTTTCAAACATACTAAATAATAAATATAGAAAGTAATTAGTAATATTAGTAAATAGAAAGTCTCCAAACCTAAAAGACATTTTTTCACAGGGTCAAATTTCAAATATTTCTAAATTATTATCTTCTTTTTAGAATGAAGGGTTATCATACTTTGTTAAAGTATAAACATAGGTAACATAGAAGTCAGAACGGAATACTCCTAAACAAAAAAAAAATCCAATTCAATGATACTCCCGCTGACACAGGGTCGCCAGACAGATACAGACAGTGATTGTGCACAGAAATAGAATAAGCTATGAGTCTAGTCTCTGTCCGGCCACTGCCAAAGTCTAGTTGAGTCTACCTATCTTTACTGCCTTGTAAAGGCGCTTTCCCACTGCGACGCCTATTCTGCACGAGACGCATTTTAGGGAATGTACCTACCCAACACCTATACTACGCGACTTGTTCACGAGGCTCTTCAAAATGCCAAGTTCAGTCATTTTTGCTATGGGCGTTATTGGTAAGCTGGGCCTTATTGGTAAGCTCAACGCCCAACGAGCTATGGAGAGGGCTATGCTCAGAGTCTCTCTGCGAGATCGAATCAGGAATGAGGGGATCTATAGAAGAACCAAAGTTACCGACATAGCCCAGCGGAATGGCAAGTTGAATGGGCTGGGAACTTAGCACGGAGGACTGATGACTGATGGGGTCGAAAAGTTCTCGAGTGGAGATCACGTACCGGTAAGTGCAGCGTAGGACGGAAATACATAATATATAAACATAAATTATAGATTTTTTCGCAGTAAGTATCGTCTATTTCTTACTTTGACTTGACTTAGCTGGGGGCTTTGGCCCTTTGAATCCAGAATGCCTTGGGCTGAAGCTCAAAAAGCCATATGCTAGATGCGGTCCTGCGAAAACTATAAAACCGTGCTAAACGTTGCTTAACTTCGGTGATCGCTAAAACATCTAATCTAGACAAACTACGCTATAAGCGTTACTTTTTACTGCTGGGTAATGTTAGAGAATAGTTTGAGACAGCGCTTAGTTTTAACTAGGGCCTATTCTGTGGTTTTAACATCCCATATACACAAGTTAATCCAGGATTAGAAACGGGTGCTGCAAAGCAGCTACAATTTCTCGTAGAATAAAGTCTCCGCTATTTTTATTGTTACCTTAAATGTCGTTTCAACTATATATGTACATCTTACTTGGGCTAAAACTACTTAATAAATTACTACTACAAACAAAACAATTATTATAACTTGGTTAATTATTATAATAATACTATTTCATTTATTTATTTAATTGGACCGACCGCCACTACATCTGTTTTACTCACACATCGAGTACCTAGGTATTGAACTAGAAATCTCACAATCATTACACGACATTGCATTAAAAATAATAAGTTGTTAATGCGTGTCGAGACTCACGTATGATGGGCTTCCGTAGATGGTGACGATGATTATAATGATGATAATAACCGATTTTATAATGTCATAAGATGGTTTAGTGCTAGAAAAATATATATAACAGGCTAAAAATATATTTGTGAGGTCAATGACTTCTGAGCTATGTGCAAGCTTAAGAATTTATTTTTTTCTTTATAACTCAAAAAGCTATTTTCCCAAAGTGCTCAAAACAATTTTGAGATAAAGTTTTTAATGTGGTCTATAATCTCAGAAAGTTTAAACATTCTATATCGTATACTTTAGAAATAAAGGGCGGGATATTATTTTTTCAACTTTGGCGACTTATATCTCACAAATAGTACACGTGACAAAAAAATTGTTCATAAAGCCTTACATTCATTTTAGAAACCCTATTCAACGATACCCCAGACGAAGAGGCGAAGTTGAAAAACAAGTTTTATCCCCACTTTACCCCTTAAATAAACTGTTTTGATTTTTTTAAGTATTTTAAATTGAGTTCTATACTAGAACTATTGTGTTGTCGAATTACATCCAATTTGGTTCATAAATGCGGAAGTTATAAGGCTTTGTAGCATGAGGACGGACGAATGGACACAACGAAGTTATAAAGGTTCCTCGTTTTACTACGGATCCCTAAAAATCAGTTAAGTGTCAGTCGACTCGGGTTCGAAGCCGTTCCGTACTATTATCTATACATTATATGGATAATTTTATCATCTTTATTTGAAATGAATATAAATATTCTGTTAATATTTCAAGCGTACAGTTGTTGCCATTATTAATATCCAACAAAAAACGAAAAAATACGTTTGTTGTATGTGAGCCACTCTTAAAAAACTATTTGTATTTAATTATTTATTTTAAAGTTAGGCAACTAATTAGTCTTGCTGCACTTGGCTAGTTATAGCCATCATAGGTACTTAGTATTTTTCCCTGATCGCTGATTTTGGCCTTTATTTTTTTAGACTCACTAGTTTTTCAAACAGTGCATTATCTATGAAATGATTTTTATCGTGCTTCACACACTAGGTATATAGAAACTTTCTTTTTGTGAAAACATTTCCAAAATTGACGCGTTCGCAGGATTTGAACCTGCATCTCCCTGGGATTCCGGCCCAATGATCATCTATGGCCAGTTATCCTATGGACTTAGATTCAGATTCAGATTCAGATTAACTTTATTGTTAACTGTGTTACATATGTAAAAGATCTTAATTAGAATAAAATAAAAACGTCTCAACAGCTAAGTCCTTGGTGAACATACAATAATAGGTACAATGTCAAACGATTATGAATATTAATTTAAATTATAAAATGTCATTAAAATTGGAATTAATTAAATAGGTACATATCATATTATTTATAACATTTTATCGTCTAAAAACTCCCGTATACTATAATAAGCTTTTGTAACTAGCAAATTGAATAGCTTGCTCTTAAATACAGCCACACTCACTGACTCCAGTATTTCTGTCGGTAAATGGTTGTAAATTTCCGGACCCATGCCACAAATGCTCTTACCGAAACATGCAGTTGTATGTATCTGTCTACGTATTTTATTTTTGTGTCTTGCACTTTTCAGGTACTCATACATTTGAATATTAGTCCTAACAAATACAGTAACCTCATAAATATAAAGACATGGAAATGTCAATATCTTTAATTTCAAGAAGTGTGGCTTACAGGAATCTGTTGATTTCAGGTGACAAACTGACCTTATTCACTTTTTTTGCGCTTTAAATATGCTCTCTCTTTCTGTGCAATTACCCCAGAATACTACACCATATCGTAAAGTAGATGTGACATGCGCGTGATAGGACGTGAGTACTGCTTGTTGATTCACTACTTTTGATAACATAAATAGAGCATACGAATAACTATTAAGCTTTGAGCATACCGATTCAGCATGAACTTTCCAATCTAAGTTAGAATCTAGATGGAGCCCTAAAAACTTTGTGACGCTTACATCTTTTATGTCGTTGTCAAGGTAAGTAATTTTAGATGTCAATTTAATGTATTTATAGAATGTCATTATATTAATTTTGTCAAAATTTATTAATAAATTATTTAATGTCAACCATTGCACTATATTATTTAAGGCCAAATTGATTTCTGGTTCAAGTGGTTTACTTTTATCACCCACAAAAATGGCAGTGCTGTCATCAGCGAACAAAACCATAGGGTGGTCAATAGATTGAGGTAAGTCATTAATGTATTTGATAAATAGCAAAGGCCCAAGAACACTACCCTGCGGCACTCCATAATTGATCTGACCCGCAGAAGATGTATATTTTCGTTCCACTTTTGTATACGGACAGATCCTAGTAATTTGAATTTTTTGGTACCTATTTTGGAGATAAGAAGCAATTAACCTCAATACATTACCTCTCACTCCATATTATGCTTCCAGTTTACGAATCAATATACCGTGATCTACGTAATCAAACGCTTTAGTAAGGTCCATATACAAAGCGTAAACCGGAACTTTTTTTTCCCTTCCTGCCATAATAGTCTTAATCAAGTTATAGATTGCAATATTTATTGACTTCTTTTTCCGGAAACCTACTTGCTCATCGACAAGAATGCCGTATTTATCTAAGTAGGAAAACAAACTGGTATGGATGTATTTTTCAAAGATTTTTGAGAAAACAGGAACTAAAGCCACTGGTCTATAATTATTAATATTTTCTCGATCCTGTTTCTTAAATAATGGTTTCACTATACTAAGCTTTAAGCTTTCAGGAAATATCCCTTGATCTATACACATATTATTGATATGATTTAATACCGGTGCAATAATAATGGCTACATGCTTAATGATTTTAGTGGTTATGTCATCGTATCCTGTACTCGAAGTGTTTTTCAACGATTTAATAATATTGAGGATATCTTTTGGAGTTGAAGGATTCATAAACATGGAATTGTGTTTATTCCACTTTACATTATTACGTTTTTTCTGTTTATTTGTGTTGTTCCTATTATTAGTGTCTTTTACTTGATTTATATATGAAGTGTTAAATGCTTCTACAATGTCATTTGGATCAGTTAGTAATTTATTATTATGTTTTATTTGCTTAATGTCATTATTTAAGGGTTTATTGATTTTATTATTATTTATAATGTTCCAAGTTGCTTTTGATTTATTGTTTGCCATATTTATTGTATAATTATTTCTGGCTTTCTGAGTTAGTTTGATGATTGATTTTAATCGTTTTGAGTAATTTTTAAATAAATCTCTATTCTTAGCAGTAGGTGTTTTTCTGTATTTCCATAGCATCGTTCTCTTTTTTTTGTACATATTTTTATTCCTTGAGTTATCCACGATGGTTTCTTATGACACGAATGTCTCCGTTTGATTACGGGAAAGCACAGGTCGTAAATTAATTTGAATGTTTCGTAAAAACTATTATATGCTTCATTTGGACATTTACTCTCAAAAACTTCATTAAAACTCAATCTACTTAAATTATCTTTGAATTTTGTCATGTTTTCCTTACAAAAATCTCGTTGAAATGAATACCAATATTTAAATGGAATATACTCTTTCACAGGACAAGTAAAATACTGCGCTGTATGATCAGACAATGCCAATTGTAAAATATTACACGAAGAACCTCTGACATTGTGTAAGAAATTATCAAGACATGTTTGACTAGCTGGTCTAGTTGGTTCTTTTAGTGATACCTTTAAGTTAAAAGTTTTTACTATGTCTTGAAATGACTTAGAAGTAGTATTATCTTCTAGTATATTTATGTTAAAGTCTCCACATACTACAATTTTTCTTTTTTTGTAAGATACATGGCTTAGAACATTTTTTAAGTTTGTGTAAAATATCTCATTAGAAGAATTAACCTTCCTAGGTGGTCTGTATATGCAAATAATTACTACATTGTGCTCAAATAGTTCTACCGCACAGCATTCAATATTATTTATGCTACTGAATTCTTTTATTTCACTAATCTCTCTGTATTTGTGACTATTGTGTATTAATATACAAGAACCACCCCTACGAGTCTTCCTACAACAACTAGCTGCTAGAGAAAAGTTGGGCACATTTAGCATGGGTATGTCGCTATTTATCATGTTATGTTCTGTAACACATAAAACATCTACAAATCTCTCATTTGACTTTAATTCATCAATTTGAACTGTAAGTAAATCAGATTTACCCATTAACCCATCAATATTCTGATGAAGAATATCTATGGTAGCTTTCGGACCGAAACAGCTGTTTTTTTCCGCCATCGACCTTGTTGCAATCCTCCACATCTACATCATTACTTTTGCTAGAGACAGTTTGTGTGCCTGCATCAACTTTTAAAATTACATTTTTATTTTTCATTTTCCATTGACTTTGAGCTTTACTTATTGTTAAACTGTAACAAGACTGCAATATTTCTTTACGTAAACTTTTACAAATATTGACTCGCATCATATGTCTGTTTGGAACATGTGCGCTATAACCCATGTCAACGTATTTAACATGGTTATACTTCATGCACAGATGTCTTATTTCATAGTTAAATTTTTTCTCGTTCAAAAATCTATTGAAAGGGACCTCGCTTATTATAATATTCGTGAAGTTGAAATAATTTATGAAACTATTAAGAATGAAATTAAAGTTTACCGGATCACTGTCATTCATACCACCTAAGATAATTAGATAATCGTTTTTTGTTAAGGTCATGAGTTCTTTTTTGAAATTATTTAGAATATCTTCCAACTTAGCATGAGCTTTCTAAAATAACAATACTTCAAAGTCTGGTCCTATTAAATATTGTAGTGATTTTTGCAGTCCAGAACCCCGCTGATCCGCAAGAATTATTATTTTCTTCTTTGCATCTTCATCTTTTTCTTGTCTATCGCTTTTAGGTGCATTGGAGGATATGATGTCTTCGTTACTGTCGATTATATTTTTTTCCTCGTTATTTTTGATTATCTTATCTGTTTGATTTATATTATTTTCTGGACGTGACTCATCAAATGATGTAAAATTTTCTTGATCTGTTAATTTTGTTGGAGTCGATACAGAAACTTTTCTTTGTTTTTTCTTTTTTCTTCCCGATATTGGTGTTGCCTTATTTATACACGGACTTTCAGCAATCCTCACTTTTTTCAGTAATTCTATAGTTTTATCTTTCTTGTCTAATTCTGTTTTAAGGTATGAATTATCGCTGATAAGGTTGTCGATCTCGTTATCGGCGCTTTTAAGTTTTAACAACAAAGCTGCAATTTTCTCATTTAATTTGGTTATGGTTTCACTTTCTTCAAGAGATGTACCTGGCAAACTAATTGCAGTCTCGTCGAAGATAGAAGAGCCATCTTTAGATATCTCCGACATTGAACTGCACCGACGGATTGGATTTCTATGAGTTACGTTATTTTGTTCCATGTTTTCAGATTTACGCAGAAATCTCGTTCAGAAATATGGTTCAGGTAATTATGCAATGGTGAACAATATAAAAGTAAAAAAATACCAGCGGAAAAATAATCCCTCCGGCTGAGATTTGATATGTTTTCCTTCGGCTCAATCGGGTTGTGCAACCACTCGGCCAACTAGTCCATGCGTAGAGCGTCTAATTTTACAATCACTATCGTCGGTCAAAGATTTTATGTTTATTTAAAAGTAATTAGTGGGTACCTCTATTTGCCATCATACTAATTTCATTGGACTTACGAGTTCAAAGGTCAATTATTCTTTGTTGTGTTGTAAATTCAGTTTTCCTGTTTGATTATTCACACAGATTCAGTAAATATCACATTAGAATATCGATATACCTATTTTAATGTAACACTGGTATAGCGATAACTGATTGAAGATCACTTTCGTTTGCATAGTAATGTTTCATTTACGTGCTAAACTTCACATTAACTGGCACATAAAACGGGTCCAGACTCGTGGTTACACCGCTTTGTTACACCAGTGTGACTACGAGGAAACTTTTTTCCTCGTGGTTACACCGCCTGGTGTAACCACGAGGAAACTAATAAAACGTAGGACTCGTGGTCACACTGCTAGTGTAGGGAAATAAAAAAAATCTGTAGGTACTATATAAGATGACCTTGTAAACCAAAAAATGGAGAATCAGGTTTGTACCGTTTTAATTCTGGTTAATATTCAATCGGTTTCAAGCCTTGGATCTAGGATTCGGCTTATACTTACATGTAGGTAAGTCTACCCTTTAAGTAAGTAAGTTCGTATAAGCCGGGTGGCTAGCCCTGGTGTCGGCGTTTTTAGGCCGCCTGAAGGCCTCTGACATGGCTAAACGGTTAAAACAACCGGGACTTAGCCACGGTAGCGCTCAGTTGGAAAATACCACCCGCGGTCACCCATCCAAATACTGACCGAGCGGAACGTTGCTTAGTTACAGTCTACCCGTTATACTACGGACATAGCAGTAAAATATTTTTAAATAACAATATGCAACATTGTATCGATTCGTTCAATGGCGTTTCGTTTATATAGCTGTCATCTGAAATGTGTATATTTATGAAATTGATCTTGTTGAGCTCTATCACTTTTGTGAAGACAGCAATGGTCTAAAATCCATAGTTACGGAGATAAACAACTTTAAAGTTTGACAACTGTCATCCGAAATGTAGATCTTGTTGAGCTCTATCACTTTTGTGAAGACAGCACTGGTCTAAAAACGATAGTTACAGAGATAAACAACTTTAAAGTTTGACAGCTGTCATCCAAAATGTCTGTCTTGTTGAGCTCTATCACTTTTGTGAAGACAGCGCTGGTCTAAAATCGATAGTTACAGAGATAAATAACTTTAAAGTTTGACAGCTGTCATACGAAATGTACATCTTGTTGAGCTCTATCACTTTTGTGAAGACAGCAATGGTCTAAAGTCGATAGTTACAGAGATAAACAACTTTAAAGTTTGACAGCTGTCATGCTATTTTAGTATGAATTCTAGAATATGACAGCTGTCACTTCGACACATGTCATTTTTGAAACGTAAAATTATAATTATTTTTGCCATTTGTTGTTTCACTTGGTTTTCTTTGAAAAGGAGCTAAAACACTAAAAATTACTTTACGACTTTGTTATACATAGTGGATATATTTTATTTTCCATGACATTACTAAACAGTTTGCAACAACATATCTTGACCTCATTCATATTTTCAACTATCCCGCACATCACTACTTACCTAATATTTAGTCAAGCACGATCCTTTTAGAGTAGTGTAACCACGAGGAAAAAAGTTTCCTCGTAGTCACACTGGTGTAACAAAGCGGTGTAACCACGAGTCTGGACCCCATAAAACAGCTGAAATCTTCGTTTTCTTCTTATTATTTTCTTCTCATAACAATTTTTATAGTTCAGTATCAGATTATTTGCAATATTATTTTATATAGATGCCGAAATTAGAAAAACTCAATTTTTAAACAATAAACTTTTGCAGAGCAGTAGTTTTGCGTGGCGCCCTCTGACGACCGTTAGTAGTCGATTATTTCAAAAAATGGAAACTCAAACTTAATGAGTCGAAAACCGATGCAATTATGTTCACTCGTAAACGTAAACTACCCGATCGCTTATTAAAAATTAATGATCATATACCTTGGACAAAATGTGTCAAATATCTCGGTGTGCATCTTGACACTAAGCTCAATTGGACTGTGCACGTCGATAAGTTTAAGTTAAAGAATCTCAAAGCGTTTAGTGCATTAAGTCCTATTATGAATAGGAAAAGTAATCTGGGCCCTAAAACTAAACTCAAAATATACGCGGCATTGATAAGACCCTGTTTTACTTACGCGGCTCCTGTATGGAGCGGAATTTGACAATCAAATTATAAAAAACTTCAAATTTTGCAAAACAACGCTTTAAAAATTGCGTACATTTGTTGGAGGCGCCATCTGTGAGAACAATGTAGTAGTTGGTAAAAATGATAAACACTTTCACTAATTCGACGTCTTCGCAGACAGCGTTTTAGTTTAATTGGACCGGAATCCCAGAGAAATGCAGGTTCAAATCCTACGAACGCGTCAATTTTTGAAATGTTTGTCACAAAAAAAAAGTTTTTAGTGCAGTATCTAGTCCAGCACCACGAGATCAATGATTAATCTAAATACAACTAAATATTCTGTGAACTTTTCAAGGATCTATCTGATGCCGTTATAAATATCGAGCTAAACCGGCAAAAAAAATACGTTTGTCATACAACTAATATAATATTCATTACTATTTTTTTTGTTATAGCGGCAACACAAGTAAATAATTAGTAAAAATGTCAACTGTCTAGCTTTCACGGTTCATAAGATAAAGTCTGGTGACCGACAGACAGACAACGGAGTCTTAGAATTAGGGTCCTGTGTTTACCCTTTGGGTACGGAACCCTATAAATGGTATTAATATCTTTTCACACAACAGAACAGAACAAAAACAAATATATTTATGTTTTTTTTCAATCATCAATTTAAAAAATACTACAAACGTGTATAATTTTATGATTATTAAAAATTTTATTTTCTTAAAGATTCTTAAAATTTCACGTGTTTTTTTTTTATCTTCATTTATAATATTGCGCGAGCGAGATGGAATTTGGCGTAGGTAAAAACTCCCTTAAAGAATGAAAATTTCCAAATTTTGCTTACACTTTTTAAAAAAATACTAACTTAATGTAAATTCTACATAGCTTACAATTCAACTTTTTATTCGTTACCCCATTCTTCATGATCCTATAATTTTCTAAATAATAGGATCATGACCATATGACGTCAACGTTAAATTACTGGCCACTTAAAATATTAGTGTCCAAATTAACCCGCACAGTAATGAAATACAGCGATATTTAAAATCGGTAATTTTACTTTTCAGCTTTGTAAATCGACCACATTACGTTTACTAAATTACTGTGTACCTACGATCAAATAGAAACGCCCACCCGCTCCACCCGTTCATTACCGACAGATTGAATAATAGCTAAGTACTAGATACCAGTATTTTCAGTATTGGTATTTAGATTATGTCTGAGATCCCTTGATTTAGTGACGTAATAGTAATAAATTAATAGTTTCAAAAACATTAGAAAAACACGCTTCACGTGGCCTTTCTCACAAGTGCAAACACCACTGTAATACAATATTCCATCATGGAATGCCTGTGCCTATCTTCTGGCTTCATCATCAGACTTTGAAACCTACCCACTAAGCATAAAACTTGCTATAAGTTGTAGTAAGTTTGTACATGGCACATTTGAAAATTTCAAACTTCGTGTTGCAGGAACATGTCAGTAACATAGATCTTATTGTTAGGTTGAAACTTATTAAAAGTTATTTAGTTATGTTACTGTTATATTTCGCATGAAAGTTTACATTTCATCTTTGCAGGGATATAGCCTCCCAAACCTACCTAACTTTATTTAATCAACTTTGTTGCAAAACGTTAAAACTTTACAAATAAAACTTTGCAGCAATATTATTTTACTAACTTCTCTGTGTATTGCCTGTACCTTACAATTGCAAGTTACTGAAATGTTATACTGTAACATTGCGACAATACTCTTTCGTTATATTTTTTTTCAACTTTCCCACAACATTACCAATTGTTCTTGTTATTTACTTAACATATGATATGTTGCTGGAACTTTATTTTCAAAAGTAGCCAAATGTTACTGTAGAGTTTCTTAGTACACATTGAGAAACTAGATGGCGTTAGCATCGCATATTGAAATCCTGCATCGCGATGGCGTTTGGTATCCTCATTTGTAAATTTTGATTAAAACACTCATTAGTGAGGATAAAGAAAAAGACACACCCACCACAATAGTTCTAACCTAGAACTCAAGAAAATTTAAGAAGAAATGTATTTTAGAAACTGAAAACCGACAAATGTAACTTTTCAACATCAAAAAAAGCACGCCACGTGCACGTTTCATTTGTAACCTTTTGGCAAGATAGTTCAGACCAGTTACTATTGCCTTTCAAAGAGTTATCTTTGTGATAAGCATTTCAAAAATCTGAAGCGAACGCAGGATTTGAACCTGCCCCTTCGGATCACTAGCCCGACGCTCTAACCAACTGAGCCAGCCCGCCTCCTACGCAAGCTTTAAATTTCTGAAGTGCTTACATTTCCCTTTCACCTTTTACTATTACCTTTCAAACTTAAAGTTGTAGAAATGTATAACGTCATACTTGCGGAAAGTTAACTTTACTACTTTCAGATATGCTTTATGTGTAATGTTACTGCAACTTCACTTTTAAAAGTTATAAAAAGTTTTGGTGATCAGCTCTGGGCAAGTTACAGGGTTTATCTACAGCGCGGCCATTAAGGCTTCGTTTCAAGCTCGATGTAAGCTTGCATGAACGTTGTAACCTTATATTTGTAAGTTACAAGCTTGTTGACGTTACTCTCAGTAATGTTATTGCAACTTTTGCTTGCTTAGAGGGTAATCGTGGTCAAAGATCACAAGACAGACAGACAGACAAAACTCTTTATTTATAACCACAATATAGAAAATAAACACTATTTACACATATACGACAAAAAAATATGATTATAAAGTGGCGGCCTTATCACCCATGGCGATTTCTTCCATTGCAACCTTGCACGAATATGAACCGACAAGAATAAGAAATAGTGGCCTTACATAGATATCAACAAAGAAAACACCTATAAATAATAAACTAAATATACTTAATACAATCTAAGTTTTAAATATACTTACATATTTACGATATAATATATAAATATAATTATACATATATACATACCTACATACGTTATAAAAAAGTAGCGAAAGGAACAAGTAGCATTTTGATTTCAGATAGTGAGCTTTCACAAGTTGTTTGAGAACGTTCAATGAAGGTGAACGCTTAATTTCCAAAGGCAAGTCATTCCAAAGTCTGACTGCCTCCACAGAGAAAGAAGAATCGTAGAAAGATGTTTTGTGACGAGGGAAACTAAGTGTGAGATTATCTGAAGATTTTCGGTAACGGCTCAATAGAGAGTGTCGAAATCGAAAACGCTCTCGGAGATAGGGTGGGGACGAAGGAATAAACAAGGTGCTATACAAAAGGGAAAGAATATGAGCATCCCGGCGACGACGAATAGGGAGCCACTTGAGCTAATCGCGAAACTCTGAAACGTGGTCATATTTGCGCAAGCCAAATATAAACCTGATACAAACATTCTGGAGGCACTCAAGTTTATCCAGCAGGACTTGCGTGAGATCTAGGTAACATACGTCGGCATAATCAAGGATTGGAAGTAAAAGGGATTGTGCAAGCGCAATTTTAGTGGCAGTCGGTAAAAAGTTACGCAATCTACGCAAAGAACCGGACCCCAGGACAAACAACGATCGAAGACAATGCCGAGGTTCTTAACCGTGTCACTGTAAAGAATGGTGACATCATCAAAAATCACTCGCGGTAGCGTGTCCCAGTCTATTTGACATATCATGCGAGAGCTGCCTATTACAATAACTTGCGTTTTCGATGGATTCACTTTGAGCCCAAAAGATTTGCTCCAGTGTAAAATGCTGCGCAAGTCATTATTGATTGTTTCCACGGCTTCTGACAGCCAACCCATAGGGGCTTGGCAATACAGCTGCAGATCATCAGCGTAAAGATGTTAGGACGTAGAAAGAGAATGTGAAATAGAATTAATGAAAATGGCAAAAAGAAGAGGTGATAAGACGCCACCCTGAGGTACGCCGGCCGTAGTATTACACCACGATGAGTAAGATTCTTCAAAATGAATCCTCTCCCGACGCCCATGCAGGTAATTATGAAACCAGTCAACCACCGTTGGAGATATTTTCAAAGAGCGAAGTATAGCCAGAAGGATATCAAAATCTACAGAGTTAAAAGCATTGCTAAAGTCCAGAAGCGCTAACACAGTTAAATCACCATTGTCCATTGCTAGGCGTATATCATCCGTGATTTTAACAAGTGCAGTAACCGTGCTATGCCCCGGACGAAAGCTAGACTGAAAAGGATTAAGAAGGTTATTACTGATTAGGAATGAGTTTAGCTGGTTATGGACTAGACGTTCAAGAACTTTGGATAGGAAGGGAAGAATAGATATGGGACGATATTCAGAAAAAGATATAGGATTTGCTTTTTTAGGTAAAGGGATTATCTGAGCTTCTTTCCATAAAGATGGGTAGACCCCATTTGACGCAGAAAAATTCAAAATGTGGCATAGGACTGGGAGTAAGTGGTCTAAGATAGGGATACATACAAGACTGTTCTAAGACATCTAAAACAGCTATTATACGTTTTTTCATCATAGGTCCAGATCATATCTTCCGGCTCCATCATTAGATCAGTTCGACGGTACCATATTATAGTATTGTCATCAGAACAACATACAGCTGCCAATTTTCATTACGCTACGACCCTTGGAAGATGAATAAATTAGTTACCTTACATTCCATTACATAGTTACAAACAGGTCGACCTAATAAAAGCGTGTTAAAAATAATACATTTACCTCTGTTATCCTAGGATTTGTTCTTATTGGACCTTGTTTTTATTGGTTTAGAAGCTTTGTTAGCAGCCGTAATGCAGCGTTACTGATGTACTCGTAACGTCACTCGAACGTTGTCTATCCAAACAAAATCAATCAAAATAGAGATTTTTCAGAGAGGAGCGTAATAAATCCTACTAATATTATAAACGCGAAAGTTTGTGAGTATGTATAGATGTTTGTTACTTTTTCACGCAAAAACTACTGAACGGATTGCTATGAAACTTTGAAATGTCTATAGATCACAATAACACATGGGCTATTATAATAATTCATAAAAATATTGCGTGAAATGAAGTTCGCCAAGTCAGCTAGTTAAAAAGTAAGCCGTACATATTTATAACGTCAATAATAATTACGGCCGCTATATGACGGCACCAGTAGCCTAGGTCCAGAGCATAATTATATACTTATTACGAACATATTTCTATCTGGGAGTTACTTCGTCTGCCTTTGATATATACATATTACGAACATATTTCTATCTGGGAGTTACTTCGTCTGCCTTAAATTGCTTTATGTTCAGATTAGCTGCATACTTACGCTGCTTATCTTATAAATATGATTAAATGCCTAAAAAGTAAGAACTTGACGCAGCTGAGGCATTTTTTTATAAGTTATTTAAGATTAGCAAATGGCGTGGCATGTCGTTGGACCATGAAAGCTTGAGTTGCATTGCAATTGCGTACACCTCTATCATCTATTATTAGGCTGGGTTCTGATGGGTGATTATCCGCGCAAAGATATTATGCCGTCTTCATCTTTTTCCGCGTTGGCATTGACTATAATAGTATCTAATCATGAGTGTTATGAAGTATCTCCTGAACAACCGCTTTCCTCGAAAGAGACAGATAATGAGGATGTACATACGTTTAGCGCGACCTGTGGTAGTCATAGAGCATCATTTTATCAACATAGATTTCTTTAGCCGCCTAATTCACTTCTCGGTCCAAAAATGTATGGAACATGTCAGTAGGCCTTTGGGATTTGTAAACACCATCGACTTGGATTTTTTCTGTTTTAATTGATGAATATACCCTATAAAAAGTATTTTTTAGATATACGTTTTGTTGTTTTTTTAAGGTTTATTACAATAAGCTAGTAAAATTAATATCTACTCTTTATATAATTTAAATTTACACCTCTTTCTGGTATTGTCAGTAAACCAGGTACAAAGCTGGGACACCAGAGTACAACCAGGGATAAGTTGCAGTTCTCTTGTATGTGACAGGCCTAAGGTTTCGCCGTCTGTCTGCCTGTCTCGTACAGAACTGTCTAAGACTGAACTGAATATTTTATAACTTCAACCATTTACAGAATTAGAATAGGTAGTTCGTATAAATAAATAGCCGATGTAGTGATTTAAAATAAAAAACTCAGCCGATTTCGATACAATTTAAAATCTTTAAAATATGATCTACATTAAGTACATTTACAGTTAAATTACATATAGCACATAATAAATTAGGGAGTATCTTTGAAACAAGCATGGTGTAGGACTGAAGGTATTTAACTTACCAGCTAGATCGACAAAACACTTTACTTGATACCATCACAATAATATTTTCAAAGAGTGAATAGAAGCTAAGTACCTAATAATAATTTAGCTAAGTATGCTTATTTTCACTCTTTGAGAATACGCATGCTTAGCTAAGTATTATGTTGATATAATACTTAGCTAATCATGCTTATTCTCAAAGAGAAACCTTCGACCAAATATTTATAGAGTCACAATCGTGCAAAAACGTGTTAAAGCCAAAACCCTGCCCAAGCTACGTAGTGGCCAGGCTTATAAGGCGATTGCAAGCCCACTAAAACGCTGCGCGATGCCAAAGTGCTCGGTTACAAGCTTACAAGCACTAATTAAGTGACATAACGTCGAGATTCGAGAAAAAGGGTCTTTGTTAATTATTTAATTTAAATTATCTAAGTCGGTATATATAAATAAAAAATGATAAAAAAATATGTAAAAAGGAAAAATATAAGCACGACTATAGTTTAAGAAATAACGATAAATGGCATCTGCCTAAAGTACGGCTGACGAAAGTAAAAAAACAAGGAGTTTACCATAAAATTGTTACGTTTGAAAAACTACCCCGTGCCATAACAAAGCTACATTTAGATGATTTCAAGAGGAAACTGAAACTATTTTTCGAGTCTTGTCCTTTCTACTCAATTTGTAAATGTGCATTTGACAGAATCTTCATTCTATGATGAGGAAGAACAATAATCACATTAAGATAATTCGACTTTCTCATATTCTATTAATAATTACGTGACATATATGTAAATTAGTATTTTTAAGCCCTAGTATTAATTAACAAATTTAAACTTTGCTAATTTTTAAAATAATTGTGTCCACCTAATTGTTATTGTTAATGTATTAAGTTTTGTTTTAATATTTATTATTATTTTTGAATCGTATGCATTGTGTTGTAATTGTAAATTTGCCTAGTGTAACGTATGTTGTTATAAGGCCAATAAATATATCTTATCTTATAGCTTCAATACATTTTACATAAATTGAACTATTATTTGTCAATGTCTTGGTTCATTTCCCATTCTCATAAACAATGGCTGCATTAGGACGACATGGCGCTTACCTACTCCATTCAATACCACCCACGTTTGTTCCATTAAGTGCAAAGCATATTGTCCACAGCGCTTTCAAATCGTATTAAGTTACATGTATTTACTTACTTCAGAGTAGTTAGATATTATTAACGTTGCGAAGGTAGTCTGTAGGAGGTCTTTGTACAGCTTCATTGCAATTCAACTTGCACAAATACAGGAGTCGGCCACAGAGCGTGCAATGTAGAATGATCATTTGGTTAATGTTACCTATTCAGGAATAGGCTTGATTTCTAAAAAAATTTAGGTAATTAGTTGGTCAAATAGACTGTCAAAAATTATAGACACGTATTTTTTATTTTCTCAATTTAACAAAAAATGATGAAGATATAGCCCGTTAAAGTTCCGCGTGACGTCACTAACCGCTATCAAATGTACCGGCTAGTGCCGTCACGAGCCCCCACTCTCAAACTTTGACAAGGATAATTTTTGTCATTTTTTGATTAACAAAAGAAAAAAATAGTGTACAATATTTTTTAATATTAACTGACGGTCTAATTGAATGATGATTTTTTACCCAGTAAACACCCCTGTTGTTTGCATGGTAAGTACATTGTGGGGGATTTATCAGCGTCATTTATGGACCGTTTTTCGTTCATCGAACGCCAATTTTTGAATCGCGGTGACGAGGTATTTATTGACACAGGTCTTTTTTTACTGTCATGGTGGCCCAGTGTTTAGTGACCCTGACACGTGTTGGACCGATGTGGAGTGAGTTCAATTCCCACCCAAAGAAAAAGCATGTCATGAAGCTTGCTTTGTGTCTGGATATTATTATTCGTCTAGGTATGTATTTAAAAATATGTAATGTATACTAATACAGCCATATCACAAGCTTTGCTTACTTTGGATTCAGAGACCGTGTTTAAGATCCTAACCTCTATATAGAATGTTATGCAGTTATGTTCGCTTAAATTATTGAATGTGGCTTAAGTTGGTCACGTGGCCTTCTGTTTGGTGAACTACTATTTTATTAATTACGAACATATACCTATGAGTTTGAAGTAGAAACCGGCATACACTCGTAGAAATTGAATAGCTGTATTGTATGTTAGTACCGTATGAGTTACTTACTCGTAACTTTGTTAGTTCAAAACAGTTATTGACTTAATGTCAAAGGGGAAGTTTGAATACATCACATGTAAAGCTTCGTTGCAGTTTAACTTACCAGTAGTGGATTAACTCATTTGCTAGGCTAATGAAACTTTGCCGAGGTTGGTAGAACTTTTGCCTACAATTTGCAACCTTAGTTCACAATCATTTACCATATTAGGTACTATTCCTTGTCAATAAAATAATAAGTGCTATCTCTAGTGCCTATTTATATCCACCAGATTTAACAGGTTAGCCGCCCTTGCTGGCCGCCCCCATAAAATCTGTCACTCGCATAAGCAACTACGCAAATCTTAGAAAATTATTACAAACTATTACATGTTGTTATATTGTTTCTGTATGTCGAATCCATAAAAGGATCCGCATCAGTTATGGTGATTCAATGTGGTAATGATTTTATACCATCTGAGCCAACAATACTTTAGTGTGGCGTGGCGTGGGTTAAGCGGGCGAGGAGATAAATTGCGACGTCACGAACAATCAGTTTATTTCACAGAAGATTACGTATGATTACAATTATAGAGAAAAGTTTAAGCGAATGACATGGCGTTCCGCAGCGTAACGCACGCTGCCTCCATTTTATCAAGAATCACAACTCGAGCCGTTCTAAACACATTTCACCATAACCTCTCCGAACCAGCCCTCCTTACAACTCACAAGTGACATCTGTCAAGTCATTATCGCATTTTCCCGCCGATCGGCCAATCATGCGATGCACTTGAAACCTCCTTGGAACCAATGAGCAGCGTTCGTCACAAGCGTTACCCCAGGAAGATTGGCACTACCATTCCTAGTCCTACGAAATTATACTAACGCAGCGTGCAAACGATACAAAATACAATTAGGTAGATACGCAATTACAGTTTTATACGTAAAACACGTAATTTAGAATACAGTCTATTCCAAATGCCCGTTTAAATAATGGATTTCTATATTTTTTAATCTCCACTTTATTTACTTGAAAGAGATAGCTGAAAACCCACCGGTTATTTCCCCCATGTGTTAAATATTAAACATCGGGGAACGTTTAATAAGCTACCCATTATTTAATGGATATAAACATAAACAAGCCTGTTAGCGACTTTATGTCCAGTTAATAACAGAACAAATATCCATAGAAATGTTTTACCAAATTGGCCTCATTATCTGGTAACTATCCTAATATACCTTCTATTAACTACGGATAATTATTGTATCGTTAGAATGATGTCATGTTATTGGTGAAACATAAACGTTTTTAAGGAAACTTTCACACGGTCAGCAGTAAGCCGCCGTAAGTGACCTCCGAACTACATATTATTATAGATCTACTCTTATACCATATAAGTGTACATATATGGAAATCACTGTTCGCCATTGAATAGTACTAAGAGAAATTTAATTTACTTTTTTTACCGACAGCTTGGTTCACCGAAAGAATGTTATAAATAATTTGAAAGTAACACTGATACCTCGTGGTATCAGTGAAACTCGCAGATAAAGCAAAAAAACTACAGCGAATTTTTACCTATACTCTATAAAATATAGCTTGTCTCTGCGACAGCTGTCAGAAAAATCACGCCTATGAAGTCCTAAATTTCTTAATAGTACAGTCAGTACCTATCAATGTCATACTTTATTGGCATGCCGATTAGTGATGGGCGACAAATGATCGTGACCACAGAATTTTAGATAGAGTTTTATTTAAAATATCGATAGTTTATACTAACGATATTTTAAATAAAACTTAATTTATCATTAATTTTATTCTATATTTTTAAATCATATCATTATTTACATGTGTATATACTTGATCTCAAATAAAAGTAAGTAAATTGAATCTAAATTCTCACCTACTCATGTAACATTTGGCTCAAAGCCGTGTTACCAGGCCATAAACTAAAAAAAGGCACGCCGCCATTTTGTTTGATACGAACCTGACGTATTGACATGTGTACATACTTAATCTTAAATAATAGTATAAATAAATAAAATCCATTTTGCTCATCTACAACTACTCATTCGATTTCATTACAACATTGTTTGAGATTGACAATATGAGTATTTTGTCAATGAATTTAATATTCTTTTGTGATAAAATTTTTAGATGACACTGCATTTCTGTACCTAGTATCATTATTAGTAAAAACGTGAAAAAATGTTAAACCGGACGAGCATGTTAATAAATCAATATAACGCAAAAAATATGTTATATTAGGTTCTATTAATATCAATAAAGTTAATAAAAGTTATCTTATATGTTATTATGATGGTAAGCGGCACAAGTGGGAGGGGAAGACCAAAAAAATTGTGGAAGTCTTGTTTGATATGTGAGAGCAAGGAGTTGATGATCAGATGACGTCGTATGATAAAGTGAAGTGGCGAAAGGAAACGTATTGTGTTGACCCTCCTAGTAGGACAAAGGACAAGATTTATTTATTTATTTACAGGCCAACAGCCTTCCTATATGTATACTCTAAAACAATGCTTCTTGCCAAATATTAAAGTTCTAGGTCAACGAGAAGTGTAGGTTTTGATTCCTTCGTGAATGTCGAAATATGCCGTTTTTTGCGTCATATACGGCTCTAACTTTTTTTACGATAACCTTAATTTTATTGAAGAAATTTGATTTTTTTATATCTGAAAGAAACCGTTAATCTGCTTAAATAGTTTTAATTTCAGCTCGATATAGGTCCCGGCACGTAAGTTGAACTAAAAATATCACTCTCTCCCTTTTGTTAGCAGAGAAAACAAAAGAGAGGTAGCTATGGTTTAACGAGTTGATTGCCAGCTACTATACCTTGACGCGTCATTGAGATAAAAGGTCTTGACACACGGACAGACAGACAGACAACAAAGTGATCCGTAAGGTTCCGTTTTTTCCTTTTGAGGTACGGAATCCTAAAAAGAACCATCGAAATGGGTTCATGCTATTTGCTTGTGTTGGTCACTTTGTTAGTTGATCGGGCAGCCGATTCATCCCGGTTTATCTCATTATCTCATGCGAAGCGCTTGCAGCCTGGTGACGACCTTAATTGGACAATTAGGACGCTTCGGCTCCAGACAGCACGCTGCGCTGACACCAAACAGGCTGACACCAACAATATGTGACAGATCTAGTTAGATCATTATTTTCGCCAAAAATGGCATAACCAACTTCAATCGTTGCAATCTACGTACAAAATCGAATAGTTTGCACGAATCGATGTATTCCATTTTTAGATTATTGTAGCTTTTTTAAAAACCAGACAGCGGATTTCAATAAAATTTAAATGAGGCCTTATAATCTGCCAAAGAAAATAAGTTGTCCAGTGCGTGTCGATACACGCTTATGATTGGCTTCCGTAGAAGGTGACGATGATTATGATGATGATATTATTTTTATGATGCATCATTAGATGGTTGAGTACTGAAAAAACATAATTAGCTAAGAAATATGTTTGTGAGGTAAACGACCTCTGAGCTATATGCCAGTTTAAAAATTTCATTTTTTTTATTTGTAACTCAAAACGTTACATATATACAGCGCTCAAAACAATTTTAAAATAAAGTTTGCACATTCTATCTTGTATAGTTTAAAAATTAAAGCCCCCCTCCCCTTTAATTTTTAAACTATACAAGTGTCCATGTCCATGTCCGTCCAGTGTCCCCAAATTTGTATAGTTTAAAAATTAAAGCCCCCCTCCCCTTTCACTTTTAAACTATACAGCTGCTAAATAGACAAGGCCCATTTACAGCCGCACAAATAAAATTGTAATTATTTAATTTATTATTATAGTCGTTTGAAACTGAAATGTACGGAATGACGCCGCTAAGTGTATGTATCATACCAAAAGCTGAATAAATAAATGAAATGAAATGAAATGAAATACAAGGGGGGGACACTGGACGGACATGACGAAACTTATAAGGGTTCCTAGTTTTACTACGGAACCCTAAAAAATTTGTCATAAACCGGACATTATACTATAAGTAAAAACATTGTTTATAAACAACATGTCGGCTGTGACTTTAGCTACAAGCTGCAGATAACCCCATTATGACTGAAGTTCTTAACAACTGAGCAGCTGCGCGAGGTGTTGGTCACCTGCAGCTGGAAGCTTATGGCACAGCCACCAAGTTGTGTGATGCGGCCTATACCTGTTTTCGTCGTCGTCTGCGACAGTACATACTCTTGCATTGCTAGTATATACCGCATTTGGTTTACATCATATTGGTAGCAGCCGTCGTCATCGTCAAATTGGCTCACCCCTGTTTGTTACAAAATGCGTAACGCGTTTCATTCCCCTTTTTGCAAAGCACAGGTACGAGTACATATCTGTCAGACGGCGAGCCCCAAACCCGTCGGGATTTGGGGTCCCGGAAGCCCGAAACTCTTGGTTACAAAAATTTGATTGCGACTGAAATCGAGTGCTATCTCGCTCGTCCTTGCTTGCACATGCTATGGTCTCTCCTGCTCGTACACGATCACTATCAAATCCAAACTTTCCAGAATCGCTGGTCCCTTGCGTAGGTAGAATCGCTACCGGGTCCGTCGCGGGGCGTCGACCTCGTGGAAATTTTGCAAGCTTTTTCAGCCGCCGCTTTTAGTCATATTGCACTTCCTATGATTGCCCGTATTTAGAGCAGTAATCTGCTCTAAGCTCTCGAATTGGTGGTTGAGTGTTTGAGCGTTGAAATGAGTTCTAAGCTATGCTAAACTAGAACTAAATAAATTCTGTTTTAATTCTGAAGGAGAAAAGCTCCATGTATATGAGATTTATTTTAAAGTAAGTACCTACTTAGTTACATCGGAAAATGCATTAATTACTTAATTATAAAATCATTTACCAAGTCAAATCTCTTGGATTTATTGTATAATGTAATTACGAGCAGATACTTAAGTATGATTATGTATATCAAAAATCGTTTATCAAATTAAATCGTTATTTTGTTATACGCAACTTACACATTGCTTACCTTACAAAAAATTAAGTAAGTTTTGTTGATACAATTTTACTGTAGATTTCTCAAATGTTTGCCTTTATTTAAGGTTTCACATTGTTAGATATATAAAATACCAATTATAACAAGTGAGAGATTCTCTCACGTGAGACACGAAACATATTAATGAAGTTTCATTGTTGTGTGGGTGTAATAGGAACGCCTACACAAGAATTTTAATTTCATTCCCTACGTAGATACCGCGACAATCTTCACAATATTATAAAAAACATTTTTATAGATTTCAAAATAAGAGGTTCTTAATTTGACTGTGTGTTTATAAAAGCTTTTATTTAAATTGCAATGTAAGTATTTTGTTCGGGTGGAATCTTTGAACTTAATTTTGAAGTGGTGAACGTCTTTCCTTTAAAATTTTACCTATCTACTTATTTACTTGTGTAAATAAACTAGTACCTATTTAATTGAGTAATTTAATATGCTAAGTTTATTTTTTTAATTTCAGTTTTATTAAATACTTATAGGTACTTACGCAAACCTCGCGACAAGCTTTTATGATCATATAAATTGTGTATTGAGGTAATAAGTTGATAGGTAAAATTTTAAAGGAAAATTTTAGTTTCTTCTTTTTAGAGCAATTAAATAAAAGATTTAAATAAACCGTTTTTCTGCTTTCAATTTATTGTATGTATGTTACGCGATTACTCCGCCAGTTATGAACCCATTATGCTGAATATTTTTTGTATAATAGATCATAGTTGGTTTCATTTATGTTTTGTCGAAATTTTTTGTATAATAGACCATAGTTGGTTTCATATATGTTTTGTCGAAATCGGCTAAGTTAATAATTTAAAAATTAACACGTCGCTGATACAATGATTTGTGCGAACTATTCGAAATAGGTTATTAAAATTGAACATTAAATTTTTAGTTTTTATTTCCTTACTAACAACTGACTTGCTTCTATCTAAATGTAAATCACTTTCATTAGAAACGTACTGATGTGGAGGGGGTTGTGAAAAAATATTGTGAGTTGTGAGAAAATCAATGCAATCCTATTGGTATCGGAACTATACTCTATAAAATTTAACTTGATTTCTGCGACAGTGATATTGACATAGAAGATTGATATTTTTAGAGTTGAGATAGTGGTGAAAAAAATCGATTTTTAAATAATGTTGTAATGAATCGAATGAGTAGCTGAAGGTGAGAAATTGGATTTTATTAACTTACTATTATATAAGATTAAGTATGTACACATGTAAATAATGTTATGATATTAATTAAATACTCATAATAATGTAACGATAGTATTTATCGACATTTTTCACTATTATCGATGTTAATGTAATATATAATTGGGTTTAATTTAATTACACATGTAAAAAATCTTATGATATTAAAATATACAATAAAATTAATGATAAATTAAGTTTTATTTAAAATATCGTCAGTATAAACTATCGATATTTTAATTAAAACTCTATCTAAAACTCTGTGGGCCCGATCATTCGTCGCCCATTACTAATCGGCATCCCCATAAAGTATGACATTGACAGGTACTGTCTGTACTATTAAGAAATCCAGGACTCCATAGGCGTGATTTTTCTGACAGCTGTCGCAGAGATCAAGTTAAATTTTATAGAGTATAAATTGTGTGTACCAAATATCAGATTTTGTCATAATTTGTCCCTAGTGGCTCCGCTATTCTTAACCCAGAAGGTGGCCATGGTAACGGCGGAACCGGGGGTGTTAAGATCCTCGACAGTTGTCTCGCCACCACCCCTAACGGAAACTGGTCCTGCTAACGCAAAATATACGCTCTTTGAGGACAGATAAAAGATAGTCGACTAGTAATAGTAAGATACGAAGAACGGCCGATGGTAAAGTCCTCGAATTGAGACCACGTATCGGCAAGTGTAGCGCAGGACGTCTACCGTCTAGGTGGAAGGACAGTAAAATTAAGACCGCAGGACGTTTCCTATCGGGCTTATTGGAAATAATTAAATTGTACCTATGTGTTTTGCTGAAACAAATAAATAAATATATAAGGGATGCCTATGTCCAGAAGTGGACATCCTACGGCTGATAATAGGGATGATGATAATGATGCATATACTTACTTTACTATTTACACCTTTAAAACTGAAATAGTCAGTATTTCAGTACAGTATATAGACAGCATAGTAACCTTAACATATACTCGTATCTACTTTATGAATTTATAGAATGTATCATAATATTACCTACGTAAAATACGATTTCTCATAAAATCTCCTCAAAATCCGGAGCCTTATTCAATTCAAGACCACAATTCAATTTAAGTAGATTTTGTTATTTGATGTTATTCTTGTCGTCAGTCCGTGGAGCCTCATCCGCCCAGCTATTCATTATTAAGTAATACTCGTATGATATTTCATTTTTTCTCATTTGTTATCCTTTTTATGGTTTCTACTTTTTGGTATTAATATTTCTACGATATTTAATATTTAAATCTAGGAGATTTAAGTGCCAAATTACATCTCGCTCGTGCAATTTAACATTAATAAAGACATAAAAATAACATTTCTGTATTTTAAACTATGTAACACATGTATTTGTCATAGAATTACTTACATTTTGTAGTTTTATTTTTTTTTGAATCTCTTAATTTAACGGAGTAGATAGAAAAACTATAATAACAGTATTTTTGGAGCTATTTATTTAAATCAATCTATCATAATTATTTTTCGCAATAAATGGCAAAACCGCCTTCCATCATGTACAAAATTGAAATATTTCGCTCGAATTGTTTACATTATTGTTGATTTATCAAAAACGGTTAAGCCGATTTCTGTAAAAATTAAATGGGGCCGCCTCGGGAGTATAGGTACCCTTTCGAACTAAAAAATAATTTTAAACATAGGTAAACAAACAAAAACATACAGACGAACATAGGACTTCATCCTTTTTGGAAGTCCACATTTTCTTTTATTATGATAAATAGATGCTACATCTGGCCACACAGCCACATAATTATATTGACTAAGGTGTAGACAGTAGAGTTAGTGAAATCAGAGCTTGTAGTAAGTTAGAGCGTGGAGAGTTACAAGTTTGAAGAGTTTGATGTCTAATAAAGATGGGTGAGGTGTGACTTCCGCCAAATAATATATATTTCATAATAGGTAATTAGACGGATGGTAACTTGCCATCCACAACATGGGCCCCACATGAAGGCTGCCGTAAATTGGCAACGGAGGGGCAATATTGGTGTGGATAGCTTAGGGTGTCGAGAGTTGTGCTGCGCTTTAACTGAAAGCTACTCCTTGTGTGCTCTTTTTATGTAGTTTGGGTTCTTAGCTCTTGCTGTTTCCACTCCCAGCCGGCCGGCAAGTCAAGCCATGAATCAGGGGTCTCAATTAGCCCCAGGGAATTGGGGTTCGCGGTGTCACCACTCATCGATGGCATTGATATTAACATTAACGGCCTTTACAATAACATTGTTACTATAAAGGCCATTAAATACTTTAAGAAAACAAGTCTGGTTCTCTAATAACGAGACATTATTAGTTCTCAGAATAGACTGGATACTGTATCAACAATAACAAACAATCCTAAAGATTGAATCTTGGAAAACAGTGTAATCATAATATTTTGTTTACGACGATCTGATCCGTACTTAAATAAACATAAATGATTCCATGAAATCGATGTTTGTTATTCCTAAAATACTGGCGCTATTATACGGCCTGGTAACAGAATATTGTTATTCAAAGATCAATTTTCACATGAATATTTATTTCGATAATATTTTACATGGATGTTATTATTTCTGGTAGAGGTAACACGTGACCAGATTGCTGGCATATACTTTGGTCAAAAAATTTGTATAGCAATCCAGCGAGGCAACGCCGCCAGCATTCTGGCCACGTTACCCTCTGCCCCGAGTCATTTAGATTAGTTTTATTTTAAGTAGGTTAATTTTAATAGTTATCATTTATTTAAGTAAGGTATATTTTATGTTTATTAGCAAAATTGTAATTTATTTGTGTCAATAAATCATTTCATTCATTCATTCATTCATATATCCTATAAAATTTGCCTGAAAACCGGGTTCTCTTCTCAAGGCTACTATAGAAAATATACTCAATACACCTATAAGTTACTCTATGCTAAATACATATGTGTACATCTCAATATCTCAATTTTCTAATTCTAAATCTATCACACGTCAAATTAATATCTGCCTGACCGGTTCTAACCAGTCGAGTAGAAATATTGCGTCAAGATTCATTTTTCGAGATGTGCAGTGAACATCAATATGGAATAAAGAAATAATGCCAAGTCGATGGCAGTGAACTAACGTAAGATTTTGCTTTTACATTCTACAATACACTACATCATTACTGCAGGTATAAGTACCTATATCATAAAGCTATGTATACCTGTATAGAAGCAATAGCACAACTACATTGATGGATACCAAGTCTAAAACTTGGACGATAGCAATAAACACAATATATGACAAAATTTATCTATATATATAAAATCGTGATTCACTGACTCACCTATCATGAAATCTCAAAAACTACAAGTGCTAAGAGTCTCAAATTTTTTCATGGGGGATCCATTTAGGATATAGGTGCTTACTAAGAACGGATTTTGCGAAATTTAAGCCCTAAGTGGGTGAAATTGCGTAGCAAAGTTTGTATGGGAGAGCGCGATTCCTTGGATCAACTGACTTAAAATTCGGCATAGATATAAAGAACTAGAAAAAAATTGATTACACACGTGTTTCGTATTTTTTCAATTAAAGTAAATTATGACCTGCAAATACACACTATATAGAGATTTCTAACATTTGAATCGATTTGCAATAGCAGCTCTAAGTAGGTGATATCTGCAGAAATTCATTGATTAATACGGTTACATGCAATGACGGTTCATGATTGTGGGAGTAATGAGGGTTTGTGACATGGGGACGAACTCAACGATCTTAGAAAACTTTCTTATTTGAATACAAAACCTCAAAAACATGGAAGAACTGTCAAAAATGATGAAGCTGATGGACATAGAATAGCTAATCCGAAGTTTAAAAACGTACCTACCCTTGAACGAGATCGGTTCTTAAGCGGAGTGTGCAAATGCACTTGACCGCTTAAGAATGTAGGCCACGCCCTTAGAGCGGCGGCTGCTCTTACTGAATCGTTCATTTCTCGTAGCACCCAGTTTTTGGAGAAAAATACTGCACCCCTAGCATAGCAAAGGGATAAAACCTTCTTATCAACTTCTAATGTCAGTTGTCAGTTCATGCTTTGTTTTCATGCCATAGGGAATATAAATATTTCGTTTAATGTTTAGAAATGTAATATTATTTATTCATTTTAAATAATAAAGAAATAAAAAAATATTTCCGTTAAATATCCCGTCAGCCGATAGAAATATTTTTCCCGTTCTCAACGGACCTAATTCTTCTAGATACGATGGGAAATCAGTTATATAAGTTGGCAACTCCCACTACAAAAACAATATATTTTTTGCACAACTTCTCCAATCCAGTAAAAGATAATTTCACTTTTAAACGATGCCATGCAAATAGAATGTGGCAAAAATAATGATAAGTAAATTATTCCCAATAATTTATTTATCCTATGATTATTTGTTTTGAAAAAGAATTCTATTATCGAAAATATGTATGTCCAAAACTGTTTACTGATTAAAATGTGAGTCGCGAGCTGCATTAAAACAAGCCGCGGGCCGTTGCTTGGACATCACTGTCCTAACATATCGTCATAAGTAAGTTCACAAAGGCCGAGTGGCAGCCCTGGGCCATATTTTTCATAAATAACAAATATTATTATGCTAAGAAATTATTGTTATCTAAGTACTGCAATGTTTAGTTTTTTGCATTATGTGTTCACTCACGAAATATGTACCTACTTAAAAATGCAATACTTTAAATGTGGCGAAATTATTTGCAATTCTATTTCAATTTATCTATTACTATTTGTTTATTAAACTTAATCTAAATCTTGTACATCTATTGATGTAAAGAAAATTAATTTAGCTTCAGAACTTCCTTAATTTAACACGTAACATGTCTGAATCAACTGCAATATAAATACTAGATACAAAAAAAATGGGATCAAGTAAGGCACTACTACATAAAAAGCAATGGGATCCAAGTCTGTTTGTCTGTGATTTCGTAGCTCTCAGCACAAGATTATTTTTTTAATGATTAGCTTCTTTTTCTGTCTGTAAGGTGACATATTCAGAACTATCTAACTATTAATTAGAAAATCTTTACACTGTTTTCGAGTTTTAGTTCAGTGTCCCTATCATTTTACTGGATTGGCTAGAGTCGGCATATACAACCATTTTTATTAGATTGTACAATAGCATCTCTTAATATAAAATTGTTGTTTGGTGAACGCTATACCGAGTGATTAAAATACTTGATAAATGCGTACTTAATGGTACTACTAAAGTATAATTTCCTGTAAAAATTTACTTATACGTATTTCAAAAGTAATAATTAAAAACTATGGATAAAAAAAAAAAATGAAACGAAGCAAATCAATCGCGGCAGCGAAATGCATATTTTTTCAAATTAAATTATTTGATAACATCGCACAGCTTTTGAAAATAAATCTAAAAGCATAAAATATGAATGCTACAGGGAACCTTTCCGATTTTTTCTAAAATCTTGAGTGCCTTTTTTCCCACCAAACGATTGCCACATTCATTCGAAATTTAATAAATAAGCTACTCGTATAATTTTAATTAGTGGTCCTTCGCATTTAATCAGCAAAATAATGACTAAAACACTGCTTTATATAGGTATTTATAATTTTATTTACTTACCACTTTTCTTCAGCACCGTCCACTTTGATGTCGGGAATGTTTGGAATCTTCTTGTTCAAGTAGGCCGACGATATCTTCAGTAGAGCCTGTGGCAAACAAACGCACTAGTTTACAACTAGTTTGTGGGAAACATCTCTACAGGAGATTTATGATTTTTTAGCGATAAGCATACTTATAGTATTGTTTAGGCCCTTGTGGAGGTTTTGGCCATTTCATATCAACATTATTGCATAAAATGATTAAAAATAAGGTAGGTAACATTATAAATATTGTTTGTGTGAATGTTAACATAAAAAAAAAATTTCAAAAATATTATTTGAACATTAAAATTGTCATCAGAATCATTAAAATTCAAATAGCCAAAAATTACACTAAGGGGCCAAAGCCGGCACACGTACCTACTCTAGCGTTACCTTAGCATACAAAAAGTGCAGATAAACAGAGGTATATAGAAATATATTTCTATTCTCATTATTTATTATGCACCAATTTTGTAACCAACAACGAAATTGAGAAAAAAATTATCTGTTACATAAGTACATTCGATCGAGATTCAATGAACTTCTTATATGGAAGAGTAGATTTTTTCCGTGATTTCGGGGTTGGCATCAACGAAAGTTATACAAAATGCTGAGTATCTAAACTTCTCTAACTCCCTGAACTATGTACAACAATAGCTTCCACAGATCTTTACTATGGATGGAGCTCTACCTGAGCTATAATTATGAGTAGCCAGCAGCCGGACATTTTGGAGATTTATAGGGAAGCTCAATTTCCAGTAATGGGCGCTTTATGGCTGATGTACTGACTACTACTGAGTATGCATCAGCCAAAAGATCATCAACTATAGCAATTATAAGTTCAATTATGAAAAATGAATTCTAAGAAATCAGCCAGCACCTATACATATGTACAATTGTACATATAGACCTTCGTGTTCAATAGTAAACGAATTGTCAATAATATATTTTCTGGTCCGGAAATAAGACTCACACAGATTTTTCTTTCCAAAGTAGGTTACAGACTGCACCAACCATCAGGGTGCGAGATAAAAATCTAAAGTTCGTGTTTTCATAGCTCATTTTTCCTCCTTGTTATTTTTACTTTTTATATTTTGTAACCAGCCCTCGTATACAGCCTACTCTATAAATGGGATTTAAAGAATCGACATAGATAATTACAGCAAGGATTCTTGAACTGAGATGTTTGTTCAATCAAGAGTAACTGCATTGCGGCAGCGTCAGCAGAGCCGTTAAAGTCCAAATAACGTTGAAAAATTTAATATAAATGTCATTCTACCGCGTCTTGGGTGGACAAACGAACAGCTACATTAGAATCGCAATGTTGTGACCGGTGCGGTGTGGGTGGCGTAAGTTTGACTGGTGCAAGAGAGATGCCAGACGGGTGGTGTCGCCGCGACGCGACCCGCAGATGATTTTTGGTTCCCGTACTCTTTAAGTTTGCCTCAACCCTTAACACTCGTCGGGAAATGCGAGAGAAATAAAAATACGTTCGCTAGCGTTCCGTCGTCGGCATCCTTCTATAAGCGACTCGCCCGCGGCTCACTGAGTTCGTATAACCTGTAACAGTAGCTCAAAGTAGTAGTCTTCGCCGTTTAATCCAATAGTACGCAAAAAGATTTACGTTATGATAGCTTTGTTATTATAGGTGCGTGCGACACAAATGAAAAAAAACCGTTTTTAGCCTGGTCATGTGATCATCAATTTACAGAAACCAGGTTACATAATGTTGAGTCAATATTAGGGTGAGACTTTCCAAAATTACTAATAAAAACCAACTGAATTTACATTGCTCAAAAGCTAATTTATGGGAGAATAATATACCCTGACATATAAGATGTTTAAAGGGGGAAAAACGGGCTTATATCTTAGTCGGACAGCGGAAAAGTACTGAAAAAATCTATATGTGTATTATGTCAGGGATAATTTCATATAAGCACGTGTAACTTTGTTGGTAACAAAAATTACAAAAATACGTTAGTTAGCAAAATATCGTCGGTTCTTTACTTTTACTTCATATTATCATGTTACTTTGTGTATACAAATAAGTTTTTGTATACTCATAAAACCTTGTATCACTTTTATTTATTTAGCAAAACGTCGCGACCAAAATATCCCGATCATTATTTTCGATATGTACTCGTAGCTACGAGAGTCGAGGTGACAGTCGCCTAGCACCAAGCATTTCAAGCCCACTAGATATCACTTTGGATAGACAGTTACTCGATTTTGTACCTTTTGACGGATTTTATACACTAAATTCTATGTTGGTCGATCAATATCTTATTGGTGAAGATAAAAAATCACGACATTTTTATATACAGGTTTATTTTATTTGTTTGTTTTATTATATATAGGTTTGCGTTTGAGTACCTACATATGAGATCTAGGGTGTAGCACTCTTATCTGGAAAATACCTAAATAGGTACGAGTATATTCCAGGTATCTTACTCGAAATTTGAAGACACATCAGTCGTACTTTAGTGGAAAGATAGATAGACATGTGAATTTACTGACGTCCCCAAGCAGCAAAAACTAATCCTATAAAAGTCCATAGAACGTTTTGGTCAAACTGTTTTTGGTGTTATAAAACAGTTGTAATGGGGTATTTTCTTCGGTGATACCACAATTATATATCTGTTTAGTACAATAATAATTATAAGCAAATAGCAGCGTTAGACGTGACAAATAAGTTCTATACACGCTATGTAATAGTGACTCGGAGCACAAAATAAGGAAGTAATGGTAAGTAAGGGATCTGTTATGAAACTTTTTCGAAGGATACTGGAGTTTATGTTCCCTGTACCATACATTGTTCATCCGTCATTCAATATTTTTCAACACACTGGCTCGTAAAGTGGCTCTAATTTCACCGCAATTAGGCACATAATGATACCTGTAATCAAACTGTGGCTTTTTCATTGCAATTATTCAATAGTGAGTTATAGAGTTTTATTTTATTGGTTGAGTTGATTTGTTCTAAAAAAAGTTTCGATACAAAAAAGATCGTGTTCAATAGTAGGCATAAATAAATTAATGTACCTTGCTCATTTCATGCAACTTCGTATTTAAATAGATAATTTCAACTTGTACGTGTTTAATAAATAAAACTTTTACTCAAATATAACTTTTGTTTTCTCTATTATCAATGAAAAAACTTGAAATTTCCCATTTTGTACGTAGCTAAAACGTTATCCGCGAAAAACCAAAAAAAACCTCATTATTCTAGTCTATGGCCGATTGCCATTGCGCGCGCTTTGGAAAACTGTTAAACGCTTTGGAAATTTGTTAAACTGTTAACGAAATAGCGGAAATTTTTTTTTTACCGCTATTTCGAAACATGTTTCACAACTCATTTTTACTGTTGAAAACCGTTTAGCCATGTCAGAGGCCTTCAGGCGGCCTAAAAACTCTGACACCAGGGCTAGCCACCCGGCCTATACGAACTTACTTACTTTACTGTTGAAAATATTTTTTTAGCATTATTTTATTCACAAGTGTGTTGAAAAACGTCGTATGCTACACGTGTGTATTGAAGATTGCCGTCCTCGGCTCTCCTACCCACGCATACGGCTCGGGTCTCAATGGCACCTCAGCGGTAATAACCAACATTACACACTTGTACCGTAATGTACTATTATCATTCGTGACTGTGCATAGAATTAAAATAAACAAAATAAAATAAATAATAGATACTGCACTCTGCATTAGATCTCTGAGGAGCATGTGTTGAAGAGTACAGTTCCCTTACTACTTAATTCTACATTTTACACTGAGGTATATATATTTATTATTTTATGTACATCTATATTTTGATAAATCTCTTACAATGCCTACTGTACCACGTGTGTGTCTTCAAATGTATTAGCTGTTCTTTTGGTCTTATACCACACCTATAATACCTATATTGCATGTCCGATATTAGGATAAACCGTTAGAACTAAAATTTAATGTAACACCTAAACTTTGTACACAGTTCAAGCAATAAATACTCTGATTATGATTCTGACATACATTTCACTTCATCGTCTCCAGTAACCTCTCCGTCTTGTCGTAATCATAGATAACAAAAAATCTACTATCTTCTTATAGCTATAACAGTTATATAAAATAGTGTTTTAAACGTTTACATGATATATTTATTGGTACATTTTGATTTTTAAGCTTAAAGGACCAAAGTTTCTTGTTGAACGCTTTAATAAAACACGGAGTCACCGCTAAAACGTTTATACATATTTTTAGTAATATAAGCTAAGACTATAGGACTACATTGCTGCTTGGTTCAATACCTCCCAATGACGATATCTTATTACAATATTTCAAAGATTTTAGGGACTGATAAAACAATGTTGAAACAAACTTTGATGTCTCAATGATAAGACCCTTGGCCATAATTGGAAGGTATTTTAGTCAATCACTCGACTGGCCTTTTTAATAATCCACCGCTGAACTACTAACTCCTTCCAGTTAATAGTGATTAAGTCATATCCCATCCAAGTACTATTGTACATTGAGCCGTGGTGGTCAAGAGGTAGTGAGACCCGCCTTACAATCGTGAGGTCGTGGGTTCGAATCCCCGGTCCCGTACCAATGAGTTCTTTGGAATTTATGTAAGGAATTTCAAACCACTGGCTTTTCGGTGAAGGAAAACATCGTAAGGCAATCTGCGTACGTACTTAGAAGAAATTCGATGGCGTATGAGAATCCACCAACCCGCACTGGGCCAGCGTGGTGGATATGGCCTAATCACCCTTCGTGGGTAGGCCTACGTCCTGCAGTGGACTATTAAAAGACTGGTACAGTAAGTCATATCCACCACGCTTGCCCAGTGCGGACTGTGGATTTACACTTGTTCTCACTTTTACAGACGTATGCAGGCTTTTCAGAATATTTTAAGCCAGGATTTTTCACTATTTCCTAGATTTCAAAGCGAGAGTTTTGTCACCACACCACGACGGCAGACGATCTAGGACATCAGAATTGAAATGCATACTTAATTGGTTTCTCGCATTGCCGTACTACGTAATATCCGGTCGAGCACTCAAGCGGATATTATGCGAAGATGATATTATCAACGGTGGGCCCGAAAGGAGGTCCGAAGACGTGACATTTTATTAAGATAGCTCTGTGATTGTGCCATCCATGTACCGACATACATAGTATACCTCGCGGCACATCTCTATAATAACGGAATCTTCACAAGCCTATATCTCGACTTGTTTCTTGCCCGATTTGGTTAAACTCGCAATTATTCGTAGGATGGAGATCATTAAGTTTGTTTGTTCCATCGTAACGCCTAAAGTATCCTATTTGTATCTTCAATGTTGCGCTAGAGTGATATCGAGCTTCAGTGTGTCGACTGAGCGTACAAGCGAACTATGGTGTGTCGCAGTTCAGTTATGTCGAACTAGCGTTATTCGCACAAGTGAATGTTGATGTCAAGTAGTGCACTCGGATTGGATTTAGATACTAAACAATCTTCCAAAAGATTATCAAAATCGGCTAAAAAATAACACGACAGCAAGTTTCCCCCTTTTTGACCGAAGAAACCACAAAACAGCAGAACTAAATCTCTCTTCTGTGGACGAAACGGAGGATACTCAATTGAATATATATATATAGATTTATTTTCCTCAATATAATTTAACTAAGCAAACATCTATTTATTTACAATTACTTAATCACAGTTTACAAATTAAACCAAATTATGTACAATTAAATTATAAAGAAATAATATATACATAAAAATACATATTTACAAAACAAACACGCCGTCCAGACCAGCAGCGTGTGGAAAGGTCCCCAGAACACTGGCCGCGTTACCTCGCTGAATCGCAAGGCTCAGGCTTTGAGCGAAGTACGCGCCAGCTCTAGGGTTTCCGGAGGCGAGGATATATATATATATATATATATTTTATTATCTTTTATTCACTTAAAATGACAAGCAAAGCTTGGTCCTTTGGTAGGCATCAATGGGGCCGAAACCAACACTGAGAGGCCCTTTTACATCTTTTTTTATAAAAAATATTATTATTATTATTTTAATCAGCCTATTGTGTCCCATTGTTGGGCAAAGGCCTCCCCCACCTCTTTCCACGCATCCCGGTCCTCCGCCAATTTGGTCCAGTCGGACTGAAAAGAGCGAAGTTCGTCACGCCACCTTATTCGGGGTCGACCCGGAGGCCGCCGGCCATCTATAGTCTCCTCTATTGAGTGACGATCTTCGCCCATCTCTCGGGGTGCATCCGAATCACGTAACCTGCCCAGTCCCAGTCCTCAGTTTGGCTGTTTTGATCCCAGCATCGGCAATTCCCGTTTTTGAGCGAATTATATTATTAGGGACTCGGTTCATTCTTTGGATGCCCAGAATGCTGCGTTCCATTGCCTTTTGGCAAACCTTCAATTTAAGCTTCTGTCGTTTGGTCAAAGACCAAGACTGAGCCCCGTAGGTTAGGATAGGCAGGATACACATGTCTAGGAGTCTTCGTTTTAGTGACAACGGCAGGTCACCCTTCATCAGCTCCTTCATGGACCAGTAGCCCTTCCAAGCGTTATCGATGCGTCTGTCGATTTCTTTATCCTGCCTGTTTTCGAATGATACTAGTTGGCCCAAATAGACATATTCATCGACATAGTTTATTTCCTGCCCGTCCACCTCAAGTCTTCGTTTCACACTGTTAGTCATGATTTGTGTCTTTGACCTATTTATTGTGAGCCCAACCTGAAGGCTCACTGTACTCAAATCTTCGAGCATTTGCTGTAATTCTAAAGCTGTTGGGGCAAACAATATAATGTTGTCGGCAAAGCGAAGGTTTGTAAGTTTTTTATCACCGATATTGATGCCCTTATTCTGCCATAGAACGCTTAAGCTTATGAAGACCTCTTCCAAAGTACCGGTAAACAGTTTAGGGGAAACTGGATCTCCCTGCCTTACTCCTCTCCTTATATTGAACCCCATTTCAATTTAAGAATTTAAAGAGTTTAAAGAAGAATTTAAAGAGTTAAGTTTAATTGAGGCTGTACTATTGCCATGAATGATTTTAAAGAAGTCTATGTAAGTTTTGTCGATATTTTGTTTTTCAAGACCTGTGAAAATGGAAGAATGAGAGTCGAAAGCCTTTGAATAATCCACGAATGCCAGAAAAAGTGTTTTTTTTTTTAAATTCGTTAAATTTTTCAATTATTTGATTTAAGCTATGGAGATGATCGGTGGTCGAAACACCCGCTCGAAATCCTGCTTGTTCCGGGGGTTGATAGCTGTCTAATTTTGCACAAATTCGGTTGTGAATAACTTTAATGAATGTTTTGTAAATGTGTGATACTAGACTTATGGGTCTAGAATTAGTAATATTGCTTTTATCTCCCTTCTTATGAAGTAAGATTAGTTTTATTTATTATTATTGTTTGCATGACAGATTTTTGATGGTAGTTGACCTGTTACTAGAATTGCGTTAAAAAGGTTGACTAGGTGTGGTAGTAAAGTCTTTTCGCCTATTTTGAGGGCCTCCGATGTAATTCCATCCTCTCCAGGGCTCTTGTTAAATTTCAAACTGGTTATGGCACGATGAACTTCAAGTCCATTTATTAGAGGAACGGTTTCGGGGAGTGAGTATTCTATGTTATATGTAGTAAGCGAGTCATTATCCGAATACAATTTCTTATAAAACTTGCTGCATATCTCCAGCAATCTGTCCTGACTATTGAATTTAATACCATGCTCATCTTGTAAGGTGTTTATCCAAGTTTTGCTCGAATTGACACCCGCTTTTACCGTTCGGAGAGATGTTTTCTTCTCAATAGCCACCTTCACAAGATGACAATTTAGTTTTTTGATGTCTTTTCGTATGTTTCTATTAACTTCCCTATATCCATTGCTCTGTATTCTTGTGTGTTTCTATCCATTTCCGTCCGTCTGTCTATTAAGTTTTCAGTGTGTTTAGTTAATTTTTGTTTTTTGCTCTGTATATTTTTAATTTTCTTACCCGCGTTTCGAATTCCGGTTATTATATTGTTGTATAAAGTGTCAACATTGTCGTCGTGCTCGTCAAATGAAACTACCTCTGAAGTAGTAATATGTTGTAGCAAATAAAAAAATCAAAAAAATCGGTTCATAATTATCCAAATAATCGCGTAACTTACATACACAAAAAATATACCGCAGAATTGAAAAAAAAAAATTTTTTTAAGCCGGTTATAAAGTGTTTGTATGCATCATGCTCTCATGCATAATGACAATGTAATTTCCGCACTTTCTTAGGTAAAGAAATGCTCACTATTAAACCAATTATTTTCGCAGTACCTACGTAATAAGTATTAATTTACCAAAGAAATATGGGAACATATAATAAAGAAAGTGAGAGCGGAAAAGTAACAAAACAGTTGTGTTGGCCTGCTCTATTTTCTTAAATCATTGGTTTCATTATATCTGGATTTAAATGAAATCAGCATGTCATTTAAACAAAATAATTATTTTGTCAAAATTTTGATTAATCAATCAAATACACTAAAAAGTTTCAAATCCGACGTCGAAATCATTCGTCCCCAAAATAACTATTTTCCTTTTTTAACCTAAGTATGATTCGAAAATATACGAAACACGTGTTTAATCAATATTGTTTAAAAATGTCTAAGCCAAATTTCAAGTCAGTTGGTCCAAGGAATCGCGCTCTCCCATACAAACTTTGCCACGCAATTTCATCCACTTAGGGCTTAAATTTCGAAATATCCGTTCTTAGTGAGCACCTATATCCTAAAAAGAATCCCCATGTAAAATTTGAGACACCTAGCACTTGTAGTTTTTGAGATTTCGTGATAAGTGAGTCAGTGAATCACGATTTTATAAATATAGATATATATATTTAATGTTTAACCACGCATAACTTTTTACGTCCGATTTCGATTTTTTTTTGTTATTGGAAAGAATATACTTTGAAATTGGTTTTATTTAAATTGTATAGAAATTGGCTGAGCCATTTTTGATAAATACACAATAATGTGAAAAATGCTACATCGATCCGTGCGAAATATTCGCAAATTCTGTACACCGTTGAAGTCGGTCATGGCATTTTTGCAAAATGTAATTAGGGAAGAAATTAGCATTTTGATGATTTGAATATTGAAGCGCGAGCGCATGTACGCCTAAAGCCAGCATTGTTACTAATATCGTCACTTGAATGTCATAACAAAAAGTATTAGTTTTTAATGTTTGATACGATCGACGATATGATTTACCTAATAGCCATGATAACACCAATATCCATTTTATCGCGATAAGTCCTCAATATAAGTAAACGCTTTCAGATAACTCTGTACGTGATCAAAATCAGAATGTTTCTTCTAAAAGGGAACAGCGGCCTTATTTTGTAAGCGCTCTGACGTTCGGCTTCGCTTTTTCTCCTGCTCGCGCCAGTTACTCACGCCGCGAGAGCGAGCGGGAGGAAAAGCGAAGCCGAACGCCAGAGCGCTTACAAAATAAGGCCCCAAGTACAGGAACAGCCAGCGCGTGATACGTTTTGCGTGGCCATGCGGGGCTGTATACTCTATAAAATTTAACTTGATCTCTGCGACAGCTGTCAGAAAAATAACGCCTATGAAGTCCTGAATTTCTTAATAGTACAGACAGTACCTGTCAATGCCATACTTTGTGGGCATGCTGATTAGTGATGGGCGACGAATGATCGTGACCACAAGTTTTAGATAGAGTTTTAATTAAAATATCGATAGTTTATTCTGACGATATTTTAAATAAAACTTGATTTATCATTAATTTTATTGTATATTTTAATATCATAACATTTTTTACATGTGTAATTAAACTAAATCCAATTATATGTTACATTAGCATCGATAATAGTGAAAAACGTCGATAAATACTGTCGTTACATTATTATGAGTATATAATTAATATCATAACATTATTTACATGTGTACATACTTGATCTTAAATAATAGTAAGTAAATGAAATCCAATTTTTCATCTTCAACTACTCATTCGATTTCATTACAAAATTGTTTGAAAATCGATTTTTTTCCACAACTATCCCAACTCTGAAAATGTCAATTTTCTATTGTCGCAGAGATCAAGTTAAATTTTATAGAGTATAGGTATTTATTTCAATGACATGGCCAAATCACAATACTGTTAGATACCATCACCGTGCTCTAGTGCCTTTTAGCATATAACTTATGAAATTCTAGAGTTTTTACGATTATTTCAACAATGCTGGCCACGCCGCGCCGTTGTTATCTTCTCATTGGGATAGATGAAACATGAGGCAGGGGCTACTGAAACTATATTCTAAGACCCCAGCGTCTTTCTACATAGCGATACAAGTAGGCTAATGGATATCTGAAAGCCAAAACCATGAGCTCTTATAGCAAGCGTGCATTAGATCGTGACTTATTTTTTCTCCATAGCAGAGAGCGAGACAAAAGTGATTAGGAGCGAAGGATTTACGTCTCGTGGCACGTAATCTCGAGCTAAAGTCACGATTCTGCGTGCTATATGCCGTGTTCAGTGCCACTTAAACCCAACAATTATTTAACAATGCTACATGAGTTATTTAACAATATTAAAAATTCTAACACCAGGACTAGCCATTCGGCTTATATGAACTTACAAAACACATTAATTGATTAATGAATTATATATTATGAAGTGGCGTAAGTTTTTCCATCCGAGTAGCTAATTCAGGCGTCAGTGCGTTTAGGCCTCTGTTAAAACAATTGAGACAGTAAATTTATCACGGTCACTCACTGTCACTACTTACGTCAGAATACCTTACCTCACTGTCACTACTTAAGCAGAATTACCCTTACCATAAAAAATATGATCACCGTGCAAAAAATACATATTAAAGTATGCATGAGTAGTATGAAGTAAGTAGGTATTCGCTTTATTGATTGTTCGACAAAAATATCTTACATTCCGGTAAAATGTTCTCTATTTCTATGCCTTGAATCTTCTTTGACGGAAATTGTCTTTTGTTCGAACAAAAGTCTCGACAGTAGACGAAGTGCGAAGTCATTATGAGTCGACATAGACGGCTATTACTAGACTAAGTATCTAATATTCTTAAGATCCATTAGATAAGATACCTACAAAATGTAGTATTTAAAACCTAATCTCTAAAGGAAATTATTCTAGAATATACTGATAGCTCAGTATCACAGTGAGAATGGTCTACAGAATCGAATCATTCAAAATTATTAATACTCTGGCATGTCTCCTAAAGTAAAGTAGAATAATTCCTCATATTAAACCCTTACAAATCTTCGTTATGCCTACTAAGTACGGCAATTGATGGTAGACACCTACATACCAACGAAGAAAAAATACTTGTAGTACCTACACCTTGGTCCAAATAAATTTTGAACCAACAATAATCGTGAATTCAAATTGGACACGAAAAAGTCTCCTCAAGTAAAAACTACAGGTTGGTAAGTAGAGAAAACAACATCGTAATCAGCTTTAGCAATTTCAATCCATATTTATACGAGAAATAGGACAGAATTGCGGTAGCAAATAAACTTTGTGATTCAAAGTTTCCTTCGCGATAAGAACCGTAAGGAAACATCTCCACAGACATTATTGATTCTCAGTGATTTTAAGGCTGGTCCAACAGTTTTACTGGAAAAAAAATGAGTCATAAAATATACCTGGTGCATGGCGCGGGATATTTGTAATTACATGGGTAGTCAAGTGACTGGTCATGTAGGTTATCATGGGACTTCACGTCCCCCAATGCTTCCCGTGAGATGATTATGACCGGCTTGAGAATCGTCGTGGCGTTACGGTGAATCCTACTAATATTATAAACGCGAAAGTTTGTGAGGATGGATGGATGGATGGATGGATGTATGGATGTTTGTTACTCTTTCACGCAAAAACTACTGAACGGATTGAGATGAAACTTTGCAATAATATAGCTTATACATCAGAATAACACATTCACAACAATTTATAAAGATATTTTGTGAATTGTCCAAAATATAACGATAAATGTTGAGTAAGTAGGAAAATTCTGCCACCTGCGAGCTACTCTAGCGTGCGCTGCAAGAATGTGAAAATAAACAACTGTCGATCGAATATCTGTCAAATCAATCGATGAGCAGTCCTTGGATATCATCATACTGATAATATATTATCCTTACTTTTAATATTATAAATGCGAAAGTAACTCTGTCTGTCTGTCTATCTGTCTGTCTGTCTGTCTGTCGCGCTTTCACGCCAAAACTAATTAACCGATCTCAATGAAATTTGGTACACAGATAGTCTAGAGCCTGAGAAAGGACATAGGCTACATTTTATCCCGAAAATTGCATAATTCCCGTAGGATAGGACAAAATCTAGTTAACAATAAAATTTGAATCAGCAAGGCACTCGGCAATCGACAAGCCAATTTACCGACTATACTTGATAAACGCGAGTTCTGATGAAAACCGAATTGGTGTCTACCAAGTATCAAACACTTTTAGTTGTACTAGCAATGACAGAGCAGTGTCGTTTTCGTAACAAAATTAGTAAAATGGCACACGGGCGACCTCACCTACGACAGTTCTGTTTTTGCACGAACTCTATCACGTCCGTCTACTCCCTCCCAACTAGGACCATGGCTACAAGTCAAGTCATACTACGAATAAATTTATTTCCATATTTCTCATTTTGCCAGGACGTTTTGAAAGCGACTCGCAAAATTAAATTTGTTTGGCCAACTAAAGTCGACTAAATACTAGAAGTACTAGCTTAATGCCCGCGGCTTCGCTCGCGTTGTCTTAGTACTTGCTTAATATAATAACAGCCCGCGGTTTGTCTCGCGTTGCTTTAAACTTTCTTAAAATGCTTATATTCCGCAGTTAGACCCGCGTTGTTTTGTACTTCTTCAAATAATTATAAGCTACTCGTAAGGTTTGGCTCGCGTTATTTTATACTTTCTTAAACATTTTTTAGCCAGTGATGTTGCTCATGTTGTGTTAGTACTTACTTAAAATAATTATAGCCCTCGATTTGTCTCGCGTCGTTTAAATACTTTTAAAAATTATATTAGCTCGCGGTTTCGCCCGCGCTGCTTTGTATTTCCTTAAAATGTTTATTCCCCGCGGTTTAGCCTGCGTTGTTTTGTACCTTCTTCAAAATATTCGCCCGCTGTGTAGCTCGTATTGTCTTAGTACTTGCATAAAATAATTATAGTCCGCGGTTAGACTTGCGTTGACTTAGTACCTACTTATTTAAAGTGAGAATCGCTCGCGATTTGTACTGCGTTGTTTTGTACTTAAAATATTAGGTGTAGCCCTCGGTTTGGTTCCTGTTGTTTTGTACTTCCATAAAATGAATAGTCCGCAGTTTGTCTCACGCTGGCTTAGTACTTAATCAAAAATGATAATAGCCCACGATTTGAATCACATGGTCTTAGTTTTTACTTAAAATGACAATGGCCCGTGGTTTGATCCGCGTTATTTTAGGCTTCTTAGCACTTCTTAAAAATATTTACAGTAAAGCGCGGGCTCAAGCAAGTCGCTGATATTTCCCGGTATATCGACACTTCGTTCGTATTTCATATTAAATGGTGAGTTAGTATAAATAAATAGCTTCTCAATTTTGAAAATCTTATCAGAAAATTCAATTTTGAAAATCTTTTCAAAATTAAGAAACTATTGTTATTGAGTGGGACCCACTCACATTTTCTGGGTAAGTTATGGGTACCCCATGTGCTAATTTATGTTATTGTCTACTTCCATATCAAATTTCATTAGAATTTATTTACTCTTATTGTCTAAACATAATTACTTTGATGAATTTTGGTTAACCCTAGGGAACCCAATAATATCTATTGGGTTTAATAATAATAGTTGAAATATTGATGCATATTGTATGCATCTTCTATAACAAATTTTGAAGCCATGAACATTTTTCCCGAGGGAATCACAGAGATTTTCCAGAATGTCAGTAGCCCATCTCCTAATTGATAGTAGGCTATTTTTAACCAAATTCAATCCGATTGCATTCCAAGGTATCCAAAGTTGTACTTAACATTTGTAATTTATTACATTTTTTAATTCCCTAAAGATCCACTCACATTTTCGGAACAACAGTAGCCCATGTGTTGATTTGTATCATGGCCTACTCATATATCAAAACGCATTGGAATCCGTCTATTTGTTCCATCAAAACAAATTTTTTTTGGTGATTTTGGCTATCCCGAAGGAATAAGACAGAGTTTTTGGATACCCAGGACTTCAGTATTGGTAAATATTATAAGCTTCTCCAATACCAAATATTATCCCTATCGATTCAGCTATTTTACTAACTTTATAATTTTAGCTGGCCCCCCAGGATGGGAAAATCGCAAATATTGAACAAATAGCATTTTTTATTTTATTTAAAGAATATTTAAGCCAAGTTTGAAATCAATCGGTTCAGAGAATAAAAAGTTTGATACAATCGAAAAGAGCCCGTTTTACCCCTTTAAACTACGAATTTTCAAAAATCCGTTCTTAGTGCGCCATTACGTTGTATAACACATTTATGTTCCAAGTTTCAAGTGTAGTAAGCGGTTTGGGCTGTAGTGATCTGTCAGTCTCAACTCACGCCGAAGTCTTTTATTAATATATAGGGAGATGAATGAATACTAATATTATACAGATATTAATTTCGGTATCAATTTTTTTTCTCCTACAACGCAGGTGAGGCTTCGAGTAAAAACTATTTTACATATAAAAGACAAAACACGGATAAAATAATCTGAAGTACCTAACTCAGCGATTTTATGAATAAAGCGGCAAAAGTTTAACTAAGAGGTAAAATAAATATTGCTTAGCATTATTAAACAATACATATCAGGTACAAATTTTTGGGAATCTTCTATTGAAACAGTAAAAATCCACGCTGAGTTAGAATAAAGATAAAGGATATAAACATAGTCCTCAACTTTCTCACTCGCACATTTGAAAGTTGGAGTATGATTTGATTAGTATATACTTATAGGCTCCGAATTTCTAAAATCCCTATTAAGCATTTACGTCAATCATAATAATCATTAGACATATATCTACAATGTATTAAAGAATGCTGGGTTTTGTAATCGTTTGATTTGACACAAGAGATAAAAAAATATTCTTCTCGTTTTTCTTGTACCTTAGAAAAATCTGTAATTTATTAAATTATAGAAACTAGCTCCACCCGCGTGGTATTTTCAATTTTGTCCCACAGGAATCTTTATTTTACGGGATAAAAAGAAGCTTAAATCACTTTCCGGCCTTTGAACTATATCCATGCTAAAAATCAAGTCGGTCCGTTGCTCCGTTGCTGCGTGAAAGAGGAACAAACCAACGAACTTTTCAGATTTATAATATTAAGTATGAAAGTATGATGATGATAAATGCAACATACAGTTTTTGAAAATGACATTAGATATTTTTACAAACGTTGCTAAGAAAAAGAGATCCAAAGAAATTATAAGTAATTATGAATGTAGAGAACTAGCTGCGGCTCGCGGTTTCACCCGCGCGGCTCACGATTGCGTTGGGTACAATACTAAGTAAAATGTCTTAGTGGCAATTTAACAATTAGGTAGGTATATCTGAAAAGCCGTGGTGGTCTAGCTGTAGTGACTCCCGCCTTACAATCGTGAGGTCGTGGGTTCAAATCCCGGTCCCGTAGCAATAAGTTCTTTGGAATTTATATACCTACGTGATTTCACACCACTGGCTTTTCGTTGAAGGAAAACATAGTGAAGCAACCTGCATATATTATGTTAGTAGAAGTAATTCGATGGCGTATATGAATCCGCCAACCCGCACTGGGCCAACGTAGAGGATATGGCCCAATCACCTTTCACGAGTAGGCCTACATCTTGCAGTGGACTATTAAAAGACAGATACAGTAGAGAACAGTTATATCTCACACTGATAAGGAGCATCATATAATTACATATTGTAGGTATCACCCTTCGTGGGTAGGCCTACGTTATGCAGTGGGCTATTAAAAAATAAAGCTGATACAGTAGGTAACTATAATTAAATATCAATTTTTCTCATGCTATTTTGATTGCATTTTTTTAACAGCTATTTACATCTGTAACCACGAAATGCAGAAAGACAATTAAGCAGGTTGAAGGTTATGCAGCAGCATTATTGGAGCTCCTACCTTAAGGAGCAACTCAAGTAGCAAGCTTGTGGGAGCGAGACTATGTAAAAGCTCTACACTGCGGCGTTTAGCATTTTCTCCAGCACCCGATCAACAGATTTTTTGATTTTAGGTACCTGTCTATAAAATCAAAGAACTATATCCTATAAGGATCCCCCATGTAAAATTTGAGACTCCTAGCACTTGTATTTTTGAGATTTCGTGGTAGGTGAGTCCTTGAATCACGATTTTATATATATATAGATTATTATAGAGACATATAATTATCATATTTGTTTTGTAGTGATTAAGAAACTTAGTACAAAGTTTGGTTTAATACAAATTTGAGATTACTACCAATTACCGAGAGAAACGCAAACGGAGAGTACAACGTGAGTGTCTTCAAATCCCGAGTAAATAGGTATCTTCTAGGTAAGCGTGCTACACCCTAGACCGCACATCTGCTTAACATCAGGCATTGTGTAGTCAAACGCAAACCTATTCGAAATAAAAAAAAAAAAAGATCAGATTAAATTGTATGTTGTATAAATTCAAGTAGGTAGCTATTATTATCAATAAAAAGAATCAGTCCGAAGACCCGGTTCGGCTTAAATTCGGCTCATGGAAATAACTTCTTAAGTTATACGACATCGACTTATTTACTGTCCGCCCTTCGTTATCCTTAGGAAAATACCTACTCTGTTGACCTTTCAGTGGTTTTAAGCTTTTAATATTATATCAGCACAGGACATGCGGTGTTAGTTCGATAATTGTAAAACCCGGTAAGCTTGGACAGTCCTGAGGAAATGGATTTATTCCGAAGGTTTTCCTCTCGAACGCTAAAACGAACTACAAGGTATAATCCTTTCTACAGATTATTTATTTACGCATGAAATTCAAAGCTTGGGTCAAAATGTTGAGGTAAATTTCGTGTTAGATAGTTTTCCATGTCTCTAAAGCCCAATTAACGTCCAAAAGCAAAGGCATTTTGAATAGCTATGTATTGATTTTCTCTTAATTTTAATACCTAATCAAACTATGTAGCGCTCGTAGCGTAGTTTGACTAGGTGATTGTCAGCGATCACCGAAATTAAGCAACGTTCCGCACGGTCAGTATTTGGATGGGTGACCGCGGGAGACATTTTCCAACTGAGCGCTACCGTGGCTCGGATGGCACGTTAAATTGTAGGTCCCGGTTGTTTTAACCACTTAGCCATGTCAGAGGCTTTCAGGCGGCTTCAAAAACTCTGACACCAGGGCTAGCCACCCGGCCTATACGAACTTACTTACTTACTATCAAACTCAGAGATACTAAAATATGAAAAAGACTCAAGTTTGTACTAGTTATTTGTACGAACCCCTATATAGTCCCTCGCCAATAGACTGCTGAGATTTTCGGATCACTCGGTCAATTGAACCTTTGGGTCATCGTACACATGCCGAAGTTACATAGTGATTGTGTTGCGAGTAGCAAAATGGATACGCCAAATAATTTAGGAGATGTATGTAGCCCTTGTATACAGAAAATGTGTATCTAACTTAGATTTTTCCGGGAAAATTGTGGTACCGAAAAATAGAATAATTCTGTTAGCCTCGTTCTCATTAGGAAAGTAACATATTACCAAATCATCACCAAATGCATCACCAAATAACTGCCCAGTCGAGAGTGAACCTGAGACCCCTATCTTGTAGGTAGGCACAATACAATGCAACTCACGAGAGCCTGCGATAGTAGTAAGTACCTATGCTGAATATCAATAACTTGACAATGGACAGTTCTTAGGGACGCTTATAGGTTTTGATTCAAGTGAAGAAGGTATAGAGTATAGCTAGTAGTATTACTCTTTGGGAAGGAGTTTCATTGATCAACGCATGCAACGCTCATTTTTTGCACCAATTGCACCCTAGTCAGTTTAGTCACGTCAAAGCACCACCTGTATATGTTGGACATTCCCCACATTCGAACAAACCGATTAGATTACAATTTACACTTTATGTACCTACCTACGCATAGCTAAATTATGGTCCGATTTTCCTGATAATCTGTTCCAGTAAATTACAATATAAGTGCATTCAAATAAATAGATAATTTCTAGGAAAGCTTGCGTTTGACCACATCTTGACTGATGCTAATTAAAAATCAGCTCAAAATGAGTCTTGACTTATGAACCTGTTGACTAGATTGACTAGACTGCAAACAATGAAATATTGCATGTTATGTGCATTGACCAATGAGACTAATTCCCGAAGAATAGGCTAGATAAGTACTTCTTTCTCATCTTTACTAGGCAAGATGTGGTCAAACGCAATCCTGCCACAAATAAAAAAGTATTTTGAGTGTATAGATAATGAATGCTATGTACAGTGCAGTAACCCTAGGCCCAGGGCATGGCCCGGTGACCTCGGCTGGCGCGGGAGCCGCCAGATCGCATTGATTGGCCAAATGGCCAGCTTCGTTCGCGAAAACGAGATGACGGAGACATTAAACGAATAAAGAACTTTTGACTTTTACAAAATGATCTCATCAATCACTCAAGTAGAGTAGTAAGTTAGTAAGTTCGTGTAGGTCGGGTGGCTAGCTTTGGTGTCAGGGCTTTTAAGCCACCTGAAGGACTCTGACATGCCTACGCGATTAAAATAACAACGGGACCTAAAATTTAATGTGAGCCATTCAGCGGTATAGCACTCAGTCGGAAATGCAATCCGCGGTTATCCATTTGAAGACTGACCTTGCTGAATGTTGCTTAGTCTCAGTGATCGCCGACTGACACCTAGTCAAACTACGCTATGAGCGCTACAGGTAGAGTCATTAGTGGATAAAGTGCCTTATTAAAATAGGCTTCAAGTAGCCTAGATAGCTCGCTGGGCTACTTTAAGAGCCTCCTAAGCCTATGCTCGGAGACTCTCTGGTAGATTCAATCAGAAATGAAAGAACCAAAATTATCGACACAGTCCCGCGAAAGGCAAGTTGAAATGATCATGGGCAGGACATAACCGAATCAATAATGATTAGAGAATAAATTAGAGAATGAATTTGATTTTTTGTTATGTCATAACGTAACCAAAAATCAAATTTTTAGCTTAATAATTTTATTTCAAAATTTAACAGTTTTTCAGACTGGAGAAAAAGCCAACAAATCATCGATCACTAAATCGTCCCGGACGTTATCCAGTCTTCGACGGTGTAAGTGTAACTAACGCCACCTCGTTTTTGGTAAATACATGTGTAGATTTCTGTAAGATATATACCTAAGTTTTAAATTTATTTATAACGTATTTGCATAATTATATTTTATTACAAATGTCAGAAATAATATAGATATATATTATATATATTGTATGTATATAAGATATAGGTAGTAGTAGCTTGAGTATGAAGTTTTAGTTTAATGACTAGTATGTAGTCATCGACTTGGCATTTTTAGTTACTGTATTTTATTGTAGTTAATAAAGGCACTTGCTTGATAAAAAAGAGAACTTAACAATTCACCTGTAAGCAATAACCTTTTATCCTGCCAGTGGGAGTTCTGTAGGCGTAGTAGGCGTTTCTGCAATTTCAAGTATCTACTGTGCTTGTCATAAAGCGGACTCTATAAACTAATTTCGTGGAAGACGACCGCCCGCTATGCAAGTCAGAACCAAGAACGGATTATGAAAACGGTACACCTCAATATAATTTATCAATTCTTGTAGAAAGCAACTAATATATGAGACTAGCTGCTACTAGCTTTGCCCGGGTACGATTAGCTAAAGAAGACAGATTTTATAAGTATTACAAGCTGTGCCCTGCGGTTTCACCCGCACAACTCACGATTGTGTTGGGTACAATACTGAGTACATCAATATTTTAGGAAAGAAAAAATGCCAAGTCGATGACTGAGTAAAATGTCTTAGTGGTAATTTAACAATCAGGTAGGTATATCTGAAAAGCCGTGGTGGTCTAGCTATAGTGACATCTGCCTTACAATCGTGAGGTCCTGGGTTCAAATCCCGGTCCCGTACCAATAAGTTCTTTGGATACCACTGGCTTTTCGTGGGTGGGCCTACGTCATGCAGTGGACTATTAAAAAAGGCTGGTACTGTAGGTAACTATAATTAAATATCAATTTTTCTCATGTTACTTTGATTGTACACAGTCAGGTCATAAATTCTGTCACATGTTTAATATAAAATAATTGAAACAAGTTTATTCATTATGTAACCATTTATATACCAAAATGAACTTATGACAATAAAGTTTATTCAAAATGACCTCCGTGATTTTAAAGACAGGCCTTCAATCTGCGCGGCCAGTCGTCTATCGCAGCACGAACGAGGTCCATGTCAATATCGGCGGCTGCCTTAATCAAGGATGTCTTGAGTGACTCCAAATTGGGATGAGGCTTTGAGCACGCCTTTTCCTCCAAGTATTGCCATATCTTGTAATCTAACGGACTCAAATCTGAACTGGAGGAGGGCCAGTCTTCGTGCCGGATGAAGTCGATATCACGCGCCGCCAGCCAGTCTTGTGTGCTCTTCGCTCTATGAGCTGGCGCCGAATCTTGTTGGAATACCCAGTGCCTGTTATTGAACATGGTATGAGAAACAGGTTCCACAAGGTTCGTCAGGACTGTATTTTGATACACAACTGCATTCGTTTTTACACCTTTCTCACAAAAATGTACCTCTGTTAAGCCCCAATAAGAAACTCGCAACCATACCATGAGCGAGGATAGAAAATGACCTCGTTGGACACGCGGAATACGGTTGCTCGCTTCTTCACTATTGTGTGCGTACACCTTATCATTTTGTTTGTTGTAGCAAATTTTTTCATCCGAAAAAATAATTTCCCGATATTTTTTTCCCGCGTACCGCTTTAACAAAGCGCGGCATCTCTTCAGTGTCAGGTCCATTAGACGAGCATTTAAACGATGTCCTATTTTTTTTCGATATGCCCGAAGCCCCTAAGTCTTCATTTAACACCCTTTTCACCGTGGTTCTGCTTAACTCCATCTGAGAGCCAACAGTTTCTGCTTACGTGTGGGATTTCTTTGAATTCGCGCCTTCACAGCTTTTATCACTGCTGGAGTCCTAATAGACCGAGGGCGACCACTTTATGACCTGTCATCTACACTAGAGTCTTCATTGTATCGTTTGATGATAATTATGATAAACGAATCTTTTGGTTATATTCAAATTTTTCAGTATGTCAAAAATTTGAATTGGCGCGTAACCGCAACGATGCAACGCAATAACTGCAACACGGTCTTCTTTAAGCGTCCACTCCACATTTAAAAATGAGTGATATTCTAAAAAGCATACATTTTTATTTTTATGAACAATTCGAAATTAGAATTCAATAAACTTTTTTATGGCCAGCATTCTAAAAGAAAAGTTTTTACTGTATGACAATACTTATGACCTTACTAGGTATTCTATAGCTAAAGAATAAAAATATCTTTATTTTTCGATGATTTTTTGAAGGTAAAAGGTATTTTGACGTGAGAACGTCTTAAAATCTATGAACGCCGGCTGCACGCGCGAAAAAGCATGACTAATTCCGCCTGAGCCCCGCGTGCAATATTACAATATTATAAATTCTTAATTTATACTCTATAAGATTTTACTTGATCTCTGCGACAGCTGTCAGAAAATTCACGCCTATGAAGTCCTGAATTTCTTAATAGTACAGACAGTACCTGTCAATGTCATATTTTATGGGCATGCCGATTAGTGATGGGCGACCAATGATCGTGACCACAGAGTTTTATTTAAAATATCGATAGTTTACACTAACGATATTTTAAATAAAACTTAATTTATCATTAATTTTATTGTATATTTTAATATCATAACATTTTTTACATGTGTAATTAAATTAAACCCAATTATATGTTACATTAGCATCGATAATAGTGAAAAACGTCGATAAATACTATCGTTACATTATTATGAGTATATAATTAATATCATACCATTATTTACATGTGTACATACTTGATCTTAAATAATAGTAAGTAAATGAAATCCAATTTCTCACCTTCAACTACTCATTCGATTTCATTACAACATTGTTTGAAAATCGATTTTTTCCACCACTGTCCCAACTCTAAAAATGTCAATCTTCTACTGTCGTAGAGATCAAGTTAAATTTTACAGAGTATAATTATCGGGAGTTTACAACAAATAGTGAAATATAATATACATAGCGAAATATCGATTCAACAACAGCATTACAGATCTGTATTTTACAGATATCTGTGATTTCAAACATGTCAACATGTCATTTTGACACAATAATTATTTTGTCAAAATTTTGATTAATCAATCACCAAAAAGTGTCAATACCGACGCCGACATTTTTCTCATTTTTAACGCTGATAGGCGATACAATTCAGAAAAATACGAAACACGTGGTCACTTAATTTTGTTTAAGTATGTCTATGCCAAAGTTCAAGTCAATGGGCCCAAGGAATCGTGTCCTCCCGTACTAACTTTGCCTCTCTATTTCACCCACTTAGGGCTTGAATTTCGCAAAATCCGTTCTTAGTGAGCACCTATATCTTAAAAAGATCCCCCGTGAAAAATTTGAAACTCCTAGCACTTGTGGTTTTTGAGATTTTGTGATAGGTGAGTCAGTAAATCACGATTTTGTATATATAGAGATCTCAGAGCCACAGAATAGGCCCTATTACACAGGGCAGGTCGCTGCTAAGAGCAAATAAAAAAATCAAAAGAAAATGTTGTGAACAAACAAGTGAAGCCAACCAAAACTACGCCTCGCCGTATACAGACAATTACACACACATCCACGTACAACGAAACTACGCCTTGGCTTGACAGTCGAAATATGGCAGCGCAACAGCGACGCATTCACATGTATAAAAAACTGGCCTCACTTGACTGTTCAACGACGTTCCCTCTTGATTTTTTTATTTGCTCTGAGATATAGATGCCTATATACCTACCACGTAATGTAGGTATGGGAGTTTTTTCAAGTCTGTTCAGTAGTTTCGGAGCCTATTCAATGCAAACAAACAAACAATCAAATCTTTGCTCTTTATAATAGACAGATTCTTTGATATAATACTAGAGCTGTCTTAGTAATGATAAAAATAATTCCATCATATTTGGTGATACTCGATCGAAGAACTTAATATAGTAGGTATTTTATGTTAACAGATGATTTAATATTCTTTTGGGATCAGAAGCCGTGGTGATCTAGTGGTAATGACACTGGCTTTAGAATCGTGACGTCATGGTTTCAAATCCCGATCCTGTACCAATGAGTTCTTCGGAATTTATGTACGGAATTCCACACCCCTGGCTTTTCGGTGAAGGAAAACATCGTGAGGCAACCTGGATACGTCCGTAGAAGAAATTCGATGGCGTATGTAAATCTTCCAATCCGCACTGGGCTAGCGTGGTGGATATGACCCAATCACCTTTCGTGGGTAAGCTTACGTCATGCAGTGAGATATTATAAAGGCTGGTATAGTACAGTTGGGATCAGAGACTAGTGTTTGGCTAATTTGGTGAGATATAGATGAGAAATAGTGAAGACTGGTTTGATACAGAAAATTTCGTTGCTTTGGGCGCTCAAATTCGGGACACACTTAACAATACAATACAACAACACTTTAGAGATACTACAAAAAGGAACAAAAGTCACAGAAAAAACGAAAGAAGTACCTAAGGCACAAAAGTCGATCTTATCGCTAAAGGCAACTTCTTCCAGACAAAATTTTATAATAAGAAACGTGTAGGTAATTGACATGGACGGTGTTGTAAATGTAAATAAATACTTAATACATAAATACAAATTAATAAAACGAGATCCATATGTACCATATCAGTTAGTGAGATGTTTGACCTCAGTCTTGAAAGATTCAACGCTCCGTGCACGTCTGATGGTCATCGGAAGGTCATACATATATGCGGACACACTTACTTGATTTTTAAAATAAAAAATCTCAGGGGAAATATAATCCCAAACAACTTAATTTAGGCTTCAGCTAAGCTCAGTCTACGAGTCTAGCGGCATTTCTTACGTTATTTTCTTTAATTTTGTCCCTCCTAGAGACGCGACCGGAAATCACGGTGAGCTTGGACTTGACAACATTAAAAGACTAATTATCGGATAACTCTCGACAAAGATTAGTAAATCGAAAATCAAGCATCGATTTTGCGGAGAGAATTTTAAATTGATTTTATTGACTGCAACTTCAGTAGAGAGTAGTAGGATGAGATTGCTGATATGAAGAAAGTCCGTCAACCCAGGCTGCTGTTCTGAAGAGAAAGTGCATTTGATAGAAGGCATTAAGCTGTATGACTGTCTGTCTATCCATATATATGCTTTATATCTTTAAAAATACGCTATTCAATTTATTTAATACTGTATTAAATAAATTGAAAATTGTAGCGGAAGGTAGATTGGAATGGTCAAATAAAAGTAAATATATTTTGAAGTAGTGGCGCTCTTTTGCGGAGTCCGTCTGGAAAGGTACCACACCTTTGTTTCAACTGTCAAGCCGTAGAGAGCAAGCATCATTGTATTCCAAATTGAAAGACAACGTTTTCATCTAAAGGTGACGTCCACAAGTGGTATATTATTCAGAGAATAATCGAACCAAGATGAATATAAGAGAATATATACATCATTTGAAAGCTTGATTTATGGGCTTCTTAAAAATATTTAATTTAGATTTTTTTATCTCTCCATTTATTTTTAATGTTTAGAATATATTGTATGAGAAATAATAAAACACCTTTGTATTTTTTCTAGTTTAGCAATAATTAAGTGCTTTTATCGTTATTTTACTTGCATTCGTAGATGATTCTTCCACATTCATCTCTTAATTTGCCAAAATTAAAAATTATAACCTACCAGTGTGACCAGTTAGTAGGTACAATGTGACAAAAAAAACACTTAAAAACTGTGTCAAATTGGTAAAAAAATCTTCTATTTAACAATTTGAAGGTTACTTAATCAGGGTTGCTAGAGATAGACTAACCATTGGACCAAAGATACTTATTTATTCGATTAAAAAATTAATTTAAAAAAAAACGAAGGGCTATTTTTCGTTTTTAACTGATGTAATAGACTCAGAAAAATATGAACTTTTTCGTTATGTAACGAGTGTTGTGGTTAGAATTTTTGATTAATATTATACCAGCCTCCAGACATTTTGTGGACATGTCCTTTCATGATGTTAACAAGAGGCTTAAGATATTCGTATCTTAGAGTGATCAGCGCAGTGTTATGTCGCGCAGGGTTTTGCCCAGGTATAGTTATAAATTTTAGGTAGTGGCCGTAATAGGTCTGCTGTTACGAGCATGCGTAGCCTCAGGAAAGCGCATGGCTTATCTCGTTACTTAGTCGTATAAAAATCCCACAAAAATATTTTTATGTAAAATGGGCCAAGGCGGTACTACAGTTCGCATTATCAAAAAGTTATCAGATCTCATGTATATGCTTCATAAGCTTCTAACTATATAGGAATTAAATCTACAAGCCCTTACTTCAAAAACTTTTTAGTCAACATATGCGGCTTGACTGTTTTGCTGTATTATATGTACTTTTATTAATTTCCAGACCTCTACCACCTAAATTTGAGGAAATCGCATACAAACTTCCATCCCCCTTAAGGGGTTAAACTGCTCTTAAAAGCTCATCAAGCTTAAAAGTCATTGACAAAATCAGTGGTTTTTACATTACAGTAAAATTTAAAGTATAAGAGCCATCCAATTGAAACTACATGTTCTCTAAGACATAATATCCAGAGAATTTCGCTTATTTAGTTTACTGCAAACCAAAGTTATGAAGCGAAAAATCGGCAAACAGCTTCGAGAAAATATTCCCACCAAATATTCTCTGTTTTGTTGACCGAGCAAACGAAGCGGTCGGTATCAAGATCGACAAAAAAGTTTTTCATCTGACCGGCTGTGGGTTCTCCTCTAGAGATCAGAAACGTTGAGTAAAACCGCTTCACGAAGGAAAGTTAACAGTAGGTATAGCGCAGCGTCTTTCACATGTCGGATAGCAATGGGTGAGGCTTACACAGGCCCAGATAGGTAAGTGAGAAAGAGAGGAGACCTATACTTCCCAACAATAGGTGGACGCAGACAAATTAGATAGATATCTTCTAGCATTACATACCTCGGAATAGGATTTCTCAATGGCAGAACGCTTGATGGTGTAGGAGCGCAGGTCTTCCAGCAGATCGCACTCATGCTGGTTCTTCGCATGGAGTTTGGCTATCTGCTCGGTGTGTAGGTTCTTTAAGAACTTCGTGTAGTTACTCTGAAACAAAAAGAGCTTGCTCAAGTACTTAACCACGATGCAAACACGACAAGCATGTCGTTATCAACTGATTCCATATTGACTATCTCAATTTATCATCACGCATGGGCGTACCTAAGGGGGAGCACGGGTGGGCTGCGTCACAATTTTTTGACCTACTTCAAAAAAGGAGGTTCAACTCCGTCAATTACATGAATCGATTGATATGATTTTTTTTGTTTGATAAATACTTCAGAGATGGGGTACTATTTAAATTTTATCGTGTGGTTTTTAAAAAATCAACAGTATAAATTACTACATCCATGATACATTGGTCTGTGCGAACTATTCGAATTCTGTACTTGATCGAAGTTGGTTATGCCATAAAACAATTACTAAACATTTTGTATGGGAGTCTAGTCTTTGGTTGTTAGCTTTGCTGTTTTTCAGTATTGGGTAACCTTTTAGACCCAACTGCATAATCATAATCATTTTTATTGGTAATATGTCTTAAATTACAGGCCATCATACTATAATATTATAAATTCGAAAAGTGTGTTGGTTTGTTCCTCTTTCAAGCAACAACGGCGCAACGGGTTGACTTGATTTTTGGCATGGATATAGTTCAAAGGCCGGAAAGTGACATAGGCTACTTTTTATCCTGAAAAAATATAAAGGTTCCTGTGGGATAGCACAAAAGTGAAAATACCTCGCGGGTGGAGCCACGAGCAAAAGCTAGTACATTATAAATTAAATTACAAAAGCTTGCAATTAATAACATAAACTAATTAGTAATTGTGGTTAAATAATTTTATCAGACCGCCAATTCTATGTTCGATTCTACAAGTAGGTACGTCTATTGAAGATTATTGTACCAAACAGTTTCATGTCAAGTTTTTAATCTGAGTATCAAAATTAGTTAAAAGTAAATAATAAATTAGCTGCCCTTTATATCAATAATAATTCACTTCAAGCCAGCATTGTATAAATATTATATCAAAGAAACGAATCAGAAAGGTTAGCTGTGTGTCATATGCCAAGTATCGAAGGTTCCACGAACCAATAGAATATGTCGACGTTGTTAAACAACGACAATGGGTACATACATTATAAATCTAAATATTTACAGAAGAATGACCAGCACCTTAAGCATTTTGTATTTTTATTTATTTAACGACCTAGGGGAATAATCAACTCCTAATAACTTGAATTTACTATAATAACTATGACTTATATATTATTCACATATCTATTTATTATCTTGAATTTATGATTTCTTACAGCAATTCTTGTAATCTATACTTACTTAATACTTAATACTTAATTACTTAATAATAATATTATAAAGAGGAAAGATTTGTTTGTTTGTTTGTTTGTTTGTTTGTTTGTAATGAATAGGCTCCGAAACTACTGGACCGATTTCAAAAATTCTTTCACTTTTGGAAAGCTACATTATCCCCGAGTAACATAGGCTATATTATATTTAAAAATAAATTAGGGATCCTTACTAAAACTCCAATAATGTAACATAAGGTGTAAAAAAAAGACCTGAAAAATTCCTTACGTCGCGTGCGCTGAGAAAACTATTGATGATGGAATAAAATCATGTACTACGACTTTATAGAACACACCATAATTTACAAAAAATGTCGCGACAGCATATATCTAACTATTATAGTTAAGCCGTAATAACTGTTCTTTTATTCTTAAAAATTAATTGAAATACCGTCGCAGGAAAAGGATTTTAATTTGTATCTTGGTATTAATCCTTATCAAAATAAATTATTTCATATTCAAGACTGTTTCAATAGCTTTATGCAACTTTTTAAATTATTTAATTCAGACATTTTATTACAAAGATATTACGAGTTCAAAAATTTAAGTATTATAAAAGTTTCGTTTCGCCGCTCACTCCGCTTGGCAATTCATGTTCTTTGTACAATGTACATAATACAAAATTCACTTCGAGCAAATATCTATAGAATCACAATCGTGAAAAAAGTGTCCGAGCCAAAATCCTGCCCAAGCTACGTAGTGGGCAGGCTTTTTAGTTAGTCGTAAGGCGATTCCAAGCCGACTACAACGCCGCGCGATGCCAAAGTGCTCGGTTACAGGCACCATAACGTCGAGATTCGAGGAAACGGGTCATTGAGAATTGAGAAGGGTGCTTGGGCCATATCCACCACCAGTGCCAGGGCCCAGTGTGGGTTGGTGCAGATTGCCACACAATATTTTCCTTCGCCGAAAAGCCAATGATTTGAAATTCCGTACATAAGTTCCAAAGAAACTCATTGATACAGGATCGGGATTTGAACCCACCACCTCACGATTGTAGGACAGGCGTTACTACCACTAGACCACCAAAGTTATATATCTCCGCCATTAGTGTGTCGATTTATGTTTTATTGGTAGTAAATAGGTATGCAGTGGCGTAGCGTGCCTTGAAGGAGCCCAGAATCAAACATAGTTGGGGAGCCCAAATCACTCATTTCTCACAAAAGAAACAAATATCCTTGCATTAAATCGAAATAAATATATACCGCCTTACCGCAAAAGATTTAAACACTGTTTAGCCTTACAATTTGTACTGTTAAACGTTGTCTAAAGCCTGCGTAAAACTTTAGTGGTAAGACGGTTATTTATAAGTTGTTACTTCTTCCTAGAAATTGAGCTAGCCAAACAATTCAAATAAAATATACACTTTTCTTGCCTTTTTTTCAGTAAATTGATAATGAATAGAATATAATTACCTATATCAGCTAAGTAAGTTTAGCTGAAGACGATTTCAGTTGTTATAAAATTTCTGCCTCTTAGGACAACTTTTGGAAGAATGCTTAACCCGGGAAAAAAAGAGATGATTTTTTTTCGGGAAGCACGAGATTAAGTGACATTGTGGATAACATTTTACTAGGTTTTGCTTACACACGTTAAGGCCCCTGTGGCCCGGGAGCCCCGTATTATTGACACGGCTGATACCGCGGTAGCTACGCCCCTGCACATAGTATGTGAAACGAATTGTCGACCTCAAAGATCTCGAATGTAGACAATGTATTGGCAAGTGTAGCGAAGGTCTTCACGTGAATCTAAGATCTGGTCGTGACGTCCGGAACGCGTTGGATGCCAGCGCTTCGATTCCTTCCATCACGGCTCTTTGGGTTAGCAAGTTGAAGAGGCCTTAGGTAGGGCACACAATTCGTAGAAGTAGAACTGATGTCCAATGTTTTTCAAAATTCACGAGTGAAGACAAGATCAAGAAACTAACTTACATGGGTAGAATGTATAGACTGTGGGTCTCTAATATTTTAACGTCGCTTTCATTCTCATCATTGTCATTTTCTGAAATCAGGGCTATATATTATGTACAGCCACCCAACACATACGAACTAACTTTTATTTAGATATGCCAATACCTACTATCTCTTTTTCATAAACTTCTAACAGTTTAAGACTACGGAAACTCTCGCGATTTGGATAGGTTTTAACTCATCATAATGGTTCATCCGGTATGTCTAGCATGTGTGTGGCGCATACCTACATTACGTGGTAAGTATATGTATAGCCAATCATACCCGGGCAAAGCCGGGACGGGCAGCTAGTTAAAAGAATAAAATAGTATCAAAAAAACTTAAACCTAGAGTGCCGTCGGCAGCGGGGCGGTGCCCAAGCTACCGGTGGTTGGGGCGTCCACAGAGAATAGTCCTTAATCTATTCAATAAAAAATAATTCAAATTTTAAACTTATAAGACGATAATCTATGCATACAATCTCATCGTCGCTCACTATCCAGTCAAGAAAATAAACAAATAACAAATACAAACAAAAAAATTAAGAAAATTACAAGCTTAGATACAAAGCTCGTAATATTGTGATGCTTTTTGCTTAGATTTTAAGACGAATATGCATCGTACTTTAAAAATAATATGAATTATGTCGCTGTAAATAATGAGTGAAAAAAATAATAGTAGGATGAAACCCATTAGAAAAGGAGGGGAATATTATAAAAATAAAAGGAAAAATAATATACGGGCGATCTGAGGTCGGGAAGGGGATGGGGGGGGGGGGGGTTTAAGGGTAAAAAACGGTTTTTCTCGATTTCCGGCAAAACTAAAAGTCCTATCGAAAAAAGTCAAATAGCAATAAAAAGATAGTAATAAAAAGATCTAAAACTTTTGTGTTGACACTTTTTTCACATAACCTCAAAATTTATGTGAAAAATCCAAAAACCTAGTTTTTTATTTTTATCTTTTACAAAAATATTTTTTTTTAACGAAATTTGGTGAAAACTTACCTTTTTATGTCCCAAATACGCTGTAATTTATTTGATTAAAAATATTAATTTTTTCACCTTATTTTGAATTAATATCGAAAAAACACCCTAATTTTCAATCGAAAATTCAACCGTCAAAATATCAGCTTTTTTCAAAAAGTTGGTATTTTTTCTGTTTGTTGAAATCTCTACTTTCCGATGGTGAAAAAAAATATAAATGTTACTATAGTAAATCTTCTCAGAAAATGCAAAAAATCATAATATAATATTCCCCTCCTTTTCTAATGGGTTTCATCCTACTATTATTTTTTTTGGTTGTATAAATTATCGACCCTGCAGCGCGAGTACCGTTCTTATACGATCGTTAATTTGACATTTAAATCGATAAAATTCGCTAAAACTCTTAGAAAATACCTATTTTTAGCGAATTTTATCGATTTAAATGTCAAATTAACGATCGTATAAGAACGGTACTCGCGCTGCTGGTGTATATCTTTATCTACCGGTAACCGCAGCATGCGGATAGCCACCGACTGGAGATCTACTATAGGGAAGCCTATCTCAAGCAGTAAACGTCCTGCGGCTGAAATGATTATTATATAAATAAACTAGCTGACCCGGCAACATTTATTTTCTGTATAAAAAAAATGGAGAGCAAATATAAGGGTGGTCAGTATCTTATACAAAAATAACATACAACCTATTTTCAGACCTACCAAACATACCTACACAAAAATTTAATAAAAAACGGTCCCTCCGGAAAATCCGTTTTGAAAGAGTTAGGTAAGAACACAATTATTTTATGCAAAAAATGGCATGACCGACTTCAACCGTGTACAGTATTCGCGAATAGTTCGCACGGATCGATGTAGCATTTTTGACATTATTGTTGATTTATCAAAAATGACAAAAATGATTTCAATAATATCTAAATGAGACCAACTTCAAAGTATATTCTTTTCTGTAAAAAAATAATAACCGAAATCAGACTACTATGTAAAAAGTTATGCGTGGTTATACATAAAAAAAATATACGCTTCGAATTGAGTATCTCGTCCTCCGTTTCGTCGGTCAACTAATACCGTAATACAAGATTTTTTAAGATATCTCAGATTTCGGACGTTTTCATCTCAGTTGAGATACTGAATCAAAGTAGTTTTACAATGAACATGAGGAAGGTCTCTAAATATTTAGTCGAGAAATCTCGGTAGGTATATCGCGAACTTTTACGTCACCGTTCCTTCCATTGTATGCGAAAAAGTAGATTAGATTCCAAGAGTTTGATTAGTGGTTTTTTTTTATACTCGTAGGTACGTCTGTTCGCCCAAAATAGCTATTTTAAAGTAGGCGTATCCTAGGAAATCTTATTATCTATATATACCTTAGTAATCTAATATACACATATAATAAGTTTCAAAAGACATTGAGTAAAGCGCATAGAAGTTTGGTGTCCATACCAACCATAGCCTGGTAATTGAAGTATAAGAAATTATTAGATAGTCGTGTTAATTTTGGTTGTGTTACGTCAAATAACTCAGTTTCTATTAGAGTTAAGTCGAATGTTCTCTAATATAGAGGATCATTTTAGGTCGGTCTATTATGGGACTATCACTATATTGCTGAGAAACGAGCCGTTTCAGTTATCACACGACGCCAAAATCACCCCAAACCAAAGCCAAGTGCATTTTTTTGCGCGATTAATTCCGTGCTTGACCACCAACTCGCCTGATGGTAAGCGACGTTATGGTCGAAGATGAAGCACGCAGACTTAGGCAGATACCTATTCACTCTGACTTTGAAAAGCTTTAGGTTATATCTCTTAGGAAACAAGAAATCAGGAAGACTGTTCCATTCCCTGGTAGTACGAATCAGAAATGTTAAATCAAACCGCTTCGTAAGTATTGAACGAAAATCGACATTGCAGAGGTGGTAATGTGTAATATTATCATACTCCAGCGAATGTCTTGGCAGATATCGCTATTGGACTAAAACGTTTCAGGCAACTATTGTGCTACTTAAAATGATCTTTCAGAATATAGTATTTTTGTCGAAGTCCGTTAAACGGTTCCGTAGATTTTTGGAAATCAAATTCCTTCAAAACTTATTTTGTCGAATATCTTTTTTCTGATTGTAGCTACATCGGTGTTTTGTTTGAGGGTTATTCTCTCCAGTATAGTTCCTCTCTCTCTATCTTCTTAAATATACGTTTCAATCGTCGTTTATGTTATTTCTGTGAATTAAACTATTCCGTAGTTATTTGCCAATAAAGGTAAGATGCGTTTTGTTGTGTATCACACATAATGAAATACTTTAATTAGCTCTTTCAAATAGAGTTATTTGGTGGTAATCTATCTCTATTCTGCGCGATTAGGTGCCAGTCTTGCACTCCAATCTCCAACAGGTCTTCAACCACTTTATCTTTCCACTGTATTTGGGACATCCGACAGGTTTCCACCTTTCCGGCATGCCCAAATAAGCCTTCTTTACGGCACGATCCTTTTCGATCCGTTCCAGGTGTACAAGCCAGCGGAGTCTGTGGTATTTAATTTCACCAACAATGTTGGACTCCGCTACCAGCTCTTCAATTTCACGGTTTTTTCGGATTCTCCAACTTCCATTCTCGCGTCTGCTTGGCCCCAGAATTTTTAGGAAAATTTTGCGTTCCGTCACCACCAGTTTGGTTTCTTCCTTTTGTGTTAACGTCTAAGCTTCACAGCCTGGACACTAATATATATATAAATAATAATATATATGGAGGGATGCACTACATCGGAGAGTATTTTGGATGCGTATTTCAATTTCGTCCTCTCTAGTGTTGGTATCTGTTATAGTGCAGCAGATACTTAAATTTGTGTGTGCCCTTGAATATCTTATCACCAACTTTAAGATCTGCCCTTGCCTGTCTGGTGTTTTTAAAAGCGACGCATGTGGAAATATTCCGTTTTTTCTGATTGATTCGTAGGCCGACCAGTATTGCCTCTGCTTCCAAAATATTAACTGCCTCCTTCTTCTCACCTAACAGTGCCAAATCGTCTGCATACCCTATCACTTTATATATAACGTGCGCACTATGAGGACTGATGAGAACATTGCGGAACTGGAAGAAGAGTTGGGTAGGTTACGATGGGATATTATGGGGTTATCTGAAGTCCGTAGAGAGGGCGAGGACATGATAACCCTGAAATCGTTAAGCTCGAAAGGTCCCGTCTAATAAAGTCTACGCTCCGATCTACTCGTGCCCACATACAAAACCCCGAGAACTTTCAGATCGAGCTCTTAAATCGCTTTGCTAGCCTGGAGAAGTTTGCGTCAGTGGACGAGATCAATAACGGGCTCGTAGAAACTGCTCATACGGTGGGTTCTAAATTCTTTAGACCCCGCCGTTCAGATAGACCTCAGAAATTCTCCGAGCATACTCTAAATCTCATGGTCGAACGACGCTCGCTAATACTGCAGTCTTCCGATGATGCAAAGTCATACAGGCGGCTCAATAGACAGATTTCAAAACCGGTGCGGTGAGACATTCGTCTCTTTAATACTAAACATGTTAAAGAGACAATAGAGCGGAACAAAGGCTCCAAAGTGTTTGCGAGGCATTTTTCTATTGGGCAAAGCCAGTTGACAAAGCTGAAGAGAGAAGATGGCAGTATAGCATGAACCAGTATTGCAGGAGATCGAAAGGTTTTACGAACAGTTATACGCCTCGGTAGCAAAGCTTGTAAACAGCGCGGCCAAAGACCCAAGAGCCAAGCTGACCCGGCACTTCACCGAAGACATCCCGGACATTAGCCTGTACGAGATTAGGATGGCCCTGAACCAACTTAAGAACAATAAGGCGCCGGGTGACGACTGAATCACTTCAGAGCTTCTAAAAGCGGGTGGAACGCCGGTACTAAAAGTCCTTCAGAAGCTATTTAACTCCGTCGTCCTCGAGGGCATAACGCCAGAAGCGTGGAACAGAGGCGTGGTGGTGTTGTTTTATAAAAAAGGTGACAACACCTTATTGAAAAACTACAGACCCATCTCGCTTCTGAGCCATGTTTATAAGTTGTTTTCAAGGGTTATTACGAATCGTCTCGAACGCAGGCTTGATGACTTCCAGCCTCCCGAACAAGCCGGTTTCCGGAAGGGCTTTGGCACCATGGACCACATACATACGCTGCGGCAGGTTATACAGAAGACCGAGGAGTATATATACTTTAATTGGCGTTTGTGGACTAAGAGATATATTTATTTATTTGTTTATAGGCGAGCAGTATAAACTGATGTGCCTATATCTAGCAGAGTCGAATAAAATTAGTATTTATCTGTCAAGGAATTTTTTTCCTTCTTTATCCAAAGATCCAGTCTATTCTTAAATGTGTTAATAGTCCTTGCTGAGATTACATCCTCAGGCAACCTGTTCCAGTTGTAAACCACTCTGTTGCTGAGGATGTGGTGTGCAATGTTGGTTTGTGAAGGTGTAGGCTGTAAGAGGAACTTATGGCGTCTGCTGTCGCGTATGTTTTCCTTCAATGTGTACATGTCGTGAATATCCGGAAGATTATAGAAGCCATTGAGAATTTTGAAAGTCTCAATCAAGTCTCCACGCAATCGTCGTTCTTCGAGGGTCGTGAGACGAAGAGCTTTTAACCTATCTTCATAGGTTTTGCGGCGCAGAGCATATGGTATCCTGGTGGCTTTTCTTTGTGCACTTTCAAGCAAATCAATATCTTTTTTAAAATAAGGACTCCACACCTGGAACCCATATTCTAGTAGAGGCCTTATATAGGTTTTGTAAATCTTAATAAAAACATCAATTGTTACTGTCTGAAAGGACTTGCGTATGACATGGATAAATGAGTTAGCCCGTTTGACTATCATAGATATATGCTCTTCCCATTTCAAATCTGCAGTCATGATGACTCCTAAATCTCTCTGTTGGTCTACAGATGCTAAAGCAACTCCATCAAATGTGTATGTCTCTCTGGGGTTGGTTTTTCCGAGATGTAACACACTACATTTGGTCGTGTTCAACTTTATTATCCATTCCCTGGTCCAGTTCTGAATACGGTCCAGATCTTCCTGAAGTTCTCCAGACTTTATCAACGCATTGGCAAAAAACTTCCCATCGTCTGCGATAAAGGCTGACTGACATTCTATGAGCTCTATCAAATCAGTTATAAAGATTCCAAACAGCTGAGGAGCGGTCACAGAACCCTGAGGGACACCGCTGGAAACCATTTTCCTTTGAGATAGTGATCTTCCTACACGAACCTGAAATGTTCTACCTGATAAGAAGCTCCGGTACCACTCCAGCAGTTTACCACGCACACCGTGATGATCAAGCTTAAACAACAAGCGCTGGTGAGGTACCTTGTCAAATGCACGTTCAAAATCGAGGTATACTACATCAACAGGTTCTTTCTTATCAACTTGTATGCTCCAAGCATGAACACATTCCAATAAGTTAGTGACAGTTGACCTCTTTTCAATAAAACCATGTTGCTTTGTTGAGATCACACAATTTCTGTTTAAAAATTGTGCTACTCTCCCACTTATAATCCTTTCCATAATCTTCACCACAATGCTTGTAAGGCTAATGGGTCGAAAGTTTTCTGGCCTCAAAAGCACTCCTCTGCTTTCTGGACAAGGCAACACACTTATTATTCACCACACGAAACTTGTTATAGTCATCTTCATCCTTAGACATTCTGTACCTGTCCCATAAGATTTTTTTTTCTGAAATTAGCTCCAGAACACTATCATCAATCCAAGGTTTATTATTTATTGATTTAGATCTTATTTGCCGTAAAGGCGCATTGTTGTCTGTAGTAACATTGATAGCATTCAAGATACCATCCCATAGTTGTCCAGGATCATCAGTCTCGCTTACCGCTTGCAAGGTCCTAAACAAATCGGAATTGTAACTCTCATAATTTATGCCCTGGTAGTTTCGCCTGAACTTGGGTGTTATCCTTTCTTTTTATATATTAATACTATTGTAAAAAAAACAGCGTGGGCTTTTCGATTTACGAAAAATTAGGGCACAAAGCGCCCTAACGGCATATATTCACATATGAATATGTAACAAATCTTCACGACTGCTTCAGAATAACAGTGTCTAAAACGCTAAGTGAATTTCCGTGAAATTTTGTATGGAAATTTACTACAAAATTGATTAGGACATGGGATTTGTCACGAAAAAACTGTGCAGTCTCTTTAGGAAAACAATTAATATACCTTTGTAGATGCTTACTAAAATGACAAGATTTATTTTATAATTTGTATGGGAATTGGCAATAATACGATTTAGCGTATAGCTATCTGTCATCCCGAAAAATTCATCTATGATTCCCTCAGGGTAGAGTTAAAAATATTATGTAAGCGTAAAAACTTTATATTATTTAAATAGCTTCTTGATGTACCTTGAATATATAATTTTAGAAATTAAATTCTTCAATAGGGTAAAATGGGCCCCTATAAGTTTATGAAACTTTATTTCGTGAGCCGTTAGACATGAACTTTGGGTCAGGCCGTACGGATTAATATTTAATTTGATTAATAATAATATCAATGTACTTACTCATTATTATTGTCAACTTTAGGTGGAACTTACTTTACTATGGGACCTGCCCCAAAATGCGAAAAAAGTTTTTTCTATACATTTTGTCGCGAGATGATAAAGCTTTGTGTTGAACAGCTGTGTTCGGATTTGGTCCCATGGTAAATAAAGCCATAATAATAAGATATAATCATAGTATAGTTTAAGGATTTTTCGGGAAGGATATTAGGGGATACATGTGACCACAATGACTCTATATACATATATATCGGACAGAAAGTCAGTCTCGCAATTCATCAAGGCAATGAGGCCAGCATTTTGGACACGTTACCAGAGGGGTTAGTCTAGGTACTCCAGGTTTACATGTAAATTGAAACTACAGCTGTTTCCGTATGGCTCTATACATTTTTGTATAGCGCCCCTGGCGGAAACGTGGAAGAACTAACCAATATGTATGGAACCATAAGCGAACGCGAAAGTTTAAGTAGACTACGCAAAACCTGGACTAAGGACTCGGATATTAGATACTCTATCTTTTATAGGTTCTACTTCATATCTTTTGTGAGCTTGGTTTACCTGAGTTTAAGCAGTAGCTATTTTTTTAGTTATCTCATTTTAGACACAAGATAATTAACATTTTTTTTAGTTTAGATAGGTTTTATTTAGTTTATTCAGTTTAGTATAGTTCATAGCCGAAACGATGCCGAATGTATTGGATAAAACTAGATAATATATACGAGAGGGAAAAGATATGGGTTAAGGCGTGAGAGCAAACACCAAAAAATATTTCTTCAATAAAAAAAAACAATGTCATAATTAAGAAACTTGGATATTTTGGACCTCTAAAAAGATGAAAACTAAAAATCTTTGTGTTTGATTAAAGAGATGATTATGGATTATGATTTAGAACAATTTGCCTTAGTTGCAGAACAACGCGGGCTAGTTATAAATTAACATAAAGTTTTGCTACATATCTAAAATGCAATAGAAAACTCTTCTAGTAAGGCACTGGTTTGAAAATGGTGTAGATATAGAGAAAGAATTATTCAATTTAATTTTATTTTATTAGTCCTCAAATATGAAAAATGTTGTGCTCAGTATTGAAAATGGTATATTTTTATAAATTGTAAGTTTAAATACTCTATGTTACAACGTATTCTAATTAATTAATTATACAAGAATCGAATTATGTATATATATATTCTCAACAGTGTACCATGTTGTTGGTACAGGACAATTTATATGCGCCAATAACTTGGGCCTATAGTGAATTGTTATTAGGGTTCCGTAACCAAAGAGTAAACACGGGATCTATTACTAAGACTCCGCTATCCGTCCGTCCGTCAATCTTTTTGTCTCTCACCAGGCTTCTGTCTATCTCATGAACCGTAATAGCTAGACAGATACAGGGACAAATACTAAAAAAATAATAAAATGAAGAAGAATGCGTTTTCTGTAGAACGTTGAGATAATTTGCTGTACATTTTTGATCAAATTTACGTTTCAGGAGAAAACTCTTATCACCCCTTAGATTGTAACAAAATGTTATGTTTTTAATCGCTTAAGTAAGAAATATTGCACGATCGTACGTCTAATATTTTCAGAAAAGTTTTTAGTTTATGTACTTATACTTATCAGTCAAAGTTTTGCGTAAAAATATGACTTTTCAGAGACTTGTAACTTTAAGTTCATTTAAAAAAACTGTAAAATCTAAAACGTATAAACCCAACGATTAAAGTACTGATTAGATGAAAAAAACCACTCTAATCGGATAATATTTAGAGATAGATAACAGCTCATTGTCTTTGTATGGACAAGTTGGCGCCTTACAATTACTTTAAGGAGGCTTTCATACAGAAAACGTTGAATTTATTTGCCGTTCAATACTAATAACGGCAACAGGTAGACATATGAAATATTCACAGAATATTTATTTATTTATACAATTTAAAAATAAATAGGTGAATTAAAACAAAATAGGTATTTATTTTAAATATTTTTTTACCATAAAACAAACGTGATTTTTCCCGTTTTTTGATCGATGGAATAATAATCTTTCAAACGTCTACCCGGCTACTCAGGTAGACAAAATTTTCAAAATGTTTAGTTGAACTATATTCACTTCAAAAATAAATAATTAACTAAACAAATATTGTGACGGTTCCCATACGGTACGGAACCTTCGCGCGCGAGACCAACTCGGACTTGGCCAAACCCAACTTCGAATTATATTCTTGCAAGTGTGAGTATTGAAAAACTTCATCTATAAATAATATTCTAATAATATTTTAAACGCGAAAGTTTGTGAGGATGGATGGATGGATGGATGGATGTATGAATGTTTGTTACTCTTTCACGCAAAAACTACTGAACGAATTGGGATGAAACTTTGCAATAATATAGCTTATATATCAAAATAACACATAGGCTATAAATTATAATGATACTGCGTCAAAAAACAAAATATTATGCGGGCGAAGCCGCGGGTTAAAACTAGTAGCTTATATATCAGAATAACACATAGGCTATAAATTATAATGATATATTGCGTATGCGGGCGAAGCCGCGGGTAAAAACTAGTATATTATATATCGTTAAGAATACTAGCATCGATCTAAGTAAAGGTCTGTTTTGGACTAATTTTTGATTCCTAAAAGATACTTACAAATCATAAAATGCCTTTCTGTTCGTTGACATTACTAAAAGATCTGTTTCGTGTGTCAGTATTTTAGTATCAATGCAAAAAATAAAGTAACGGCGCGTAAAAGATAACTGAGTAGATATATATGCACGAGTAAACCTATGAAATAGCGTAGACAATTTTTATACTAGTCACTAAACATTCACATAAATAGTAGCTATAAGTACTAAATCGTCCAAAACTAGTTAGTAGCTTTCATTTCGGAGTAATGTTCGGATGTAGAATAGCTACGAGTCACTACAACTGGCTACGAAAAGCGTAGAGGTCGTCTGATAAATTGTACTTCTTTCTTCGATTCAAAATAAAATATTAAATACAAAGGCATACGTTAAAAATCTTATCTACACACCATAAAATACCCAAATGATTACTATTATGAAGTGCTCGTGGCTTTGTTCGCATTGAAATGACGGACGAGTTTTCATTAACAACCTACTTACAATCGTATAATATTACCACAACAGCGGTATTTTTCCCACAGAACAATCACACGGTGTTTGGAACAGGCCAGTTCCTGATTAACCTTTTATCGATTTAACCGTCACCAAAACCACAAATGTGTTTTATAGGACGGGAAGACTGCCGGGATGAATGTGACGCCCCAAAATATGAATGCTTCGGATCTGCAGTCGCGCCAATGACCCGTTTACGTCATTATATAATTTTGGTACAACAACACGAGAAGCACGCTCGGTTGTAAGCGAAGCGGGTTCATTCACGGCTCCGTTTGCAGTGTCGGCGGTTTCGCGAGAGAAGAACGGCGTGGAGCGCCGGGGGCTAGGCGGAGCCGCCCTGAGCCGCGCGTGGTGCACTCACCTTTCTCGGCGGGGGTTGCATGGCTGCAGCTTTCGCGCGTGATTACAGCTCGGCCGCGCGCCACGAGCGACTCAAATCGATGGGGTCGTGAGCTCGAATGCCGCCCGCCCTCGCCGCCCCGAGTGGCTCGCACGCCCGCCCCCGCTACCGCACTCACCAAGGGCGCATGCGTGCCCACACTAACCCAACTAACACACCATACACTGTACTTTGCACTTATGTTTGTAGAGATATCTTAATACTTCATTACTAAACACTTGAAAATGATACTTGAAAATAAAAATTTTGTTATTTTCAAGGTAGAGATGATTTTGTCTGTAAATTATATGAAAATGTGAAAAAGGATAGACAAAGATTAGTTAATTCGCACGAAGACCGCGTGCGGTTGCGACAAGCGAACCCCTTGGCACACTGATACACTTCCGCTCATAGCAAGCTACATACTAATAGGTGCCTATAGATAGCGAGATCACGGGCCAAAAATGCACAGTAGTTGGTAGTATCTGCATTGATATAAAATTAAAAGGGGAAATTATTAATTGGGCGGATAAATGGATGGAATACTTCAATACTGAACTGAGCGGCGTTCTTATATTTTTGCAATGAACTAGTTCATCTGGCGACAATTGTGATTTAAAATATACGAATAAGTTGCTCGTTATCATATATCTTCTCGCTTCTATAAATATAATAAGCTGCTATAAGTGGTTAATACTTATTCTAATCTGACATACAAAATTTCAAGTAAAGGAACAAAATATTAAGCGGGTGAAAAATATCATATATGAGCGACTATTAGAACTAAATATTTACCTGGTTTGAACTGACATGTGAAGTGCAAACAGAAAATAACTCTTAGGATGAAGAGGCTTGCATCCAGCGTATTCTTGCGGCCTTAATTAGACTATCAGTCCACCTTGTTGGTGTATGTCCTACGCTGCGCTTGTTGTACAAACTATGTGCCCGACCCACTGCAAACTCTAATTGTTAATCTTCTTATGCTTTGTGACGTCGCCGGTCATTTTTTGGTAGCGAATGTCAAAGCTTATTGGAATGAAATTTCACACAACACACCCCCGCCGCAATACTACTCTACTATAGTCTACTACCCTAGAGGCAATCGACAAAACCGTATAGTTCAATTTGGACTACAACAAGTCGAACAGGCTCAAATGTGGGCAAGTGCGCCGCCGGTGTGTGGTGCGGCGAGAAACACACCTGTACTAGCAGAATACATTGTAAGCAGGCTCCCGCCACCCGTAGCCAAGTCGAAGGTGACCTTGCGCCGAGCGCTCGCTGCAGCCAAGAAGTCACTTCTATGGAATGCGCAGCATCATCTAAGGCAGACTTACAAATATGTGTGGTTCCAGGATGGCAAAGTTTTGGCGCGTAAGGAAGAAAACACTAAACATATTGTCTGATATAAGTCCGAGAACGACATTTTTTTCCTACCTACACCAACAGAAAATAAGAGTACCTAAAAGATATATTAAGTGGGTAGGCATTGTAGTTGAATTTCTTTGTTTTGGTTTCTATAACTAAATATCAATTTTCTTCATATTACTTTGAAACTACTTTCATCTGTAACCACGAAATGTAGAATAACAATTAAGCAGGTTGCAGGTTGCGCAGCAGCATTTTTGGTGCTTCTACCTTAAGGAGCAACTCATGTAGCAAGCCTGGGGAGCGAGACTATATAAAAACTCTACAGAGCGGCGCTTAGCATTGTCTCCAGCACCTGATCAACAGATTCTTTGATTTTAGGTATCTGTCTACATAAAGAACAGATGGTTACATTTCCTAGATTTCCTAACTGAATGGTAATTTTAGAGCAAATAAAGTGTATTTGAAAAAAAACTACATACATTTACATTAAATCCAATAACTTCTATAAATGCATTAACTTACCTACATCTGCACTATTTGGAATCACCAGATGATCTAATGATTGAAATATCGGCAAGAGGTTTATGAGTCATGAGGGATCGTGATACATGTTCACGTTCTTTTCTTCCAGGCCGCCAGAATCCATCGATGCAATAATACCATACTGAGATTCTGGATTTCAAATCAAATTCACCCATTCCTCCATGATATAGTCAAAATGGTAATTGGGTGCTTCTTCGAGTAAGTCGTTCTTTGGTGACGTTCGTGGCAACTTTCGAATTCATTTTTTTTTTCAATTTCTTGTCAGAATCTAAAAAGATATCTAAAATTAATATGTTTTATAGAAGAGGCACCTCAAAGAGCCATATACTTACAGAGATAATCGGGGTTAAAAAAATGGAGGCCACGCAAATCATAAAACACCCCAAGAAAATGATAATTTTAATATGACGTTCTCAGATGAGTTACTTACTGTTCCTTCATATTGAAAAAAAGTTATTATGTTATGATAAAGTAAAAAATTGGTAAGTTACTAAGGCAGAAAACGTTTTTAGTAGTATCAGACCAACGTTATTTATTATTTGTCAAAGAAATTACAAAAATACACAAATTAAAAACATTTTAAAAAATAACAAAAATATAGGTAGGGTACTAAGGCAGATACCGTTTTTAGTAGAATCAGTCCAACATTATTATTACTAGCTGACCCGGCGAACTTTGTTTCCCGCAATATCTTTATAAATTATAGCCTAGGTATATGTTATTCTGACGTATAAGCTAAATAATCAAAGTTTCATCTCTGCATCGTACAGAAAGATAATTGGATACAAAGTAAAGAGCATCAAATTGTGGCGCTTTATCTTCCAAAAATTATGGGATAGACAGAAGATGCTCCCATATTGCAAGTGCATCATGTCGCAGTGATTTGCTTACTGTGCAAAAAGGTGTCGTTATCATTTTGCCATCTTTTTTGTAGTATAAAACTACAGTGTGCAGAGTCAGCTGTTTCTACTACCTCTAAAGTGAACGGCTTGGATTTCTGTTGAATATTTTGCATTGTTATTCTCGCTAAAGTTGCAATGGATTATGCATTCGTTCGTGCATTCTTTCAGATTGTATTTTATTTGTTTGATGTATCTGTGCTGTGATATTATATCTGAAACGTGATTCATGTAGGGAATCAGATGCTTATCAAATTCTTTTATTAATGCTTTTGGAGAAGCAATTAATTTTTGGTTTGTAACAGTACGGGTTAGACCTACGTTGGAACAACATCAACCTGTTTGATGCATTTTCACACCAAAGCATATGGGAAACTCTGGAAGCTCAAAATGTGGAAATTCAGTACATAGATGTATTAAAACAAATATACGGACAGAGCACCGGTAGAGTTAAGCTCGAAACCATTGGCCCAAGTTTTCCTGTTGGTAGAGGCGTAAGACAACGTGACCCGCTCTCTCCGAGAATTTTTCTATCTATATTAGAATCTATTAGACTGGAAAAAACAAGGATTGTATATTCAAGGCAAATATTTCAATCACTTTAGATTTGCTCATGATTTAGTGTTGCTATCAGAGTCAAGTAACTAACTACATTATATGATTGAAACATGATGCTAGCATGAAAGTAGGCCTACAAATGAATATTTCGAAGACAAAAGTTATGTCAAATCACACCAAGTCAAGCATAATTGTTGGAAATCATATACCTGAATACGTAGAGCAATACATTTATTTGGGAAAACAAGTAGGATTCAACAGAAATAATAATGCGCTGGAAGTATAGAAGAGTCAATAGGAAATGGAACAGTTATTGAAGGTATAAAGAAATATTTAAAAGCGATATGCCTATAAAGCTCAAAAATAAGTCATGGACTCGTGTATTATCTCTTGTCTCACATATGCATGCCAAACATGGAAGTTTACTAACAAAGTTAAAAATAAATTAACTACTTGCCAAAGAGGAATGAAGCGCAGCATGTTAAACATAAAAAAAATACAAAAGATAAGATTAGACATTTGAAAATAACATCCAAGACCCAAGCAATAGATGCTCTATCCCACGCTTAAAAATTAAAATGGTAATGGGCCGGGCATGTAGCGTGCCTGGTAAACCGCAGAGAGACCGCAGACTATGTATGAAGACGTAAGTCAGGCCATACATACATCTAAGACCTACTTTACTGTTGCTATGGGGGATTTCAACGCAAAGTTGGGCAAAAGAAGCGATGATGAGCTGAGTAGGGCAATTTGGATATGGACAACGGAACCACAGGGGCCAGAGGCTGGCTGACTTTCTGGAGAGAGCCGCCTCACAGGAAGTGCACCTGGATGAGCCCCGACGGTTCCACCAAAAATGAGATAGACTTTATCATGACCACTGAGAGACGGATATTTAATGATGTCTCCGTGATCCACAGAGTAAAAACCGGTAGCGATCACACAATTGTAAGAGGCACATTGGATATTAACGTTAAACTCGAAAGGTCACGCCTGATGAAGTCTACGCTCCGGTCTACTCGTGCCCGTATCCAAAACCCCGAGAGCTTTTAGCTCGAGCTCTCAAATCGCTTTGCTTGCCTGGAGAACTTTGCGTCGGTGGACGAGATTAACAACGGGCTCATAGAAACTGTCCAGACGGTGGGTTCTAAATTCTTTAGACCTCGTCGTACAATTAGACCTCAAAAATTTTCCGATCAAACTCTAAATCTCATGGCCGAACGACGCTCACAGAGACTGCATCCTTCCGATGATGCAAAGTTATATAGGCAACTCAATAGACAAATTTCAAAATCCGTACGGCGCGCCATTCGTCTCTTTAATACTAAACATATTAAATAGACAATAGAGCAGAACAAAGGCGCCACTATGTCGGTCCGAGTACAGCAAGAGAGCTCCAAGGCGATTCTTTTAAAAAGAGGCGTAAGACAGGGAGACGTAATTTATCCGAAACTGTTTACGACTACTTTGGAGAACGTCTTCAAGCTCCTGGAATGGAAAGGACTCGGCATCAATATCAATGCCGAATACCTCACTCACCTTCGGTTTGCCGACGATATAGTAGTCATGGCACAATCGATGGAAGAGCTCAGCACGATGCTCGAAGGCCTCAATCGGGTTTCAATCAAGTTTTAGGGGAAAAATGCGTAGCGTCTTCTCGTCCGACATACCTCAGTGCCTCAAGTCGAAAGTTTTCGACCAGTGTGTGTTGCCAGTGATGACTTATGGCACAGAAACGTGGTCTCTCACTATGGGCCTATTAGTAAGCTCCAAGTAGCCCAACGAGCTATGCAGAGGGCTATGCTCGGAGTCTCTCTGCGGGATCGAATCAGGGACAGGGACAACAAGGTAGGAGGGCATGGCAAGACAACATGGGTGATTCGACGCTTTGATGTGAACGAGGACGCTATCATCACAATACCAACAGAAGCAGCAAAAGACTTCAGAGATAATTTATTGCACTGAATAAGAGATCTGGTAAAATCCAGAGTGCGAACCATGGTTTCATCTCTCGTCAATAGTTTCAGTTTACTTCAGTTTCGCCTTCTGGTGGACAAAGGTCTAATGAAACATAACAGAGAAAATCCTATAAAGCACATCTGTCACGGCATTCGCGCACGTAGAAGAATCATCGAAAGAAAAGCAAACAGGCTGCCAAGGATGAGATGCAAAGAAACACCGCATCTCATCCCAATCCGCTAACTTGTACCGCCACACCTGTCGTGACCCTTTGAGGCTGGGGTCTGAAGGGGAGTAGACGGATACAGATTTCACCAGATAGTGATCAAATGTACCTAACGGCGAGGAAATCGCCACTGAATAACGGTCTGGATCGGTAGTTAGCAGAATGTCCAAGCAGTAGGCTGTGTGCGAGTCAACGTCAGGTACCCTTGTGGCGCCTTGAACCAGCTTTGTGATATCAAGTGACAAAGCACGCTTGCACGTCTGAAGCCTATCATGGTTTGTGTCCAGGCATGGGTGAAGCCACTCCTTGTAGTGGCCATTAAAGTCCCCCAGGATCACTAATTGGGCCGAAAGGTAGCTGAGATGAGCAGCATCCGCCGCCTTACTGAATTATTTGGTGAGTCTGGTTGTCTCCTGGTCGCCGCTATGTGAACGGTATACACAGGCGTAGATATTGTTTTCTAAACCAGCCGTAGCCCAGAGCACTGAGAAAGAAGGGTCTTCAAATTGAAGGCGCAGAAAGCAAATATCATCCCGGGCGTACACGCATAAACCCGCACGTGGTTTGAAACGGTGCTCCAGAGAGTACCCTGGGTAGAAGAGATACGACACCTCGGATGGACCAGCAATCTGCGTCTCCGTGAGAAACAATAGGTGGGGTCGATCTATCTCAAGATAATGATGGACAGGTGTAAGATTGGAGAGCAGGCCCCGAATATTGCACAGGTGCACTTTGTATGAGAGGTAGTGATGCCGCTGTGTACACGTTCTTTTTTTTCTACTGCTTCTTATGTTTAACTTACGGACTAAGCAGGTAGAAAGTCGGTAGTGAAACGAGACGTCACTCTGCAGACTCAGTGGTACAACACACAAACCACACACATCTATGTTAGACTAGCCTGGAGACCGCGGGGACGCCCGAGCCCCCCAAGGATGTCCATCGGGCCCTCTCGTCCGGTCGCAAACCGGCACGATGGCGCATCCCTGGGATTTTACGACAGACGCGACCCGATTTCCAGATTGACGTCACTAGACTTCGCGCCGGAACACGAGACGATAGACCGTGGTGACTGAGCTGGTCAATTGCAGTACCATACTGACAGCCTCGGTGGTTCATTGGTTAGTGACCCTAACTTTTGGATCAAAGAGGCGTGGGTTCGATCCCCACCCAAGGCAAATATGTATGTGATGAACATAAGTGTTTGCTCTATGTCTGGGTGTTAATTAGTTACTATCTATAGTACGTATTTAAAAATAAGTATATGTAGTATATCAGTCTCTGGCAGCCATATCACAAGCTTTGCTTAGTTTGGGGTCAGAGGCCGTGTGTAAGATGTCCCAAAATATTTATTATTATTATTTATTATACTGACAGCGGTGGGCCTCACAATAACCTTGCAGTGCAAAGCATAAGCTGACAGTATTGATTATAATGATTGTATCGAACAATAAACATGGCTTTCTTCTCATTATAAGAAGGGTAGATAATAATATGGTGTAAAATAAGGGGTAGACAGCTTTCACTCTTCTTTGAAAAAAAGAATAACTTGAACGTCACGTCATCTACCGGCCTCAACCCTCAACGGAAGATCTGCACCGGTTGTCTAGAGCTGAGCCGGCACCATGCTGAGGTGGAATACCCAAATAGTACAGTATATAGGTAGCTAAGTTTATGTCAGTTTTTAATCCTATTTGTTTTTTTTTTTCTTGTGTTTTTTTTTCGTTCAATAAATGAGTGTATATTGTCCTTATATACCCACCCATCTCTATTTAACTCCCGAGCGCAGCGAAGGTGTTTTAAGTTAATTCCCTAGCCGGTAAGTGAGAGTCTACTAAAATCAAGACTCGAGGAGGCAGAAGCAGGCATATACAATAACGTCACCTCCCAAGTCATCAGAGGGACCATGAAAGGACAGTAGCTTACAGCGCAGTAAATGTTTTTGTGGAACTGAATGAGACAGAGACGGAGCGAATATGAAGACCGAAATACGCGATACCATCGAACGACCCAATTTTAGTCACCGCTAAGTGCACCAAGATAATGCTAGACGATAGAATTGAACGGAGCTCAGACGTTGAAGCAGGCTGGGGAAACTGGGCGATACCAAAAATACAATGGGTCAACGGAGTACCAGGATGTGGCAAGACAACATGGGTGATTAGACACTTTGATGTGGATAGGGACACTATCATCAAAACAACAACAGAGGCAGCAAAATACCTGAGAGAGAAGTTATCGCACCGAATAGGAGATCTGGGAAAATCCAGAGTGCGAACCATGGCTTAATCTCTCGGCAACGGTTTCGGAAAAGAGTACTTCGGTCGCCTTTTGGTGGACGAAGCTTTAATGAAGCAATTTCGAGCCATAATAATGGCTACCCAGCTATCTGGTGCTAGCGAACTTGTCCTCATTGGAGACGTCAATCAGTTGCCTTATATCGACAGAGAAAATCTCTTCGAGATGAGGTACCATCGTCCAACACCAATATTCATCGTCCATATATATTCCTCAGCCCCTCGTATTAGACCTCTTGAGCAGAAAAGGTTCAAGGGGGCTCAAATATCCAAAACCCTCCCCAACACCCTTTTCTTAGTGCATACGCAGGAAGAAAAGGAGACCCTCTTAAGCCAAGGTTATGGGGGAGGCTCAGAATCACGCACTCTTACCATTCACGAAGCTTAGGGACTAACATGCGAATTGGTAATCGTTATAAAAACAAAGCCAAAAATGAGACTACACGAGAGGGTGTCACACGCGGTCGTTGCACTATCGCGGCACACTGGGACCTACATCTACTACGCCGACGACATCAAAAATGATGTCATCAGTCGATTCGTACGGCGAGCGTCGTGTGTGTCATCGGAGACCATCAGGGAATACAACCTGCAGATGGCCGTCAGGGATCGGAACGAAACAGTGATGGAGGCTCTGGGCCAGGAGAAGGCATAAGACGTGGAAAATGTGTATTTGTAATTTATAACAAATAAGCATTGCGCGCATGCCCCAAGCATTCATGCTCGCCATTGAAGGCTCCTTCTTGCGGCGGCATCATGTGTCGAGTCGCTCTCTTCCCTCAAATATGGTCGAGGAGAGCGATGGCTGGCACATGTGTCACACTCGTGATCGGGTGCTGCTTGCGGGTCGCCGGTCTGCTCGTGGCATTCACGCATTGCACCAACTAACTAACTTAGGCTAAAATTTCAAGTACCTACTAACTTTCTTTGTACAGCATAATCTAACAATTGTTATTTTAGTTCACAAAGGGCACAGACCCTGGATTCTGTGGTTTGTAAAAATTTTCAATAAAAAAAAAACGTTAATTCCTGAGCAAAGCGAGGGAATTAACCTGAGTCCTGAGTGAAGCGATGGGTTCAAGTCGCCGAAGACGAAGACAAACTTGGTTCTAGATGTCCTTACTCTACTTTTCATACATCCTGCGAGAAAATATAACCCCAAGAATATGAGTAATACATAAGTTATAAATTCACTAAGTGTAGATACTCGTTAGGCAACTCGGTATTGTTCACAATAAATTAAAACAAATTAGAATTTACCTACGAATTTTCATTGAATCGCACACATTTTATAATAAAACAGAGAATGTAAATACTACATGAAAAAATAAGACCATGGCCAGCTCGATTATCATGGCCTAGCACGGGCTTTATTCTATAAAATCGAACTGATACGAGCACCAAAGAGGTTTTATTCTGTGAAGTCGAGTAGAACCACCTTACAATACCAGTTGCCGTGCAATGTAAAGAGGTTATATTCGATTTTGCAAAACGAATCCTCTTTAAGATGTCCTTAAATGTTCTAAGTTGCGAAATTTTCATACGAATTAGACGTTCTAAATTTAAATCACTTTACTCCCTAGGGAGTTTCGCATATCATTATTGACCTGCCATAGCCCTCCAGTTTGTGTTAAGATAATAATGACTCGTTTTATGTTGAGTTTCTACGACATATACCTAATGGGTCATTTTCGAGCAGGTGGTATGAAAAAAATATTTGTATCATTGTATGTATGCCGATAGACGGGATACGGCACTCAAAAATATACACTTCCACCTGTGCGGAAATGTACCTTACTTACCCATGCATATAAAGGTAGTACAGAAATAAAAAAGCAATACCTACTTACAAAGTCACGAAAAATCAGGAACGACCGCCACGAGAGCTTTGGTCGGTTCTTCTGAATAAATAAATAGTAGGAAGTAATAGAAATAATTTTACTGTTTCTATATAATTTAAGGTAGTGAGATTTTAGTGACAAGCAGCTAAGAAACTTGCAATGAATTGGTAGCAGTTTATAAAAAAATATTATGCTGACCAGCTTCCTATATCCACCAGTTTCAAATAGATCTTACTAAAAACGTAAAGAAGAAGCCACCGGCCTTCGATAAATTTTCGAAAACATTCATTGACCACATCAACCAACAGTTGAGAATTACCAAAACTTTAACTTTCCGCGTCGTCCCGTACTTCCTTTCGAAGTAACTTCCAGCATCGATCATTGTTTGTCACGCACTGTATTTCCCCTTGATAACACTGATGCAATCGGCTAGTACACTTATCCCTACCGAGCTATCCCCCCTGGTAGGCAATATTCACAATTAGTAAAATTGATATAACTTCTACAAACAAACACATAAGTTCAAATATTTCTATCCAACGCGCGTATTACATGCGTTCGCGCTTATTTAATACTGTGCGGCTAATGTAGATATAATAATTACATTAGTTGTTTGTTTATCATGTAGCTATTGAGATTGATAAAATGATCAATCAGGTGAACAGTTTCGCCCTGATAATGAACACGTAGCCGCCAACACAGGACAGTATCGTTCAAGGACCTGTCGTACTTATTGATAATGTAGATTTAAGAGAATTAAAATAATACAATTGTCATACAAATATATATATTATAAAGTAGGTATTTCTAATTGTTACAGATACACAAATGTTACTTAGGTACCTAGCTAATTAAGAAGTAGTTCTCCAAACAGTACACCTCGCGACACATTAACTGAATCTTCATAAGCCTATATCTCGACTCGCTCTTGACCGATTTAGTTCGTATTCACAAATCTTGTAAAATTTAAATATACTTAACAATCTTGCCAAATATTATCGAAATCGGCTCATAAATAGCTCAACAGCAAATTTGGCCTCTCTGGAGGAGGAAGAACCCTGGAGACACAGAAGATAAGTTCTGCAGATACCTACAGGCTTCCGGACGATGTTATAAAATTACATCGTTTTTTTAACTTCGCACGGTTTAGTCGTATACGGAATGGAGTATTCGCAACTTCCATAAACAACATAGAGATTCTCGATATAATCCGTCAAAGTTTCGAATAGGAATTCGAAGTTCAAAAAACGGTCCCAGAGAGCAAACTTGTCTTCTGAACAACCTTTAGCGCCACCTGTTGATAATCCAACGAAAGACGTTTTAAATTCCACCCTGGCGGCGTAGCTTACTTAGTTTGACATCCCTTCATGTTAAATTAGTTTCAAAAAATAGCACCAGAGCGCTGCTATCCCAACTTGCCCGGTTACCATTGTGTGAAAACAGTTGAAGCATGACTGGAACCACTGAGCGAGTGCCTAGTCTCGCGCTACCACTGAAGTCCAATAGAAGTGGCGCCTCAATCGCTTAATTCCTTATTTCGCTACCGTAGTACTTAGTTCCCAAATTCTCCCGTCGGACTTCAGTGATGGCGCGGAGTTTACCTTGTATTCCTACTAATATTGTAAACGCAAAAGTTTGTGAGTATGTATGGAATATGGATGTTTGTTACTCTTTCACGAACAAACGGCTGAACCGATTTGGATGATATTTGGTGTGGAGCTAGCTTAGACTTTGGATTAACACATAGGCACTTTTTATCCGGGCTAACGCGGGTAACGCCGCGGGGCGCAGCTAGCAAAGTATAATTATTTTTCGCAAAAAAAATGCACAACCGACTTCAGCCATCAATAGCGGTCTACGTACAAAATTGGAAAATTCAGTCGAATCGATGTATGATCAATGATCATGTATGCCATTGTTGAATCGATGTGTGATCAATGATCATGTATGCCATTGTTGAATCGACGTATGACCAATGATCATGTATGCCATTGTTGAATCGATGTATGACCAATGATCATGTATGCCATTGTTGAATTTACAAAAACCAATTAACTAATTTCGATAAAATGTAGGTATATGGGATCAACTTCAAGGTACCTATATACTTTCCAATAAAAATGAAAAATATTTAAAAAAATTGGATTATTCAAAAAAAGTTATGTGCTTTCTTACATCGTACTAATATTATAAACGCGAAAGTTTGTGAGTATGTATGGAAGTTTATTCCTCTTTCACGCTAAAACTGTGGCCCACATTTAAGCAAATTTTCCTTTGGCACTACTAGTTGAGCCAAGCAGTAGAGCCACGGGGGTAAACGTTTCTCTCGTTGGAGATAGACAAAGTTTGTCCTCAGTTGATCAACTGAGGCATGTTTTTGGTGGATAAGTGTTTACCATATAGATGTACCTACGTAACCATCGCGACATTTTGGAAGCTCTACGGTCATACTACAGGTACTGAGTTATTTAAGTCTAAATAAACCCGCATAGTAATATACTAGGGTGCAGGGCAGTGGTCCAACTACGCAGTAAATACTTAAAATAGGTACTGGCTGACTGTTATCTATAAAATAGTCTAGTACCTACTGTAATATTTAGTAGTTAGATTTAATGTTCAACTTTGTAGATTCGGCGGGGAATCATTTTTGGTTTTATGTTCATATCAATATGTTAACTTTTAGAGAATATACCTAGCAAGTCTGGACTACAATACAAAGTAAATGTATGAAATTAGTTTGCATTTTTTCAATGGATTTACTTCTGAACCATAGTATAATTTTATTCAAACAAATCAGCTGTTTCATACCATGAATAAGGTGTTTCCTCTTGCTCCATCTACGTTCTCCTTTTGTGGAAAGTCAATGAACTTTATATTTTACCGTTTCATGTTTGGCAAGGAGGTTGGCATAATGATCATAATTTTCTACTTATAGGCGCCCAAGTTACGTATATTTTGAATAATTTGGAACACCTCATTTCAATAATCTATATCAGGACCCGATCTAAATCAAACTATGCTTTGTTTTCATTTGCTTTATTGAATGTTTACACATTACAGATCGGATCAAAACAACATCTACACAGATCTAACAAAGCCAACTCATCAGACTAGAGAACTAACGTAGAGCAAAGGTAGAGCAAGTCATCAATAAATAATTCATTTATTCATCTCTTTAAGTAACATACAATTTAACATTCTCATAAATAAATGGCCGCAGAGGCGGCGCTGAGATCACTCATACCCTAACAACTCTACGACAGTTCCCTTCAAAAAGGTAATAAAGAAAAAAACAAAAGGAAAGATTAATTTGATCTAAAAAATTTATTAATGAATGAGGCGACTATGTGCACATTGAAAACACTTGTTATTTTACAAGACCACTTGTACAATATTTACAAAACCAGCGACCGAGCGACTGCTAGGTGCGCTGGCGTCGCGTTCGCGCCTACCCTCATCCACATAACGTTACATACATACATACTGTACAATATTTATGTAGTTTGTACAAATTATGCTTAAACATCAGTAGGTAATCTAACGAACTAGTTTTAAAACAATGGAAATAGTGTTGATCATAATACTTATACGGATAATGGTATAAGATGTTAATAATCTCTTAACGCTAATACTTAATCTGATTATATCGTCTACAGCATAAATAATATATGTAATATTTGTCCTTAGGTCTAATGACTGGTACGTGTCAGCCAGGGCTTTACATCTAGGATCGAGTGCGACGGGCGGCGCCAGCGAAGCCCGCGCCCGCGCCCCTCTCACGCAAGTACACATATCAACAACGCACATGTGTAACGTCTACTATACGAATACAAATACGTCAGTATCGATTCAACACGCTCCGAATTAAATAATCAATATAGAATCAAGCGCTTAGAGCACGAAAATATACATATAAACAACGCGTTTATAAACTCATCACATTGACTTCTCAATGCTAAAATATTAACTAAAAAAGAAGATTACACCTATCGCTTTAAAAATATGCCATCAACGTAATATAAATTCATGCATAACTATGTACAAAGTTTTAATTTTTATTCCCTGCAATCGGAATCTCTATCGTTCAATATACATATAAATAAACAAATCACAGTAACAAGGTAATGATCGACACATTAATATGTTAGAATGTGATGTGTTGAATCCCAAGAGTATTGCTTGTGCTTGTAGCGTAGTGTATTGCCAGTTGCACATTATGGCCAGTACTCTGCACTATTTATGTCACCATTGATTGTATTAGCATATTTAATAGATAGTGCAAAATTCTGCATATTGTGTGCGACAAGCGACCAAATACAAGTATTTTATTTATTAATGTAACGTAGGGTGCAATGAGTTTATTTCAATGTATGTAGGTTTATACAAGCATTACCGCCCGCCGGTTTTGCCCTTGTATCCAAACTGATGAGACCTTATAAGCTAAAATCAATAATATATTAACGCGTTACACTCCATTGCATGTTTAGAATAACGCACTATATCAAGCTTTGAAGATGGGTAACATTGGATACTTGCTATATACATAAGTTTGGATACGGCGAGCTCACACATTTACATTTCATTCTATTTTGACGGCGTGCACACATTTCTATTATTTAGGATATGTCTACCAGGGGCAGATTTTACTTGATGTTCGTATAGAAGTGCATATCGTAATTTTTTTTCTAGATCCTCAATGTTTTTAAGCCACGCGTTCGTGGGAATAGCCCCATAAAAGATAGAAATGCGGATGCACCAATATACATATAATATTTTTCCTATAATTGTATTGAATGAAATGTTGCATATTTGTATTGAATTTAGTGTGTAATTTAAACTGAAAATCAAATCTAAGAAACACAGTGGCCATACTGGATCCATTCAATGCAATATTAATTTGTAAGAATTATTATTTGTTTAAATAGTACAGTTGCAAAGACACAGCGTTGATGAGAAGGTGATGGCAAAGTGCTTTCAGCCGAGTTAGTTTGTGACTGCACTCCTAATATGGCAAAGGGATTAAGCCATTTTATCTACTTTAAATGTCAGTTGTCAATCCGTACTCTGTTTCCTCTGCGAGGGGATACCTTGGTGGAAAGACAATATGTCTTTTTGCCATGGTAGGGGCGCAGGGCACCATGCTCACACCACAGTCACATCGACTCTGCGTTTATCATTAAAAAAATGTTTGTCAATTTATTTTCACATGATTCGCTGATCACAATATAAATTCCGCAGAACACTGATATTTTAATTACATAAAATGGGACCGGCTTTACAAAAGTAGGCTAATATTTAAAACTGTTGTTCGTCGACAGACTAACTCGTATGTACTTTATCATCATGTCATCATCATCAACCTATACTTAATTTGAATATTGCGAGTAAAGAATTTCAAAAGTATCTATAAAATTCATATTAACTTTATATTTACAAAATTTTAAAATGATGCTTTTTAAAATATAGACGCCATAGCAGGCTTAAACAGACCACATCCAATAAAATTATGTATGTCATTAAATCTCTATTTCAAAATTGAAGAACACATGAAAATTTGTCATCGCATCATGGTCCATGATGAAAGCACACTAATTCCTTACAGTAATTCTTATTATGTAGGTTATTTAATAAAAGATTCAAAATTTTTCATTACGTAACGATTAAGCTCTATACGGGGTTCAATAAAGTGCTTTGACCACGGGCCATCAATGGCTATACATTGTTATAATTGACTGATAACTCACCAACCAATGTAACCTCAATTTAAGGTAACACATATTCACATGTTTCGCAAGAAACAAGGAATGTTTACAGCAACTATAAAATCCTTGTTAGCAAAAATAGCAGAAGAAATGTGTAACTTTTATGAATAAGAACCCAAAGTTCGAGATTCTATCAAGCCTACTACTTGCTCAGTCCATCTTACAACTCACATTCGTGTAAAATTCTGTTAAAAACAAGTACACAATAGTTTAATAAGTAATTAGCGTTTGTGAAACATCGACGTGATTTTAATTTTATAAAACTTGTATACAAACTGTAAAATTTTCACATTATAAGGTATTTGAGAGTGATGCAAGATGTAGCCCTAATGACAACTAGGACAATGTAGGATAAAGTGGAACCTTTGTCATAGAGTTATTCTTATCACATCGTACATTTATTAAAAGTTACATGTACATTTACGTCGGAATTAACGTTTAGGCCACATAGATTTCCACTAGCTCGAAGGGAAAAACAAATACTCTATGTACAGATTGTGGTTCGTCCATTTAAATTAGAATACATAATTAGCCCAAAGCCTGCTAAGACAAATGATCGATGCTTTAGAGTAATATTCATATTCGTACTTGTTCATTGTTTTGCGCGCACAGACATTGGAACAGACACAGCGAGCAAGCGAATCATTTTTTTAGAGTTATTTTAAATCTGAATGCCTGCGCCATGCGGCTTTTAGGTATTATTTACATACGGCTCACGTGATAACGCAAAAACGATCAAAAACGGAATTGTTATTAGTTTTGTGAAAGATTGATCCAAATTACAAAAAATTGAAACGTAAAGTAGGGAAGCCAACGGTGCCCATTCTTTTAAATGTCTGTGGTCAACTACACCTTGTTATTACGTTACGTTTAAGAGACAAGAGCTAGTTCACACGAATACCTAACAACAGTATTTACATCTGTAACTTTTTGACACAAAATATTGTAAGATACCATTTCTTATTTAATTACATAATTCATCAAGAAATATTTACTAGGTAACGACAAAGTACCCGACTAGGTAAATTTATAGAATTTATATTAAAAAAATACGACAAAAGAAAACACTACAAAATGTCTACATTTATTTATGAACTAGCTCAATAACTCTGTATTATAGTTTACTTCTATAAATTTTAGCTGTATTCGTATTACTTTATATTTTACAGTATTATAGATAGTTGTATTTTAAAATAGGCGTTACTCTTAGCTATTTACAGAAGTCACAATAATTATTATATTTATTACTAATTAAATTCATCGTTACAATTATATATTATATATTTTATGGTAACATTTTACATCGATTTACACTCAGTGACATTGTACCATTCTATTATGGACTATATTGTGATATCTAATTGAAGAAGCAAACAAATCGGCATTTATAGCGAGAACATTCATATAAAAAGTTTATTTGCTATACAATCTTACAAACGAAAATAAATGCTCATCAATAAATGTGAAATGGAAATTTTATTCGTGAGTGCAAATCTTTATATGTTCCTCAGACAATAATTGTGGGCACCTGTAAACGTTGAAATATGATAATTATTACAGACAATGTTAAGCTACCCTTATTACTTCAACCTAATCACATTGCTGACAATAAGGTAATTGGAATAAATCTGAGAAGTTAAAGAACTTGAAGTTTGAAACTTGTGATTTATGAAATATTTCAAAAACAATTACTTTACAAAAAAAAACTCAATATTGGGACCATATAATTTTGATCTACATAATTCTAGTGCGTGATTTAGTCGCAAATGAGATACTATAGGCCGAATCAAACTTAATGGCGTATGTGAAGTTAGTTACATGCTGCGCAATCCTTAGTGCCGATGACATATATGCTTGTTTATCCTACTTGAATAAATTGCTACTACGCAATGACTAACTCGCATCGTGTTCGCAGACACTCTTAAGTTTGATTCAGACTATAAAAGTGAGTTCATTCTTTAAAATTTAAAAAAAAAATTGTACTTGGATCTCTCGAGCCTAGCTGACTGCGACATTAAATAAAATTTGAACGAAATTTATTATAATGGTATCATTACTTTTATTCGACGGTATTGTTATTAGCAGTATAGGCCGAATCAAAATTATTGGCGTTTGTGAAGTAAGCTAAAAGCTGCGCACATCCCCTATATTGCGCCGCTAACATTATATGTTGTATGAGTATATTTCTACTACGCAACCACTAGCTTACCCAAGAAGTTCAGCCAAAAATTTTATTCGGCAAAATAAAATTTATTTTGACCGTTCTCGTATACAATTGTTACGACGAACACGTACTGAACCTGTATTTACAACGCAAAATGATCTTAGTAAAAAATATATATGCACCTAAAACTAAAATTACTCTCGTTCTTAGACTGTCACATGAATTTGACTATGAGCTGAGTATTCCCAACAAATATTGCACAAGACATTCAACACATATTTTCAAATAAACAATCAAAACAAAATATTTTTAGTACAATAAAGTGATTATTTAGTATAAGTTTTACAACGAAAATATTTTGTATTGGACCGAATATATTTTTCAATTTTAACTTACCAAAACTACAATGTAATAATTATATTGCGCAATAATTTGTCTATCCATAGTAATGCCCACTTTACATGACTTAAAGCTTCGTTTGATTCTCAGAAATGTTAGACATTTGTAATATTTCTTCAGTGACGTGTCAGTGGTTGTGTTGATTTAGGCTAAGGACTCACGAAGTGGTTTTTAGCCGTGCCAGCCGCGGTTACGAGCCCGCAGCTTCTGTAGAATGCAGCTATTTAAGTAAAAAATTAAAGTAGATCTCACGAAACGTTTAACCCCGCGGTCTTCGCGGATGTTTGTGGCGCCCGCTGCACCGGCGGGCAACTAGTAGAATCGCGCGGTTCGCGGTTAACCGCAGCCTCGGCGGGTTACGACCGCACGCTCTGCGGTCGGTTACGGTCTGATCTTCAACTGATCGTTTAACCAACCGTCCGTCTTGCGATCATCGCCCGCCACGTTTGCGGGCGATAATCTCAACCACGACGGCTGCGTAACGGCAAAAAAAACTGGTCGCGTGGTTATAGAAATAAAAACGCAGTTCCGCCACCGCGGCGGACGCGGGAACAAAACGCAAAACACGCTCCGTGCGTTCTTAGCCTTAGTAATATAAAATTCTTTGATGCAAATATTTGTCATACGTATAATTATAATTAGTAATAAATGTATAATAAAATGTATTTCATAAAAACGAATTTGTGTAATAAGTGGCTGAAAAGTTTGAATAATCATAACTTTTGCTAAAATTAAAATTATTGAAAGCTGTAGTGTGCCACAGAATAAAATAACTTTAAAATTATTTAATAAATTAAAATAAATATAACGTGATTATGAGAATTTCAGATGATTTTATTTACATGCAAAATAAATACAGTAAAAAAATATTAAAACAGTATAAGCAATATAAGGCCAGTGCCTACAGTAAGCTAATGATTACTTATACTTGGTAAGCAAAGGATACAAAGAGATACATTTAAAGGAAGTTTAAAAAATTTGGACCTAAAGTAAAAATCATTGAAATTACTTAATTTCCATTCTTTTTAAAAGAAGCCCAGCTTCGTAATAGAAAAATGCATCTAAAATAAATCTAAATAATTTTATCAAAAACAAAGATCATAAATTTCATTAGAGCCCTCTCAAATTTGAATTTAATGTTTATTTATGCATCGTGTCTAAAAATAGGTACCTTTAACTTTTTTCAGTCATGACAACAAAACTCGTAGCCAAGTAAAAATATGTCTACCCGCAAAACTATGTTATTTTTATAGCACAATAACTCCAGAGCCAATCTACACACGTGTTTTAGATTAGTAATAACAATATAAATGCAGAGATTTTATAAATAAGTTTTAAAGAGGTTGCGATGGCGTGACCACGTACCGAACGCGAGACCGCGACGATGCGTTGTGATGTTTCTTGTGATAGCGAAGCATTTCAAACAACTATATGACGATGATTTCATTGCAGTTCATTCGCGACAAAAACTTATGAGATTCGACATGAGGCACAAAGTAAAACAGTAACATTAACAAAAATATACACTATGTACCTACTATATTAAAATTTACTTGCGCATTACAAAACCTGCACAAATTATACATCTTAGAGTAACTTTAAGTTAATCATTGAGCTTCCGATTTATACAAATAAATAATATGTTAGGACTAAATTTATATGTATACCTATTATTTATGATACATTAGTAATGTACAGTCAGTATCACTAAATCAGTTTCACTATGTTCGTGCGAGAGGTGCGAGAGGTTCAGAGTCCGGCACGCGGGGCGCGCGCGCTCGCCCGCGTGTATCACCTGACGTCGGCGTGGCCGTCGAGTGCGGCCGCGGCCGGCGAGCCGCCGCCCGCCATCACGTAGCTCGAGCCCTGCGTGCGCGCCAGTTTTAACCGGATCGGCGTCACCTTGGCGGTACGCACCTTGCGCATGGCCGACAGCCCCTCCGAGTGGCCCGGCGAGTCCAACGCCAGCGGGTCGGGCGCCGTGGGGTCGTAGTCGAAGGGGTCGGCTGCGGCCGGCGGCGGCAGTCGCTCGCCCGGCGCCGCGCCCTCCGCGCCGCTCGCCTCGCCGCCCTCCTCTGCCGCCGGACGCTTTATCTTTATTATTAACTTGGGAGCACTCTCACTTTCACTGTTCACCACTTGTAACTTGTCCGCTTTTTTGTCCTTCTTTTTCTTTCGTTTCTCACTCTTGCTGGATTTGTGTTTGATGGTTTTCTCGTTGTCAAAGTCGGCCATCACCATTTTGCGATACTTCATGCTCTCGCGACGTAGGTCCTCGAGGCTCGGCTTGTGGACTAGCCGCTTCTTGGGCGGGCGGAAGTCGAAGGGCTCCTCGGAGACGTGCGGCACGGTGTCGCCGCCAATCTTTATCTTGAGCTTGGGCGCGAGCGGCGAGGTGGGCGTCGCTTTGGCCGGCTTGGTAGAGAGGCGCGCGCGCCGTTTATGCGCACCGCCCGTCGCCAACGAGGACAACTTGGCGTCGTCGCCGCCCTCAGCCTCGTCATTCATCGTCACTTTTAGGTGGCGCAGCTCTCGCGATAGCCCGCTGCTCACCTTCCGCTTCTTCTTGATCTCAACGATGGGCGGCTCGAGGATCTTGTAGTCCTCGCGCGTCGGTATGCTCGTCATCGAGGCGACCGCCTTGGGTATGGTGATAACGGCGCGCGGCGGCGGCGGCGCGGCGGGCGGCGGCACCGCGCCCATCATCATGCCGCCTGTCGGGTCGTCCATGTTCATGTCCTGCGTCCAGTACTGGCGCAACAGTTCCTTCTTGCGCATGCGGCGCAGGCTCGTGGAGCCCGCCATGGCGGAGGAGGCAGCCGCGGCGGCGGTGAAGGCGCCGACGGGCGGGTCGAGCGGCGGCGCGGGCGGGGGCGCGGGCGGCGCCGCTGAGCTCGCCGAATAGTTACCGTCCAGGTAGGGGCCCTTGATCTTCACCTTGAGCTGATTGCGAGAGTCGGAGAAGGAGACCTTGGGCAGCGGCACGTACACGTCGAGCGGCGGCGGCTGTGGCGGCGCGAGCGCGGCGGGCGCGGGCGGCGCCGCGTGCTCCTCCTCCAGGTCGGCGAGGTGGCGCTCGGCGGCGGCGGCCGTGTACGCGAGCGCGGGCCGCAGGTACTCGGCGGGCGCGGCCTCGGGCTGGTAGGTGCGCATGTCCACGGGGCCCGGCAGCAGCGGCGGTACGTGCGCGAACCCGCGCACCTCCGCGCCCGCGCCGCTCGCCGCCGCCTCCGGCTCTTCGCACACCGGACGGTACTCCTTCGGCTCGCCGGTCGGCGTTTTCTTGGACGCTCGCTGCGGACTGTGGACGCGCGGCGATTGGGACGTGTCTTTGTATGAGTGCTCTGATCTTCGGTCGTCTCGCACGTCTATCGATTTTCTCCGTTCACGTAGTGACTTCAAGTCGACACCGTCGTTGGCGATCTCTTCCTCGAAGTCATAGACTGTGCCGACGAGTTTGTTGCGTATCGAATCGCCAAGATAATCGACAGGCGGATAAGGATGCGCGCTGTGGCCGCGGCTCTTCGATCGCCCGCGCCCACGGTGTCCTCTGTTGTTTCTGTTGCTTGACCGTTTCGAACCTTTCGGTGCTTCACTCCGTTTCGGAGAAATGCCAGGGCTCTTGCCAGGTGATTTTCCCGGGAATTTCACGGGAGTTTTAAGCGGAGGAATGGGTTTGGGCGGCGATTTATATTCTAGTTGAGTAACGCTCGTTACTGTATCATTACTGTCATTGGACATCTTGGTGGTTCGGCTCTGACTCGTTTCGTAAGTAGAGTCATCTATACATATGCTGGGACTGGAGGCCGGCATGGAGAACTTGTCTGCGGGCGCCACATCGCTGGTGTCGTCCCTCGTGGGCGAGTCGACCGGTTTGGGCGTGGGAGGTGCGATCATGGCGGTGGTGAGCGCGATGTTTTGCGAGGAGGAGGTGAACGCGGCACAGAGCCGACGGTAGGGCGGCTTGGGCGGAAGCAGGCCCGTAGCTGAGTAGGAGAGCGTCGGTGCGTACAGCGGCCCCGGCGACGGCAGCGGCAGCTGCGGGCACGCGCCGCCGCCAAACAGCGAGCTCATGGTGGTGAGGAAGGGCGACGCGTCCGGCGGGTACGTCGCGTACTGATTGAGCGGCATCGACGGCTCCACGGGGCACGAGTACGCCGGGATCGGCGGATACGAGTCTATCTCGGGTATGCCGCCGGCGGCCGCGTGCTGCTCGCGTGCCACGGACCCCTCCGAGTCGGTGCTGGAGGCGGAGGAGCGCCGCCGCGGGATCTCGCTTTCGCGCCACTGCGACTCGTGGCCGGGGTAAGGCGATGACACGTCGCCACATTCCGCCCGCGTCGAATCTTTATTCTCGTACGATAAAGCACCCTCGCGGCCCGTGTCTATTTCGATGGCGCCGTTCGAGTGGTCCACGACCGAAGGCTGTGAATCGTCACTTTGCTTCGAGAGCGAGCCGCCGTCGCCCGCCTCCGAGGCGGATTGCTGCTCGCATACGGATGCGACACTCGTCTCCTTCACATCTTCAGTGTACGCATTGTGCTCGTATTTTCTCGGTTCATGCTCCGTGTGAAGGTCGCTGAATGCCGCGCCAGCGCCGGCGTGCCACTTGTCGTTGCTCGTCATCGCCATCGGATGGTACTCTTTCTCTTCTAGGATAGATTTTCGTCTGGGCATCTCTGCAGGTGCGATCGAATGTTGAATGTGATTCATGGCATTATGGTGCGGTTGCGGTGATGATACAACGTGAGTTTCCATCTCTTGTCTAATTTCTCTAATGGGAGAAAGCTCCCCATCGTGCTTATTGTGTTCGATAGGGACCGCGCTTATGTCTTGCATTCTGTGATCTTCGCCCTTGTGTGCGTCTACTCTATGATCTTCACTATAATCGTCTCCTCTGTAGTCATCCGTCCCGTAATTATCGACTCTGTGCTCATCTTCGATGTGATCTTTGTCATCCGCGGAGGGTTCCTGTTGGCAATTTTCCGGCGCCTTCTTAGCACTAAGCTGCATTCTCAAGCGATCTACTAAATTCAACGTTTCTTGTCGACCTTGCTCCTTAGAATCTTCCTTGAAGAAGAATTCAGGGAAGGAAGAGAAAGGTTTCATTATTTCGTCGTGATTAAAACCGTCATCTACGGCGAGCATGTCGAATGCGAATAGTTCATTGTCTTTTTGCTGCGGTGATGTCGGCGGCCGGTCGTGATACACTGTGGACGGTATCTTGGCGCTTTTTGAGATCTCGACGCCTTGTACGTGGCTCGCGTCCTGCTGCGTGACGGCCTCTAACGTGGATCGCTTGCGCAAGTTTTTCACAGGGTTGTCGTCTTCGGGTGCTAAGCTGCGCGCGTCCATTGGCGTCCGGGGTGACTTTATCATCGTGTTCTCATTCAAGTTTGCTTGTATCTTTGCTATCATCTTCACGCTCGACTTTTCTGTGCAGACATCCGCAGAGTCAAACGATTTATCGTCAGTCATGTACTTCTCATTACCACCGGGTCGCTCGATGGGCGTAAGCACGTGCGTGGGACTCGGCGCCTTCGGCAGCCACTTCTCACTATCGTTGTAGTCGTCATTCATTCGGATAGGAGACTTCTTGTCCGGCACCTCCGCCTGAGGCTTGTCAGAGACCGGCTTTTTGCCAGGCGAGACGCTCTCACGCGCAACCTTGACATCTCGGGTCTCGTAACGACTCGGCCGTCTCTGTTTGATAGGTTCTATCACCTCTTCTGCCGTCGGCACTACTTGGTCTTTAGTGTCCTTCTGTGACGGTTCTTTCACGCTCATTCGTCTACTAGATATGCTCTTTCGCCTATGCTCTACATTCTTTCTGGGACTGGGCTTGTCCGGTAGAGGTGACGGTTGTTTATCTGGAAGTTTATCCCTTTGGTTGGACACACTCGGCCGTTTGACTTTACTAGGTTTTGGTTTGAGGTCATTGTGAATAGGCGAGCGGTCAGGCGAAGGATCGACGGCCACACTCGACCTTCTTCGGGCCTTGGGGGAGGATCGCCTCCGAGCTTCCTTGGGCGAATCTCTCACTGTCTCGTGCGTTTTCCGTTCCGGAGGTGGAAGTTCACCGGACTGGCGGCTCTCTTTTGGAGTTTTATCGGGAGTAGGGGCATTGGCGGCGTCGTCTTTAGATGGTTTTCTAGATCCGGCGTCAGGCAGATCAGGCAGACCTCCGCTTGCAGCAGTGCTTCTGGTCCGAGCACGCGTGGCCGCGCGCGCACCGGCGCCGGCGGCTCCGGTCGGTTCCGCTCTTTCAGCAGCCGGCGGTGACACCCCGCGCTCGGACTCCCGTTCGGAAGTTTTAAGCTTCGTGTCTGGGGCCTTGCTTGGGGAGGCATCGTCGGAGGCGTGCTTCCTGCGGCGGCGGGGTCGCTTGGGAGTGGGGCTGGAGGAGCCGGAGCCGTCGGAGTGGCTGTCCGAGTCGCTCGAGGCGCTGGTCGACGACAGCGGCTTGGACACCTTGTCGAGAAAGGGCAAGTCCACTGTGGGGCGCGCACTCGGCGGCGAGAACAGCGACGGCGGTTTGGCGGAGGCAGCAGGCTTGATTTCTCGCGCCTTGGTGGCTGGCTTGGGGCCCGCCTTCTCCGGCTCCTCGTACTCCGAACTGGACGAAGACGAGTAGCTGCTGCTGCTCGACGCGGACGATGAGGACGAGCTTTCCGCTTTCTCCGGTTTCTTCTTGCTCGGCGACTCATCGGACGACTTCGATGACTCCTGTTTCTCGTCTTTCTTCTTGGTCGCATCGCCGGTCTCTGGCGCAGGCACCTTGCTACCGATATTTTTGATATGCGCGGCGGCTTTCTTCGCTGCTTGTCGTTGTGGGACGTATGCGATAGTTTCCTTTTCCGCGTCTTTTGATGTCTGTCTAGTGAGTTTGGCAGGAGGACTTTTGATCTCTTTGCCCTTACCTTTGCCTTTTGCTTTGATTTTAACCTCTTCTGGCGACTTTTCTATGGCATTCTCCTCTTTTTTACCAGTGGATGTAGAACGCATGTTTTCTGAGGCTTTTTTAGCAGCTTGTCTTTGAGGCACTATTAAATCAGTTGGGTTGTCTTTAGGTTTCGAGAATTTGTTCTCTTTATTTTTAGCCTCGTCATCAGACTCTTGAGCCTTCACTGGAGGCTTTTTCTCCTTGATCGATGGTTTCCTACCTCGCTTTTTGGGAGCAGGTTTCTCTTCAGCTGAAACAGATTCTTTCTTCTCAGCATGGCTAGGTATAAATTCTTTCATAGCTGCTTTCGTTCTTGGCAATGATTGCTGTGGATCGTTAGCATTAGGTGATTTTTTAGATTTGGCTTTGTCGTCTTTTTCACTCTTCATTTTGTCTACATCCTTTTTAACTTCCGTTTTATCGTTTGCGGATTCCTCACTGCTATCAGAGTATATGTCCACTGGGAACTTGGCGCTCCTAGTGGCTCGTATAGTTATCAAATCGTCACTATCACTACCGGACTGGCCTCTCTTGCCCGCGGTCATTTCTTTCTCCATCTGCCGAAGCGTCTTACTGGCAGTCTTATCTCTCTTCGAACGAGCCATCGCCGCATCATCCTCGCTGCTGCTTTCGACGACCGCTTTTGACTGTGGCACTTTCTTTTTCTTTTTCTCATTCTTTCTCGGAGATTTCTTGGCAACTTTCGTTTTGGGAGAGATCTTCTTCTTGGGCGAGGAGGTGGACGGTTTCTTTCTGGCTTCGTCGTCATCCGTTGTGGAGCCGACTATGGCTCGAGGGCGGTACTTGGAAGAGCGCGCTATTTCTGCGTCACTTTCCTCGCTCGAGAGACCGCTGTACATACTGCCGCTACGCCGCGACCCGTTTACATAGTGTTTTCTGTAAGGGTTGGACGACTTTGAGCGACGCAGCCCATTACGATCTTTCTTCTTGTCGTCATTCGAATCCGGAGGCGCGATCTTCGCAAGCAAGTCTTCGAAATCGATTTTATGCTCAGGTACGTCGGGATGGGAGTAGAGCGTATCGTAGATCGAGGGACCATGATTCGCTTCATAGATGGCGGCCAGCTCATCTCCGGGTATTTCGGCACCCGCCGACAGCACTGCCATTTGCTTGTGGAAGGTCTGCTCGCGCAGCCGGAAGAACGAGCGTGACAGTTTCTCTCGTCTGCTTACCATGTAACACAAGTTACGGACTCGCTCGAGGTCCTGCCTCAGCTGCACGAACATTTTCATCTTGTCGAGGTCAGCCTGTTCCTGCCGGTGCGAGAGTAACTCGTTATCGTCTGACTTGGGAGGCAGCAGCGGCCGATTGTGCCCCGACCGCCGCTTCAATTTCCAGTAATTATAGATATAGTTAATAGCATCCTGATCAACGTCTAGGAGATGAGAGCTAATGTCCTTTACGCTAACATGCTTGTCGAACTCTTTTTCGATCTCGTGCAAGCGTGCGGCGCGCGCCTGCGTCTTCTCCTCTGAGGTCATATCTTTTCTACGCTTCCGTTTCACTTCCTCTTCTTCAGATCCGGAACCAGACTTTTCTTTTTTAGAGTTCACACTATGTTTTTGGCAATACGACCGTAACTTGACACCATCGTCCGCATTTTCGTCTTCAATAATAGCTCGCATTTCGAGTCCATGTTTGAAAGCACACGTGACGTGATAGGCAGTCTTACAACTCTTAACGGAACACTGTATACAAGCGCCTTTGCGCTCACGACATAACACGCACACTAAGGACCAGCGCGAGGTAGGGATCGACGAGATCTTGGTGATGGGCTCCATTTTTTCTGCGCACCCGATGGACACCTCAGGAATCCAGAGAACGCAGCTAACGTGGGCCCACTTGTGGCCCGAGGGCGTGCACTTCATAGCACCGCCTTGATTCGGGCAGAGTACGCAGGTGGGCCTCACGCCGTCTCCGCAAGGCCGGCACAGCCATTGACCTGGAAATGCAAGAGTAGCAAACTGTCACTCTTGGCACTTCATGAATATAAGACATGGAGTCCCAAATTATTACATGCAATAGTCACAATCACTTCACTTGATACCATTGAAACAAGTACTTTGTCATAATTATGGATTATCAAAAAAGGGAAATGCTCATTGCTCTCTATCTGGAACCCAGACCTATTTGGTAAAAATAAGCAACGAAACTTAAAAAACATAAAAACTTAAATGAATCAACTGAGATTGTAGTGATAAATATTGATGTCCAACATCTGAGAAAAACAAGAATATTACTAATTTTGTTCAGCATAGAATTTTAAACTCTGCACTGACATTTTGCTCATAGTATTGTATGTATTAAGGAGATACTATGAGGTAACAACCTACCGTCTGGTATGACAGTTATGCCGTAGCATGCCTGGTGCACGCAGATATTGCATGAGTCGCAAAACACCATCTCGTTGCCGTCTTCGGAGTCGGGCGAGCGACACACGTCGCATATCACGTTCTCGTCGTACTCTATGCCTAGACCTTCTTCCGACTTCATTATCGCCTGGATTTTGTCCCATGTCCGCACCTAGAAGACGAAAGTACATTTGTACATACTATGTCATACCTTTAGTACAGTACAGTTTATTTATTTATATTTGCCAAAGTAGTAAATACGCTCGTATAAAATTACGATGACAGCAACGTAACACTTTTTCTAACGCAACACCGAGATTAAAACATACAGACGACTTGAGAACTTTCTTTTTTGAATCTTTTTTTTCTGAGTGCAGCTCATATTATTATCCAAAAGCTCTGCGGAATTTCGCAGACGAGTGCTTCATCGTGAAATCCACTAAGTTAATTAAACCGATGTGCACTTAATTAACTTGCACTAAATGTATAAAAGCATAATAAACAGTAACATCCGCAGTATTTACTTACTAGGCAAGCATTTTTGTGTTATAATTTACCTAAATTTATTTTTAAGTTATTTTAATAATAACTGAACTATCTGGCAGAAACCTTTAGAACAAATTGTGTGTTTGTACTTATTATAGTGCACTATTATGAAGATGTCGCCTGTGTACATTTGAGCTGTGGTTTGTACTGCTAGGGCTAGCGCATACATACAACTTTTGCATCGACTAAACTGTTTTCCGGTTCCGAGTCGTAAACGTCAGACGTGTTGTGCATTGCTCTCATAAATTAAAACAAATTCAGAGTGAAATATCGAACAGTTTGTGAATTTTAGACATTTAAAAGTTTGTTTATGCGCCATTACATCGAAATACACTCAAATCAAATCGAAAATTAAGCAGTCAATAGTGAATATTTCGATTGAAATTTTTCGGTATTTTGTTGGGAGATTAATGTGTCAAACATAAACTGCAACTTCAAAAAATGCTGCCAACAATAGTGCTTAAGGTGTACCGAATACCAACCCAAAAAAGTGGCATCAGCTGTTGTACCAACATACAGATAGTTAACGTTGCGTTCAGAAATTTATTATTGTTTTTAATTATTGAAACGCCTCACTTCACGGCAATATGACAACGCAACTGTCACCTGAAACGTTGCTGCTACTGTCAAAAATGACAGAGCAGCTAAACATTCAAACAGAAACAATAACAGAAAATATTACTGCAACAATTTTACAGAAAGTTGATGAAAAGATCCAGCCCTTAATAGAAGAAAATCAAAATCTTAAAAGTGAAGTAATGAAATTAAATAAAATACTTCAATGACACGCACATAATACAAAATTTCAACTTCAACACCAATCACCGCATGGAGAGATGCCTTGTAAAAATGGCTCAACCAAAATATTCCAGGAAAGCCATAACTATTAACAAAGAGCAAACAGTGAATCATGAAAAGAAGCTCCTTAGCTATGCTACATGAAACATTTAATTCCAATGTCTGTGTACAGGAAAAATATGAAACTATAAATAAAATTTTGTCACAAAAGAAGCCAGTCAGTTCAGATAACAATAATAAACTTAGTGAAAAAACATTAAAATTGCTGGAAGAAAGACAGTTATTGATATCAGACAAAAACAAATGCAAAGAAAATCGAAACAAAATTTCTAACCTAAGCAAGCAGATACGAGAAAATATGAGAAAAGAGAGAAAAGCAAAACGTTTAAAACTTCTATAAGAAAACATACAAAATACAGGCGGTGCTAGAAAAGCTTTAAGGAAACTATGTAAACAGGGAAAAGAGTGGATACCATATCTGAAGAATGGTCAAAACGTCAAAATATCGAAGCGAATGAAAATCCAAAAGTTAGCTACAGACTACTACAAAAATCTGTACTCTAGAAATGATGAAAACCAGGAAACTGTAGACATCATTAAAGAAAACTATCATTGCGAAATTCTACTGCCAGTACTTGAAAAAGAGGTACTTAAAGCGATAAGATCACTGAAATCAGAAAAAGCTCCTGGACCTGACACTGTGTCAAATGAGTTCCTAAAAGGTACTGCGGAAGAACTCAACCCAATTCTAGCATGATTGTTCAGTGAAGTACTTAAAACGGGAACCATTCCAAAACAGTGGGGAGAATCTCATATTATTCTTTTGCACAAGAAAGGAGTTAAAGACGAAATTGGTAACTATAGACCAATAAGCTTAATTTCTAATGTCTATAAAGTCTTCGTTAAAGTAATTTTGGAGAGGATATCAAAAGTCTTAGACGAAAGCCAACCAGTTGAACAGGCAGGATTCGGGAAAAATTATAGTACAATAGACCATATACATACTATAAAACAGATTATGGAAAAATGTAATGAGTACCAGAACCCTATATACATTGCTTTTGTTGATTATTCTATGGCATTCGACAGCTTAAATCACAATAAAATCTGGTCGAGTTTGAAGCAACAAGGAATAGAAGACATCTATATTGAAATTAATAAAAATATATACAGCAAAAGCAAAAGCTCGATAAAACTGGAAACAAAAGGCGAACCCTTTTCAATAAACAGAGGTGTCCGCCTAGGAGACCCTTTTCTGCCAATCTATTTACAGCAGTATTGGAGAGCATCTTCAGAAATTTGGAATGGGATAACTTTGGGTTAAATGTAAATGGTACTCGCTTAAATCACTTAAGATTTGCAGATGATCTCATTTTATTAGAAGAAGATTCTAACAAATTGCAAACTATGGTACAAACTCTAGCTGATATAAGTAAAGAAGTTGGATTAGAAATTAATGAAAATAAAACAAAACTAATGACTAACTGTACAGAAGCTAATATAGAATTGAACGGAAACAGGCTGCAATATGTGAACGAGTATATTTATTTAGGGCAAATAATTGCTCCCACTGATATAATGTCCAAAGAAATAGACAAAAGAATAGCTTGTGGGTGGAAAAAGTTTTAGTCTCTCGAAGAAATTATGAAGAGTAAGGAATTAGGTGTAAATATTAAAAGAAAAACTTTTAACACTTGTATCCTTCCCTGCATAACGTATGGTTGCGAAACTTGTTCTCTTACTGAAAATCACAGGCAAAAACTAGCCAAGTGCGAACGAGCAATGGAAAGGAGCATGCTAGGAATAAAATTAAAAGATACAATTCCAAACACAACCATAAGACAAAAACCAAAGTCGTTGATATACTTGTCCGTATAGATCACCTGAAATGGGGCTGGACAGGTCACATGTTGCGTTGCAAAGCAAACAAATGGTGTAAACTAACTAGTCGCACTATGGTACCCAAGAGATGGCACTAGAAGGCAAGGACGTCCAATGTTGATTGCGGTGCGCATACAATCGATTTTTTTTTGTATCTCCTCAAATCGACCAAACTTTATTCAACAACGCTTGAGTCAACAAACTTTACTCAACAACGCTCGAGTGTTACAAACAATGTCAATTAGCAAAAAAGTTCTAGTTTGTACTTTTCTTTATAGACATTTTAAGAGAGAAAAAAAAGAAGATTCTGTGTACATCCTATACAGTGACAGATCATATAGTGGAATATTTCATATGCTTATGCGAGATTGGCAGTTGCGGATCCACTGTTTAGCGATGGTGTGCGCACATCAATACAATGCAATACAAATTGAGCGTTTGAACTTTAATTGTCCAACTTTTAATTCAAGAGCAAATCGATACAGCTTTTTGTCTTTTTTGTCGAGCAATTATCGAGTTGACAGTATGTACAATTTAATATATTTCTACAAACATATGATACACAACAAAACAGTTGTTCAACTAAAGATGTATGTATGCTAGCCCTTATAAGAAATTTTCTTTTTAATATTTTCTATTATTTTAAAGTGTACTACGATATTGGAGAAAGACATTCCTGGATATCAAATGGAATGCAATAAAATGGATCTAGAAAATTCCATGAGTAAAGAAGAAAAAGCAATAATAGTAGTAATGCGTCTTGAAATAGCACAGCGGAGATACGGATGCGGGATTAGTCACGGCCATTGGACAGAATTCAGGAACACATTATTTCGCTGTTTAGACTATAGATGGCGTTAGCTCACCTTAATTCTTACTTTGTAGACATTATTATAAAAAAATATGAATAGTAATATACTTTATTGTACCAGCCTTTTAAAAGTACACTGCAGGATGTAGGCCTACCCACCAACGGTGATTGGGCAATATCCACCACGCTGGCCTAGTGCCGGTTGGTGAATTCACATACGCCATCGAATTTATTCTACGGACACATACAGGTTTTCTCACGATGTTTTTCTTCACCTAAAAGCCAGTGATATGAAAACATCCTGAAAAGTGGTTAGGAATTAAAGGGGCCCTACGATCTTTTCTCAACTTTGGCGACCTGTATCACACGAATGGTGCATGAAACAAAAAAAAATTTACAAATACTTAAATTTATTTTAAAACTGTATTCAAGAGTACACGCGAGGGTGGGGTTCATAAAATTGTTCCACCCCCAGCGCCTTGGCGTCTTTTTTGTTTTAAATAGACAGACCAAATAAGTCGTAGGGGTCTAGTGGTAGTAACACCCGACCTGCAATCGTGAAGTCGTGGGTTCAAATCCTGATCCCGTACCAATGAGTTTCTTTGGAACTTATGTACAGAATTTCACACCAGTGGATTTTTGGTGAAAGAAAACATCGTGAGGGAACCTGCATACGTCCGTAGAAGAAATTCGATAGCCTATGTGAATCCACCAACCCGCACTGGGCCAGCGTGGTGGATATGGTCCAATCACCCTTCGTGGGTAGGCCTACGTCCTGCAGTGGACTATTAAAAAGGCTGGTACAGTACAGTACAGATAGACCCAAAAGGCCGTTTTGTATCAGTACCGATGAAGCCGGCACCTGAGGTATGAAGTAAGTGTAACGGGGTGGTGAGGTATTTCGTCATTATAATCCAAAAAAAAATTAATGTTGTAATATTGTATTGTACGATTAATACCTAAAATGCTTTATTTTTAGTGGTATAACATCTTGACACACACGTCGACATTAAAAATAGTGATGAATCATGGGGCGGTTTTTGAGTTACCATGGCATTATTACTATGAACTTAGAGTTCAAAATAAAACTCAACCTAAGAGACGTTTGAAGTTTTTTTTTTTTGACGACGCCATGTTTTTGAGATCATGCATCACAACTTTTTTTACTTTTTTTACTTCTTTTGTTTTCATTATTCGGAGTGATGGAATAACAAAACTATGGTAAATACATGAATCGATTTCTTATTTGACGTCAGCATACAATATAATTAATGTCAAGATAAGGTGACACAAACAACTGCGTTGCTAGGCATGGCGACACATAAACCGCCCGAATATCGCTGGTAGTTAATCAAAGAATCATATAAAGTTGCTAAAGTACATACGGTAAGACGTTGATAAGACAAAAATAGCAACATTATAAAATTTAGTCGGACAATACCTACTTAGGGTGCCAGTTCATTAGATTGAAAATTTCGCCAAAATGTTACGATATCTTCTCAATATCAGTGTTAGAAACCGATATTTTCAATAATCAACATTTTAGTAATAACATATGAATTTGAGTCATCATAAATAAAATATGATGTACACTTACTATAAGTTCCTAGTCTAAGTTTTCCTGTTTATTTAAGTTTTGGTGTGGCAATAAAGAATTTATCTATCTATCTATGATGTAATTATTAATAAAATTATAATACAAAGAATATTATTAATTTATCCGACCAATATTTATTCGTTCTTGATAATTAAAATAATTATCACTATAACAATACTTAATTATCAAAAACGTGTCATAATGTACGGCAGGATATTCCATAAGAAAATTCGAAAGCATTGTATGAAGAATCTACAATATATTGTTTTGAAAATTGCAGTGATGTTTTTTTATTCTGGAACCGTTGGAGTAAACAATTACAAATACCTAGTCAGGCCATAAGTATTGTCACACATAAAATCTTTTCTTTTAGAATGCTGGCTATAAAAAAGTTTATTGAATTCGAATTTCGAATTGTTCGTGAAAATAAAAATGTATGCTTTTTAGAATTTTACTCATTTTTAAATATGGAGTGGACGCTTAAAGAAGACCGTGTTGCAGTTATTGCGTTGCATCGTTGCGGTTACGCGCCAATTAAAATTTTTGACAAACTGAAAAATTTGAATATAACCAAAAGATTCGTTTTTCGTACCATCAAACGATACAATGAAGACTCTAGTGTAGATGACAGGTCAAGAAGTGGTCGCCCACGGTCTGTTAGGACTCCAGCAGTGATAAAAGCTGTGAAGGCGCGAATTCAAAGAAATCCCAAACGTAAGCAGAAACTGTTGGCCCTTCAGATGGGGTTAAGCAGAACCACGGTGAAAAGGGTGTTAAATGAAAACTTAGGGTTCCGGGCATATCGGAGAAAAACAGGACATCGTTTAAATGCTCGTCTAATGGACCTGAGACTGAAGAGATGCTGCGCTTTGTTGAAGCGGTACGCGGGAAAAAAATATCGGGAAATTCTTTTTTCGGATGAAATAATTTTTACCGTAGAAGAGAGCTACAACAAACAAAATGATAAGGTGTACGCACACAGTAGTGAAGAAGCGAGCAACTGTATTCCGCGTGGTCAACGAGGTCATTTTCCATCCTCGCTTATGGTCTGGTTGGGAGTTTCTTATTGGGGCTTAACAGAGGTACATTTTTGTGAGAAAGGTGTCAAAACGAATGCAGTTGTGTATCAAAATACAGTCCTGACGAACCTTGTGGAACCTGTTTCTCATACCATGTTCAATAACAGGCACTGGGTATTCCAACAAGATTCGGCGCCAGCTCATAGAGCGAAGAGCACACAAGACTGGCTGGCGGCGCGTGAAATCGACTTCATCCGGCACGAAGACTGACTCTCCTCCAGTCCATATTTGAGTCCGGTAGATTACAAGATATGGCAACACTTGGAGGAAAAGGCGTGCTCAAAGCTTTATACCAATTTGGAGTCACTCAAGACATCCTTGATTGAGGCAGCCGCCGATATTGACATGGACCTCGTTCGTGCTGCGATGGACGACTGGCCGCGCAGATTGAAGGCCTGTATTCAAAATCACGGAGGTCATTTTGAATAAGCTTTGTTGTCATAAGAATTTATGTTTTGTTAAGTTCATTTTGGCATATAAATGGTTACATAATGAATAAACTTGTTTCAATTATTTTATATTAAACATGTGACCGAATTTATGACCTGACTGTGTATAATAGGCTAACAGCTAGCATAGCCATCGCATCGCCGCGCCGCCACCCGCGCCCTAGTTCGCAAGATCTTACCACGCACCCCGCACGGCCCGCGTGCAGTCTGTGTCACTCATACATACCTATACCACGCAGCGCGCGCTTTTTCAGTATCTCTGTATCAGTAATACTTCTTTGATATACCTGCACTTCAATCTCCGGACTAAGATACCTGTTGCCATCGAGCTATTTGATTAAACTAATAATGACAAATCATAACCTATTTAAGCCTGATTCTGCTGCTTGATTCATAACTATCAATAATTATAAAAATAGTAATGAATATTAGTATTATTTAAAATCGTCTACAGCGATTTTAAATAATACTAATATTATATATTAGTATTATTTAAAAGAGAGAGATTAGTATTATAGAAAAGAGAAGTCAATCTCAGAAACTGCGAAAACATCATGCAGTCTTTTAGGCTAGGAAATGAGAGTCTTTTGATGGCGAGACTGGAAGAGGCAGAAGCAGCCATATACAATAACGACACTTCCCAGATCATCAAGGGAACAATGAGAGGTCAATATATGGCTGCTTATAATGCAATAAAAGGATTTGTGGCCCTAAATGAGGATGAGACGGATCGGACTGGAAAACTGAAGTACGTGACGCCACCAGAGGACCCTATTGTGGTGACCGCCAGGTGTACCAAAATAATGCTGGATGACAAAATTGCTAACATGGCAAAAACCATCGAGAGCAGTCAAGTCGAGGCACGGTGGGGCAACTGGAAGGTACCCAAGATCCAGTGGGTCAATGGAGTGCCTGGTTGCGGCAAAACAACTTGGGTGGTACGACACTTCGATGTGGATAGGGACGTTATCATCACCACAACAACTGAAGCAGCCAAAGATCTAAGAGAAAAGCTGGCGCACCGTATAGGTAACTTAGTAAGAACTAAGGTGCGCACCATGGCTTCCACTCTCGTAAATGGTTTTCGAGGTTCTGAGAGTTGCAACCGTCTAATGGTGGATGAGGCTCTCATGAATCATTTCGGAGCTATAGTGATGGCTTCGAGGCTGTCTGGTGCCAGTGAACTTATCCTCATCGGAGACGTTAATCAGCTACCTTATATTGATAGAGAAAACCTCTTCGAGATGAGGTACCATCGCCCTAACCTGGTCGCAAACATCAGCCAGGAGTTGTTATGTACGCATCGGAACCCCATGGATGTAGCGTATTCACTGAGGGAGATATACACGGGTGTATATTCCTCAGCAATCCAGGTCAGATCTCTAGAGCAGAAAAGATACACGGGTGCGCTAATACCCCATAACCTCCCCAACACCCTCTTTTTGGTCCACACTCAAGAAGAAAAGGAGACCCTTATCACCCAAGGGTATGGAGTGGGGTCGGGGTCGCGCATCCTTACCATCCACGAAGCTCAAGGTCTGACATACGACTCTGTCATCGCCATAAAAATCAGGGCTAAAATGAGGTTGCACGAAAGCGTTTCACACGCGGTCGTCGCAGTTTCACGGCACACCAGGTCCTTCACTTACTTCGCAGACAACGAGGAAGACGCTATCAGCCACTTTGTGCGGCGTGCGACGGCTGCGTCACCCAAGGTCATCGTAGACTATAATTTAAAGATGGCCATTAAAGACCGAAACGCGGCGGTGATGGAGGCTCTGCGCGGTATAAGCAGTAATTTGTAAAACGATATTATGTAAAATCAACGTAGTTTAAAGTTTGTTTTTAATTTTATTAGATTTAAGGTCCTTTTGTTAAGCCTTTCCAAGCAATATTGTTCAATCTTTTTTCTTAATGTATATCCTAAAAAGCACAGACCCTGGAGTCTGTGGAGTGTAACAATTAAATAAAAAAAAAAAAAAAAAAAAATATTATATATTAATGGATTAATGCCGCCCATTAATCTAGGTACCGGATTTGTTATTATTATCTTTATGTTCTCTTGTATTTTTGCTATTCAATGAAGTTATATTGTTATCTATTGTAATTTTACTTTTTCACTATGTACTATTTTTATCCAGTTAGTTTCTTTTCGTAATATTCAAATGGCTTTTATCCATTATTTGTCCCCACGTATTTTGGTTTCGGGTATCCTATAGTATCAAAAAAGTAATTATCATTAGTCGAAATCTCCCATAATTATGGGGAAACAAAATAATGTTTCATCTGGCATCACCAACTGTATAATTATTCATTTTCAAAATCATGATATTTCATGTGATAGTTTCAATTCATTCGAATAGTGTAAACCGTATTTACTTGTGGAAATAAATTCCAGAAGCTTTATGAAGAAATTGGGAACGGGATTAACAGGTTTGGGAAAATGTGTACTACATTTCCATTTTTAATTTTTTAAATAATATTTTGACGTCTGATATATTCAACCATTTTGTTTAATCGCGACTGCGGCCGGCCGGCGATTGGCTCACGTCGTCATAGAGAAGATCTTCAGTTCTCGTGTAACTACTTGTTCTCGTGTACTTCAATGTCAGCGTATCGATGTGCAATAGTGCTAAAAGGATAAACAATTTATAGAATTAAGAGCTAAAATAGGGGTCGAAAAGTACCCTACTGGAGACTACATACTGACAAGCGCAGCGTAAGATGTCCACAAGACGACCTCATTAAAATCAAATAATCCCTCTGGACGTACCCCCGCTTCCAACTGATTTTGTTAGAGATTCATAAGGGCTTCTTAACAGAGGACGTCCTATTGCTGATATGTGTATAAATAGATGAATAATATATATAAAGAACCTAAAAAGAATCTAGTTTCGAAATACTTTTACAGTTTAATATTTTTTTTGCCCTTTAAACGTTTACCCACACACCAGCCGTTGTTTTTCAATCCATTAAAGTTTTCATGTCATCATATTAACAGCCGTAAAATGTTTACTGACGTTTAGAACTACATCCAAACGTCAACTGGCGACATAGCTTTCGAAAAATCTCTTTCATGAAGTTGGATTTACTTGACCTATTTTATTTATTTAAGATGTTAACAACTTCTAGATCTTCAAGATTATTTACTGCTAATTCTGTTTTACTCGATTCCCTTTTTTAAACAATAGCCTATATCCATTAAGGGGATTTGAAACGCGAAATTTTGCTTCACACTCACAAAATCCCACATTAGGTAACAAAAAAATCACATCTTGTCATCACAATAAAAAATAGGAATTTACAAAAACTATAAGAAGCATTATCGAGTTGCATCGACCGTGGTCACGGGTAGACTCAACCCGTGACCACGGTCGATGCAACTCGGCCGAAACGTCGGGATGAGGAGGTATTTATTTATTTCGTAATTTTAGTGCGCGATTAGTCCCGTAGTATATAAAATAATAATGTGTTCAAATCGCGAAAGTTTAAAAACAGCATTAAAATTTCTTGCGAGCGACCTCGAAGAGTCATCACGTCCTGAAAATGCCTCCTTGAGAGGCGAAACACGTGTCGAACAGAGTTTAGTGCAGTGAGAATAAGGGTGTTATTTACTAGTGAAGTGTTTTCAATATTTTATCATATTATTTTTAAAAGATTTATATAATATTTATTTTTATAGGCGAGCAGCGTATGCTTTTGTACCTTTACCAGTCAATGTCGAATAATTAGAATTTAGTTATATACACGTTTTCAATATTTTTTGGTTTCATAATTAAAGAACCAATAGCAGAAGCAGAACCAATTAAAGAAGCAGAACCAATGCAAGAGGCAGAACCAATGAAAGACGCAGAACCATTGCAAGAGGCAGAACCAATGAAAGTAGCAGAACCAATCAAAGACGCAGAAGCAATGCAAGAGGCAGAACCAATGAAAGACGCAGAACCAATGCAAGACGCAGAACCAATGCAAGAGGCAGAAACAATGAAAGATGCAGAACCAATGCAAGAGGCAGAACCAATGAAAGAAGCAGAACCAATGAAAGAAGTAGAACTAAAGAAGGAAACAGAATTGGATCGAATTAGTACAGGTTCTTATGTATTGGTGAGATTTGAATCTGATAAAAGAAAGGAAGCAATAAAAGTGTTCAGATACATAGCTGTTTGTCAAGGACCAGTTGGGGAAGATTCCGAAATCGAAGTCATGTTCATGAAAGCGATCAAAACGTCTGTTAAAGTGAACAAAACATCAAATTCATTTGTCATGAATGAGAATGACACTTCCCATATAAATGTCAGCCAAATTATAAAAGTTCTTAAAGAACCTGTAGTAAAAACGAGCGGGAATCGCATATACTATGAATTTATTGATGATTTGTAAGATTTTTGAAGTTTGTTGATTTTATTTCCGTTTCTTTGTTTAATTATAGTTTTTCATGTTGATTGTAACAAAACATGCAATTATTTATTAATAAAACTCTTAGTTAATGTGCACTTGGTTGTTTGGTTTTCTTACTTGTCCCGACCGTCACAAGTCCTTGTCCCGACCGTCACAGATTTTGAATCCTGATTGTGAAAAAATGTTGATGCTCCAAGAATTACGTCTTAGGATAAATCGTCACAGCACTCTTCATGTGGCTCATATAAAGAAATCAAATGTAAAAGACCTTTAGTTTAACTGAATTTTGATGTAGTCTGTCCTAATATGAAGTAGCTGCAGTTGTGCGTGTCCCGACCGTCACATCGATTCGGATAATAATTTAGCACAGCAGACAGCTACAATTTGTAATTTTGATTACAAGTTATTGAAACTTATTTAGTTAGCTATCGTATCTCATTTTTCTTTTTATTATTAGTAGATTGATAATTATTTTATTGTCAAAACAGTACAGGAAAATGAATAAAAATGTCCCGACCGTCACCATGGAATGCCCCAAAATCTTAATTTCACAGAACAAATAAAAAAATCGTTCATGTGCGTGTTGGACTCGCGCACGAAGTGATTCGTACCGTATGGGATCCCCCTTAGTCCCATTTCAAGCATCTACCTGTTTCCGTTATCCAGCAAAAAACGTAAAAAAATTACGTTTTTATATTGTTTTCAATATCCGTTGTTATAGCGGCAACTGAAATACATCACCTGTGAAAATTTCATCTTTCTAGCTATCACGGTTTATGCGATACAGCCTGGTGACAGGCAGACGGACGAGGGACGGACCGCGGAGTCTTAGTAATAGGGTCCCGTTTTACCCTTTGGGCACGGAACCCTAAAAACTGAGGTTTAAAACAGTTACTTTAATATTATTGAAAGTCTAATACAACAAGCTTACAAAAAATATTGCCGCTCGAATAATTTTCTCAAAATAAAAAACCACAAAAAAACAAAACGATTTCGCTATGACTGCAGGAGTTATCCTAAGATCGGTCAGAAGAAAAATATTTTAAGAATAAATCCCATTATCTATTAGACATAACATTGATCCTTTATTTATTTTATTGTAAGTAAAATCTTTAAGTAATTTTCGCTCTCCGAGGTTGTTGTGACTAAATTATCCTAAGATCAGTCCGAGGAAAGAGATTTTAAGAAGAAATCCCTTTATCTACTAGACATAACATTGCAAACTTTTCCGGAGGGCATCATTTACAGATAAATAATAAAAGAGGCGCGTAGCCGAGCTACTACGGGTTATAAATCTCTTCGGAAAAAATGGTACAATTAAGCATCAAACTACACTTAGACAAGTGCTCTAAGTGTTCACGGCAATTTGTTTCACCGGACAACAGACCGCTTATTTCACCGGATTCGCAGTGTATGGTTTATGATGAACGTAGCTATTATTAACTTATGAAGATTAATCTACATATAGTTATCTACTTATCTTTATATATTACTAGCTGCGCCCCACGATTTCACCCGCGCAGCTCACGATTTGTGATGTTGCGTACAATACTGAGTAAAATGTCTTGGTGGCAATTTAACAAATAGGTAGGTATATCTGAAAAGCCGTGGTGGTCTAGCTGTAGTGACACCCGCCTTACAATCGTGAGGTTGTGAGTTCAAATCCCGGTCTCGTACGGGACCGCAATGTGTTCTTTGGAATTTATACACGGAGTTTCACACCACTGGCTTTTCGGTGAAGGAAAACATCGTAAGGCAAGCATGTTAGTAGAAGAATTTCGATAGCTTATGTGAATCCACCAAGACGTACTGAGCCAGCGTGGTGGATATGGCCCAATCACCCTTCGTGGATCTTGCAGTGGACTATTAAAAGGCTGATGCAGTACAGAACAGTTATATCTCATACTGATAAGGCGCATCATATTATTGTTTAGTGTAGGTATCAACCTTCGTGGATAGACCTACGTCATGCAGTGCACTATTAAAAAAGGCTGATACAGTAGGTAACTATAATTAAATATCAATTTTTCTCATTTTACTTTGAAGCTATTTTCATCTCTATCACGAAATGTGGAAAGACAATTAAGCAGGTTGATGGTTGCGCAGCAGCATTTTTGGAGCTCCCAACTTAATATATGCGCTATGTATGAAGGATGTAATTCTTGATAGAGAATCTAGTTCACGTTTTTGCAATTTGATACTATAGGCCTGCTTGCCGCGAATATGAATCCTTAAGTGAGCAGTTTCGTTAAGAGCAAGGAACATTAGAAGTTTCTATTTTATAATCTATCAAATTGGGTTGCAGGGTTGCAAGTGAAGGCACATTTTAATCATAAATAAATAAATAAGTAGACCTTAAATTCCTACAAATTAGGTCGTACGGCGGATAGGACTCAATAAGAACGCCATCACTTACATAGTTTATTTTTCACCAAAAATGGCACACCGATATCAATTATAGATACAAAATTCAAATAGTTCGCTCGAATCGATGTGTACCTACCATTTTTTGATAATGATGATTTTTTCAAAAACGACTGATGAATTGAATGGGACCACAAACCACAACATTATTTAGGTATGTAATTCGTTTATTCTTTATTTCTAAAAAACTGCTCGTCAAATGAAACTACCACTGAAGTACGAGGTGCATTCAATAAGTACCTAGCCTCATCGCCAGAGGGCGCTGTAGTTTCAAAAGAGTTTTACCATAGTGTAGCAAATTCTTTTTTAATTCTTTTTTCAAATTTTCATTCCAATCCCTTCATTTGTTTTAATTTGACAACTTATGGAAGCGAACGTATCGATCGGTTTTACAAAAATGGAAAAAAAGCAATATCGTTCAGTGATTAGATTCCTATTTTTGGAAGGGAAAACGCGCATCGAAATCAAAGAGCGCTTGGGTGCTGTGTACTGTGACTCTTCTCCATCGATGGCCACCGACAAGAATTGGTTCAACGAGTTTGCATGTGGCCGTACGTCGGTTTTTGATGAACCACGTCCAGGTGCACCGAAAACAGCTGCTACGGAGGATAACATTAAAAAATCCATGATCTTTTATTGGCAGATCGCCGATTAAAGATTCGGGAGCTAGCTGAGACTGTAGGCATTTCAGAAGGAACAGTGTATCATATTCTTCACGAGGAACTCGGCATGAGAAAGCTATCGGCGCGATGGGTGCCGCGTTTACTCACACCGGAAAACAAGTGCAACCGTGAGACCACATCGGAGACGTGTTTGGCGCTGTTTAAACGGAATCCAGCGGAGCTTTTGCGTCGTTTTGTGACCGTCGATGAAACCTGGATCCACTGGTACACACCAGAGACCAAGGAGCAATCAAAACAATGGATCCAGACCGGAGAACGTGCTCCAAAGAAGGCGAAAACTGTAAAATCGTCCGGAAAAGTTATGGCCATCGTTTTCTGGGATTCACAAGGTGTGATCTACATCGATTACCTCGAGAAGGGTAAAACAATTACAGGGCTTTACTATGCCGATTTATTGGGCCGATTCGACGCCGAATTAAAGAAAAAACGACCCCATCTGGCGAAGAAAAAAGTGCTGTTTCACCACGACAACGCACCGGTTCACACGTCTGCCGTTGCCATGGCCAAATTGGTCGAATTACGCTACGAATTGCTGCCCCATCCACCGTATTCTCCAGATTTGGCCCCTTGTGACTTCTTTGTTTCCTAATCTGAAAAAATCTCTCGCCGGGAATAGATATGGATCAAATGAGGAGGTCATCACCGCCACGGAGGCCTATTTTGCAGTTTGACAAAAACTATTTTTCGGACGGGTTAAAAAAGTTGGAGCATCGCTGGGCTAAGTGTATCGAAATAAAAGGAGACTATGTTGAAAAATTAATTGCCACTTTTCCAAAATTTTCGTTTACTTTTTGTAGGCTAAGTATTTCTTGAATGACTCTCGTACCTATGATGTAGCAAACAAAAAAAAACAACAATATCTGTGCATAGTTGTCCTAATAATCCCGTAATTTACATACACAAAAACATACCGCTGAATTGAAAAACTTTTTTTTAAAGTCGGTTAAAAAGCATTGGTATGCATCATACAGTCATGCATAATGACGATGTAATTGCCGCACTTTCTTAGATAAATAAATGCTCACTATTAAACCAAATATTTTCGCAGTAACTACGTAGTAAGTTTTAATTGACCGAAAAAATATGGGAACATATTATAAAGAAAGTGACAGCGGCAAAGTGACAAACAAGGTTATTTTTTGCAAAAATTAGCATGACCGACTTCACCTGTGTACAGAATTCGCGAATATTTCGCACGGATCGATGGAGCATTTTTCACATTAATGTTGATTTATCAAAGATGGCTAAGCCGAATTCGATAAAATTTAAATGGGACCAATTTCGAAGTATACTCTTCCCAATAAAAAAAGAATTATTGAAATCGGACCACTATAAAAAAAGTTATGCGTGGGTTATACATAAAAAAAATATATATACGCGTCGAATTGTATACCTCCTCCGGTGGTTCGTCGGTCAAAAAGCTGTGGCCATTTTCTTAACTCATTGGTTTCAATAAATCTGGATTTCAAACATGTCAACATGTCATTTTGACATATTAATTATTTTGTCAAAATTTTGATTAATCCATCAAATACACTAAAAGGTTGGAAAATGCCACCCGCGGTCACCCATCCAAATACTGACCGTGCGGAACGTTGCTTAATTTCGGTGATCGCTGACAATCACCTAATCAAACTACGCTACGGGCGCTACATTTTCCAACTGAGCGCTTCCGTGGCTCGGATGACACGTTAAATTGTGGGTCCGGTTGTTTTAACCGTTTATCCATGTCAGAGGCCTTCAGGCGGCCTAAAAACTCTGACACCAGGGCTAGCCACCCGGCCTATACGAACTTACTTACTTACTTACTAAAAGGTTTCAATTTCGACGTCGAAATCATTCGTCCCAAAAATAGCTTTATTTCCCCTTTTAACCCAGATAAGCGATACAATTCGAAAAAATACGAAACACGTGTTCAATCAATTTTGTTTAAGAATGTCTATGTCAAATTTCAAGTCAGTCGGTCCAAGAATCACATTCTCCCATATAAACTTTGCCACGCGATTGCGCCCACTTAGGGTTTGAATGACGCAAAATCCGTTTTTAGTGAGCACCTATATCCTAAAAGGAACCCCCGAGTAAAATTTGAGACTCCTAGCACTTGTACTTTTTGAGATTTCATGATAGGTGAGTCAGTGAATCACGATTTTATATATAGATAATTCTAGTGTACATATGTATGTCACTGAACTCCTCCTAAACGGCTGGACCGATTTGAATGAATTTTTTGTATGCGTTTCGGTGGCGCCCTGGATGGCTTAGATTCACATATCAGCCCGGCAGATGGTGCTGCAGTTGGTATTTGAAATATCATGCAGGACAAAGTCTGTCTGGTCCACTAGTTATTATATTATGATAGTTTTAGTATACATCGCAGTTTAATTTTTTCAAAAGTGTCTCAGACACCCATTTGTCGAATATACAAACTGAACATACATATCGATCCACTGCTGAGTAGTGTTATTTTTTCCTGTCTCAGGATAATCTCATCCATGCATGAGCCGCGATGTTTCAAAGATAAAAATGTATTGATCAAGTAGTAAAAGAATCGCCTGTGACTTGTAAAAGTATGAAATTCAAGACATCTGATGTCCGAAGGAACTTGAGAAAATTCTAACTTGAAATTAAGATTGATTATAGAAAGCAGTTGAGAATCATCATCATCATCATCTTGCTCTTATCCTTATCTAGGTGGGGTCAGCACAGCGCGTTTCCTTTCGCCACTTCACTCTATCATCCGTCATCTTATCATCAACTCCTTTCAAAGCAGAGAATAAATTAGATTATTAACTTTCATTTTTTGAATATTATCCCAGATCATTTTTATCACGTACCAGCAAGAGCAGGGTAGGAGGTCCCACCCATAAAGGTGGACAGACGAATTCATTGGGACCTTAGAATCGCGCTGGATGAAAGCTGCTTCCAACCGTTTTTATTGTATTGGTCATACCAATACAATACATGTCCAATACACGTCCTAAGCGGACGTCCTTCGGCTGAAATGTAATGAATGAATACTAGTATTCTGCCCCGGACTCGGACCTCGCGCTATTTCTATAAATACGTACTGGGATTTAAAAACAATGTAACAATATTTGTATGAAAATTAGCGTGTTGAAAGACATAGTTATCTATGTCTTTCAATTCGGTGAAATGTTTAACCCGGCGAAGATGTGGTACAAAAGGTATACGTCGAGGATGTGGAGGGTCATAATGGCCCTGTATTTAAAAAAATATTTATTTAAAATAATTGTGTTATTTTTTACATTATAGACCTTGAGTATATGTTATTAGGCTATTGTTTTACATGATTAATTATAAAATGCCATGTTTCATTTAATATTTGTATATATTATAATAATTTTATAGTTATTCTACCAAAAAATTAATTTTTGCGGTACAATGGGTTGTAAACGTTATAAAACCAACAAATCTATATCTTTTTATTTATATTTTTTTGTATAACTAAACCATAAACGTTATATATTTGTAAGAAATAAGTCGTTCATTTAGTCATTAAAATTATTCGGGCAGCTTAATTTATCAAGTTATATATTTTACTATTTAGTTGCGTTTTGTTAGTTTAAAATGTATTACTGTCGAATTAATTTTTGATATTCTTTTATTTGAAGATTATAAACAGTAAATTGTAATGAAATAACGTCATATATTGTCATTCATGTGACTCGTATTACGTTTATTTTCCTAGTTCTCGCTTTCTTGACTATGCTCATATAATTTTTTAAATGATTTTCATTTTCACTGCTATTGCTTTGATTTACTACCCAACTACATATACGCTAAACTGCTGTGTGCTTGGCTAGATTTATAATAATGATTGTCCAAAATTAACATATATTAAAAAAAATCGGAATAATGTGGCACAAAAACGCTACGCCACGAATGTGGAAGGGTCAAGATGACCCTGTGCGTCGTTTGCACTCGCCTACCTCTCAAACCAATAGATTTACTACCAGATGGTGTTCTTTAATATAAATATGGGTTCATTAGCTACAGCTACTATAATTTTCAGCAACTGATTACAGCAGAATAAAAATATGTGCTCGAAACAAAATGTACAGGGTCATAATGACCCCTCCACATTCTCACCGAGTTAAACAAGTCATCCGCAACTCCCGCAGAAAGTGGCGCTTTGCCTCTTTTTACTACGGCCCTCATATCTTCGCAACCACTGAACAGAAGATGCTCATATCCGAACTTGAAAATTCTATAAATATAAACTAAGTTCATGCTAAATTTCAAGGAGATCGGTTAAGCGATACTTAAGTTATCTTCGAACAAATATACATACAAACATACACCCAAGTGCCGGCTCATCCCAGTAGACTCTGAGACCTTACTTACGCACGGTCAATAATAATATCTTACCTCCAGCTCTTCTATGACCTTCTCGAACTGTTTCTCGGAGACGGCAGAGGCGCCGGCGCGCGCTCGCTCCGCGTTCAGCAGGCGAAGCCAGCAGTTGTCCGTAGCGTCCAGGTCGTAAGAGCAAGTCGCCTCCGCGCACGCAGGAGTCGAGCTTAGCTGGTGCTTCTCGGGAGAGTAGTGGGCATCGCGCGACAGGTGGATGTACTTGTCTTTAGGCCTGTATTCATAAATAAATACTAAGTATTCGTTTGCTCCATCGAATGTTTCATTAAAGTCGATTGACGATTTGTTTAATATAGCAGAAACATGCTGGATGAAAACCGTATATAGCGGATTTTTTTAATCTATAGAAGAGACCAGAAAAGTATATTTCACCTCAGTTTAAAAAAGAGAGAAGAGAAATGAGACTCGGGTGTCTAGTGGGAAAACGCTCACCTTACAAGCGTGAGTTCCAAGCTTGGTACCGTACCAATGAGTTTATTGGAATGTATGTACGGATTTATACACAACTGGCTTTTGGATGAAGGAAAATATACCAAGGTAAACGTACGATGAAGAAATTCGATGGCACACATAAAACCACGAAACTGCAGTCTGCACAAGGGCAGTGTGATGGATATAAGCCCAATCGTCAATGTGCAACAGTGGATTATCAAGACAGTAAAGGATGCAACAAAATGATGAATTAAGAACGTTTTGCTTCTAAAAAGTGAAAAGAAGCAAAAGGTGAAATCAAACAATTTGCGATACTGTCTTGCGGAGAATCAAGACAGTAGATAGCGACGCTTCCGAATTTGGCTATAGCAAAAGTGGACTCTCCCTATGGTCCCATATTCGGTATGGAGGTGATAGGTCCAGTACTGATGACCTGCATGTGGTGTTTTCTGCATTTCCCCCCTCCAGCGATAATCCGAGCCAACATATATAGTTATAATAACGGAGCATAGGTCTGGGCCGCTAGCACAAAAAGGGCCTTGTTGTGTAAGCGCTCGCTCTCGTGGCGTGAGTAACTGGCGCGAGCAAGAGAAAAAGCGAAGCCGAACGTCTGAGCGCTTACACAGTAAGGCTCCAGGTCTAATGGCTTAGATGATGATTGATATGACGATTTAGATCACGATGCCGATGCAGAGGCGTCATGCCATCCGTTACCGATTCTAGTTCTTTTGTGGCTTTGCGATCCCATAGGACATGCATTAATGTTTCATTTTCCTGCAGACAACCATGACCAGAGTGGGCACTCTGGTCACTCTATAAATAGCTCACAGTTATACATTGCAGTAACCAGCGATGAGGCCTACAATATGTCGTAGGTCTTGTCGCTATCACTACAATTGGTCGTTTGTGAGCTAAGGAGCCTTTTAAGTAGCTTGAAATAACCCAAGTATAAGGCTAATCAGTAATGACAAGGGCCATAGGCAACATTACCGATAGAGCTCTGAAAGTAGAAACAACGGTTGCCAGGACAAAGCGCACACATACCCCGGGCGATAAGCGCTTGGAGGGGTCCACCGCCCATTCTCGATTCTCGGTTCTCGAAAGAAGTACAAATTCAAAACACAGCGCAGTTCGTCCTACTACAAGATGGTCGAGCTGCGCTGTTTTGACGACCTAAGTGTGATCACAGATTACACTCTGATGGAGAGCCGTTTTCAACTGATCCTTTAAAATCTTGCCATGTCTTACGATGGAGTTCCTAAGATAAGTGTATGAGAGACATACAGACACAATTTCGCATCTATGGTTTCAGTGCGATTTCCTCCGAAAGTTCACTATTAAGCATGAATTTAAAAGTTTAAATAAGCTGCGCTTTCATTCACGATTTGACTGTCAAATGCATTCAAATTTGACCAGAATCAGGAGACAGTGTGTACTGTGACGCAGGATGACCTGTGGTCGAACTCTCTCGACTAGACAAAATACCTGACTGCTAAGAAGCACAATAACAAATTCGCGACCATCTTGTAAACCGATACATCGGTAAATTTCTTTGTTCGAACGCTTGTATTCTGATAATATCGCCCACTCACATAAAATGAAATCGACTTGTCTGACACAACGCGAGAAGAATAGAGCTAATAGACATCTAAGTAGATAATAATGCGAAGCATGTACTGCGTCATAATAGGTAACTGATACTATACCAAGCTGTAAGTGAAAATAACATATTTATTATATTATCAGTGAGGATGACAACCAATCACCAACAGGCAGGTAGCCAGCGCGGCCTGTTGTAAATATGACTGGCGAATCTTACACCTTTAAAATAAACTATACCATCTGTACTCAAAATATTAAAACGTACACATTGGGTGGTGAGAACACCGATAAACATAACTATTTTTTGGTGCCTGCCATTTCGCGGAAAATTGTATTGGCCGATTATCACTTGCCAACCAAGATTTACAAAAAAAAAATGGATGACAACGTTTCATTTAGTAAAATTATTTATAAGCCGATTATTATAATGACACAAGACGTTTGGGACACTTATTATTTGTTAAATATTTCACTACGCCAAACAACTATTATACGAATTAGGTTTCGACAGTGTTACAGTTCTCTTTTCATAAGTTGATATAAAAATATGATGAAATAAAATATTTTTAAATACATTTTTTATTTATGAATCTCAAAAATAATATTAAACCTCTAAATTGGCAGCTTTGCATATGAATAATAATTTATCCTCTGAGTATGTAGATTTATGCTTAAGAATTCTGTTGATTCTTTTTTCTTTATCCAGGTTCTCTTTTTTGTTTTTAGTGGAGCGCCGGTCAACATATTATGTATTTCCGGACGCCTTTATAGATTATTAGGTGTAAAACCAAACATAGTTTAGGTTCGGTTAGAACATGAAAAGCAATGCACGAGCCGAGCGAGCGTAGCGAGCGTGCCGCGGCACCGGCTGACAAAGTGCCAGAAGCGAATCGCTTTCTAAAAGGAAACTTACGAAACGAAACCCTACTTGATACAACATTTAGTAAACAATAAACAACAATGAATATAACGCTAACTAAAACATTATGCTACTTGAATGTTGGCATTTTGAAAAAAACAGACGAAACGTACTGTTTGGAGGGATAAAATTTGGCGAAACGCTAGTTGTTAAGTGAAAATCTGACAAACAATTTTCTGCGAAAAGGCAGAGAACCCTATTTTTTTACGAAAACAGTTTTCAAATTTTTGTTTCTATCGGTGATAATTAGAGTGTGAGTGTGACTTCCAAGACAAAACTGAGAAGCAGCTAAAAGCGGCGGTTAAAAGGACCAGAATCCAGGCAGGTAAGTCTGACTATAACTAGTAGTTCTCCGAACAGTAGGCCTCACGGCACATCTTTTTAACTGAATCCTTATAAGCCGATAATTATGTCGACTCGCTCTAGATTGACTGGTTCATACTCGCAAATTGTTAGGATTCAGATATTGAACGATCTTATTGTATTCTTAAAATGGGCTACAATATACGTATAGAATCTGTATACCAAAAAAAAACTGAAAAGAAAAAAACAAGCACTTGGTCAATGGAACATAACAACTGAACAGTCGGGATTCATTATTCGACAGCCAATCTAATTTTTCAATGGATCCCGACTGTTCAGTTGTTATGTTCCATTGTCCAAGTGCTTGTTTTTTTTTCTTTATAGTTTTTTTGTTAAGTGCTTAGTTTGGTTCACTTTTTACGCAATCGAGTGTTTTTTTTTTTTTAATTTTATACTTTTTAGTTATGAGTACCTAGCTAACTATTTACCAGACTAAATTTCCTATCAGCATCAGTACTACATCGCAATTGCACTAGAATTTAAGTTATCGTAATGTAAGGCTCAAGGGATGATCATTATGGTTGTTACGCAACCTAAACGGTCAGTCGAATCGAAAAATGTTGAGAGAAATCTAAAAATGTTTTTTAAATACCTATTCCATTAAGTATTCAACGATACCCCACTTGACATTGTTTGTTGACTATATTTTTTTTATTTTCACATGACGTCAGTGAAAATTCAATATGGCGACTACTGGACGCCATATTGAATTTTCACCGACGTCATGTCTTTAGTGACCCTCACCGGACTAAGAGGAATCAATTGACGTGTGAATAATAAAAATTGACCCAAACGTTTGGTCTGTATTTGTTAGTACTTCAAAGGAACATACATACATACATAGGCTGATAAATACATTACACAAATTAGTACACTCCTTTGCGTAAAAAGAGATTATAATACTAAAACAAAAAAACCGGGCAAGTGCGAGTCGGGCTCGCACACCGAGAGTTCCGTACAAACCCTGGAAAAATGTTGAAATCTATATAGGATTAATAAATTTTAATAATCATCGAAAAACGTTTTTTTTTACTTTTCTCGTCCTGTTTTAGCATGCGCTAATTAAAGCTCATTCATATGATACCCTACATGATACGATTTACTCACTTTAAATTTTGGGCCTATATTTTTTGTGTTTAGACCTTATTTTTTTGTGTGATTTAATTAAAATGTGCAGTTTTCAGATTTATTCCTATATGTGTGCTCTAAGACAATGCTTTTTGCCAAGTTTTATAGTTTTAGGTCAACTGTAAGCACCCTGTAGGTTTCGATTCCTTTGAGTGTCAAAATATGCGGTTTTTTACGACATAAACGGCTCTTACTTTTTTTAAGGTAACTGAGAAGTTTCATTTTTTTCACAACTGTAAGAGATCATAGATATACGTATATGGTTTTAATTTCCACTCGTTAACTTAACGCGTTCTTGACTTACGGACAGACGGACAACGAAGTGATCCTATAAGGGTTACGTTTTTTCCTTTTGAGGTACGGAACCCTAATAACGAATTGGGAACACAAACCGTAAACAACAAAAGTAATAGGTACTGTAAAATTCAAAAATTTACACAATGACAGAGTAGAACCCACTGTAACAAGGTTTAATTGTACAAGAAATCGATCGAGATTATTCCAAACAATCAAGCCGGTTGCAAGGTTATCTGATATTAATATCACTAAAGACTGCACCAAAGCGGAGCGCAACTGGGCCACAATCCTAAAATTACTAATTTGGTGCTGACTGAGACTCATTTTTCAACTCTGGATACTTACTCATTCCCGCTTTACATGTATAGGAACTATTTCTAATTGGTTTGAACCGTGTACGTTATGAGCGGGATGTTCTTGCGGTGGTATCTCGGACTTACTACCTACTGAATCCTAAAAAAGCAGTCCAGAAATTAAGTCTGTCTGGGAACACACAAAAGACACGTTCTGAATAAATTACTATGGAAAATAGGAGTTAAGACATATTCAAACACCATTGTTATCAGGAGCCATAGATTCATTGCAATACAAGGTTTTTTTTTATCAATCAGCGCAATCAAAAACGTGATGCTACAAAAATAGATCAAACGCAACTATAAGACCTAGGCGTTGAGTGTGAATGCAACATTCAAAGTGGGAGCAAAATCGAGGGATTTCAGCCCACTTACCACCCTACTCACCCCCTGCATCTATATAGAATATGCCTTTCTCCCTAAACGCCACCTCCAATTGCGTGCGCTAGGCGCAAGTGCAGCCCATGAAAGCATCCTAGAGCCCTGGACGACCTAGTTCGCAAAATAAAGGGAGAATCAACAAGTAAGCGACGCGACTTTCACCGCGACTCGATGTAATATCAAAACAATGCCAATACTGGAGTGCAACATTAATATATTTTAACAAAAATGCTAACATTTTTGACAATTGGCAACTTGGCAAAACCAGTAGGTCCCTAATAAAATGAAATTAGTAAATCCTTTCAACCAATTAAAATTGTATATTCCTGTGACAATAGTCATTGAAGTACAATTAGGAATGGTATTCACCTTGATCGGACGTCAGGAAGTGGTTGATAATTCAGTTGCAGGATTTGATTATATTACATAAGCAAATCATGTGGATACTCACAGTTTGAAGTCTGGTTGTCCGGGCAGCCGTGGGTTATCGATGATCTTGACCTTGGGCGCGGGCAGCGAGTCGGGGTTGACGGGCACCTGCACGCCTCGCTCCCAGTCTTGTTTCCAAGGATCCGTGATCACCCAGTACTCGCTCGATGTCAGCGGCTCATTGTCAGGCAACTTCATCGCACTGATCAGGTCTTTTCTGTGGAAGGTCGGTTCATTCTTGAGGAAAACATGAAGGCAGCTTTCTCAACTACCATACAATCAAATATAACACATTTTAAAACTGATAAGAATACCTTGCGTCCCTGTTCATTATACAACACGTAATTCACGACTTCATTTATATTCATAACCGATGGGTATTTTGGTGGATTTTCTTCGGAAACTTTAAAAATTTCTCGCGTGCTATCTCTATATTCGGGAGACTGCATTAACACCATCAAATCGATGATTGACAAATTATTATCTTGGGGGCAGTATTCATGTCGCATAAATAGATCCCAGACGATTCTGCGCCAAAACCATGAATTAAAATCGGGAAGTGGTTCTGGGCTTTCTGGCCGGTCTTTGTGAATGACACACTGTGATGAGTCAAATGTAGAAGAAGATGGCGTTACTTCACGAGTTGTGCCTCTAAGGCTGCCTCCACGCCCGCCCCTGCGAGCATGTCCACGTCCTCGACCAGCCGTACGTTTAAGGGACCTTCGCTCTGACTCAAATTTAACAGAACTGTTTCTCGCTTTAGAGCTACCACGACGGCCGCGCGTCCGACCTCCCCTTGAACCGCGAGTTTTCGTATTGGGCATCGCGAAAATATTATTTTATAATGGGAAGTAATAATAATAGTTTCCCGGTCACAAATTTCATAGTATTTTTCACAGAATTTTGCATTAGTATTGTAATTTTAAATTCGGATTCGAGAGCACGAGACGTGCGCATTCGAACCCTGCCGTCACTGTATTGAGGCTTGGTAGTGATCGAGCGTTATCCTGTCTGGCCACCACCCGCCCCGTGCCCACGCCACCCCTGATTTCTGAAAACTCGCAAGATAGCTCTATAGAACATAATAGCCCGACTGTGGCGCCTGGATCTTTTTGTATAAATATTATCTTTGTCACGCATGTAACGATTCTAATAATAGATACCTAAACAGCAAAATAAGCCTTGGCCAAAATTCTTATATTATTTTAATTCTTAATTATTATTGAATAAGTAATATTTAGGGCGGGAAAGAGTACTAATTTTGTTGTTTACAGAGGGATATTTACTAGACAATCAATACACACAATACTTTCTTAACACGACGTAGATAAAAAAAAATTACTAACTGTACCAGCCTCTTTTATAGTTCACTGCAAGACATAGGCCTACCCTTACTACCTACCCTACTTACTAGGATAAAAAAATACTAACTAGGAGATTAATCTAGACACGCGGTAGCATGTCCAGCCAAGACTAAGAAAAAAGAGCTGGCGACGCGACGTGTGTAATATTACAGGAACCATTTCGAGCCACTTTTGACCCCTTCATAACTCGAAAACTATTTAACCTAAATATATAAAATTTAGCCTATATATTAAGGTTCTTTAGCTTGCTTAGAATAAAAAATTTCATTAATTTTGCTTCAACAGTTAATGATATATTAACGTTTAAAAACCGGGGTTTTATTGACTGATTCACTGACTCACTGACTTAAAGATCAAAAGACTTTCACTAATTTTCATTCTAAAAGTCTAAAAATTGATATAATTACTCATTGTTTTAAATAATGAAATACGTATTTCAGTATTTTTAATAAATCACCCCCCAACCCCTAAAATTGGGAGATGAAAATTTGATTGCGTTTTATCTAGGGTATGTGTCCTTTGTTAACTAAAGATGACGAATGCTAATTTCGAAACTTTAATGCTAGATGTCTGAAAACGGATACGAGAACTTGTTGTGATAGATAATAAAACATGGTTTCAGAATATTTAGTAAGCCATCTCAGATCCATCTAAAGGATGAAATGTTCTAAAGAACCTTCTTCTCAATATATTGTTTGAAAAGAACGTTTACCACTGCCTTTAACAATATTGTTTAACAAATTCGTTGTTTTTTTTAATTATACGTGTATTTTGGGGTGCCTAATACTTTTGGACAAGTCTGTAGGTATAATCGTATTTTTAGGAGCACTTGTGGTGCGACACCACCAATAGTACATTACTGCAGCAGCCATCATGAACAGGAGTAGTGAGCCGAGACGAACCCGAGGCACGCATACGTGAGTCCATCAATGCCTAGTTGTGGCCAATAGTGCCTATCTCAAATAATCTGAGGAATTTTCTAAGGTACAAATATTTTAATTTCCCTATTGATAGGAATGTTAAACGCATGTCTTATCCATCAAATAAATAGGTTTATAAAGTGAATAGAAAAATTAATAATTTAATTTTCATGCCTACCAAACATTGTGTATTGATACTTAATCTTTTTTTTTTGTTTTTGGACTAAAAGAACGTTCCATTTTTAAATTACACAACAGATATGAGTTTACATAGTGATTTATGTAACCGCTAAACACGACAGTTATGGATTTCACACAACTTTTGCCGGCCTCTGCTGGCAGTCTCTAAGAAAGATGTCAAAGTAATGCTAACATTTTCAAGCATGTTTGAGAAATAGTACGTTACTGCAGCGGCCAGCAAAAGAGGCATCGATGGACGAAGCGTGAAGATGTGGGCCGAGGCGAATCCATCTAGTTCATAGACTCGAACTAAACACATCAAGTGAAGATTCTGATCCAGACTACAAATGTAGCCTTTCAGAAAAAAATGAAAGCAGGTATTTTTGACGGGCCATAGATATGATAGTGAAAGATCCTAATTTAGTCAAATCAATTACTAAAATCGAATTCAAAGATTGGCATTAACTTATCTTGGTTATGAGTAATTTACGAAGCAAAAAATAATTTGACGTCCATGTCGAGCATGTTGAGAGCATGCTATCGAACTTGCAAGAGCTAGGGTGCAACATGAGCATATTAAACTATGTACTTCATGCCCTCGTATTTAAACCGATTTTTACAAAAGCTGGGTGACTTTAGTGAGGATCAGGGTGAAACATTATATTAGGATCTTCAGACTTTGGAAAAACGTTGTCAGGGAAGGTGTAATTAGGGAAGAAGGTGGAAGAACTCACATAATTATGATGGCAGACTACTGTTCAAGTTTGCTATAAGATCTACCTAAAGTCGTTCCTTCAAGAAAATCTTACAAAAGATCATTGGATGGATAGGGTTCAATAGAAATTTTATCAACATATGTATAAATTTTTGGTCAAATTGATAAAAAGTGTTCAGGGGAGGAGTTGAGAGGCTTTGTGATATGGCATTGTTTGTCTGTCACCAGTAGTAGTAAAACAAGTCATATAAGTTACCTAGAAGTCCAGAGGGGTTAGTCATCATCAACATAACTTTTTGATTTATAAAGGAAAATTGACATTTATAGAGAGAGAGAGATATTAGTAGAGAATACAATCTCGAGCATGTTTTTTAATCCCGGAACTACGGGATTTTCGATACGTAATACCGGGACCCCCGGGCTATCACGGGATTAGAATTTTCTTCGTAATTTCTTAAAAAACGTTTTTTCAACGTTACAAAATTACACAAATTAAAATAGACAAAACAAATGAAAGTAATTTTGCAAGAAATCTAGAAAACAGCACAAAAATCAATTTGGAATTTCGAAAATAGAAACTCAGAAATTTTCAAGCCGTTTGGTAGTTGCCAACATAAGCAGCAGCTGAAAACGCTCACACAGGTTCTACACTGGTTAGAGGAATAGACAGACATACAGACAATATAGTTACTTATATGCTGATTCTATGTATTATTTACGAACTCCTATGTAGTAGATCCGTATCGTGCGGCATAGCTAAGGTTTGTTTTTGTCGATATGTGATGGTGCATCTACACTCTCCGCGAGGCGACACGAGCACCGCAGCTGTAGCTAACTTCACATTCACTTCACTTCAGTCGGCGCGTGAAGTTAGCTACAGAAGCTTCTATAGCTAACTTCACATCGCCGACTTGTATACTTGTTTACGATGTGAAGTTAGCTACAGCTGCGGTGCTCGTGTCGCCTCGCGGAGTGTGTGGACGCATCATTAAAAATAAATGTTATTAAAGCTTGTGGAAACCGCGAACTTGGCCATACAAAAACGATAAACTTAGATTTACCTCTAAAAATTGTTCAGTTTATATGGGTTTTTCCCTGCAATCAGCACTTCAATCGCTACGGTTAATCGTCTTAGTTCTTAGAGTTTTATAAATGACCAGTCATATTTTTACGTAAAAATTTTGGATGAAGTGTACTTAAACTACAAACTTTTCTGAAAAATATATGACGTCTTTATTTTTTTCGTACGTAGTATATGCACTATTTTTTTCTCAAGCGATACCAAAAACATTTTGTAAAATATTTAAGGGGTGGAACGAATTTTTCCGCAACGTAAATTTTACCAAAAATGTACCGAAAATTCTCTCGATATTTATACAGAAAACGCGGAAGCAGTGGTCGATTCAAACTCCTCTTAATATGGTCTAGGCAAGGTTATTCTCAAGGCGTAATGGACTACGGAATGCAATTTTACCTGTTTGTAGCAATCCCGAATATCTCCCGAAAACTCTGACAGATATGGGCTGTTCGAAATATAATATTGATGTAATATTTCCAATAAAATGATTTCTTATACGACGTATTAAGAAATTAGGGGTACTGGCATGCTTTAGTTAACTGCATTCAAACTGCCGTTTGTTCATACTGATCCATATAGCATAGCCTTAGCACTTGTAAAGTTTTTATCGTGCAATGACTACATCCTGCTGCAAGGACTTTAAGTAGCTTCTGCGCATAAACTATAGGGTTGATAGACTGATCTCATTCAGTAGACTCTAGTCGAAGAAAGAGTTGTTTTGCATGTCGTAAAAGCCAGTAGACTCTGGTTTCTGTCCTAACTGGTAAAGACGCAGTTACAATGAATGTTTCATAACGAATATATTCATTCCCAATCAAACTGAAAATACAGCATGAAGCCAAGTATAGAAACAGTAAGTGTGAAAAATAAATTATTCGAATATTTTATTGTCAAAATGACTCAAACTAAAAAGTGATTAATGGATAATACAGGGATCATACTCTTAGAAGCCGTGGTGGTCTAGAGGTAGTGACTCTCGCCTTACAATCGTGAGGTCGTGGGTTCAAATCCCCGGTCCCGTACCAATGAGTTCTTTGGAATTTATGTACGGTATTTCACACCACTGGCTTTTCGGTGAAGGAAAACATCGTGAGGCAACCTGCATACGTCCGTAGAAGAAATTCGATGGCGTATATGAATCCACCAACCCGCACTGGGCCAGCGTGGTGGATATGGCCCAAACACCCTTCGTGGGTAGGCCTACGTCCTGTAGTGGACTATTAAAAAGGCTGGTACAGTTACAGTTACAGTTTACTCTTACAAGGAATTCTTACTAATGCAAAGCTACTACTAAAAGGTAAGACAAAATATGAAAACAACGCATGTTGTGCGTAGACCCTAGTGCAGGCCATAAATAAGTTAATCGAGTGATTGGTTAGCACGATTGTGCCGTGCCGATTTAACTCGTAGATTGATCTGTACAATTACGTTAGTAGGTCTCTTAAATGGGCATGGGTGCCTTTACATTAGAGATAAAGTAGAAAGTAGTCATAGTATAAAACTTTGTTTTTACATATTTCCTTTGTAATAATATTACAAAACACGCCGTCCATCAGACACGTCGCCAGACACGTAGTACGGTTCCAAAACCTTGGCTCTCTTTTAACTATGATTAATTTTATCTAAATCTTCGTTATAGAAAACTCATTTTTTAGGGTTCCGTACACAAAGGGTAAAAACGGGACCCTATTGCTATGACTCCGCTGTCCGTACGTCAGTCCGTCTGTCTGTCACCAGGCTGTATCTCATGAACAATGATAGCTAGACTGTGGAAATTTTCACAGATGATGTATTTCCCATAAAAAAAACGTGATTTATTTGCAGTTTTTGCTATATTCAAGCGGCTACCTGTTGCCGTTATTAATGACAATATTAATAACGGTAACAGGTAGCCGCTTGAAATATTCACAAATTATTTAATTCTATATTTATTGTAGACATCAATAAGTAGTTAAAACATTTAAGGGGGGGAAATATTTTTTCCCTTATAACAAACGTGATTTTATGCCGTTTTTGCTCGATATTAAAATTCACGGAATACTCACTTCATAAACAAATAATTAGATTAAAATAAATTAAGGGAAGCTCCCATGTGGTACGGAACCTTTCGCACGTGAGTCCGACTCCATTACGCAGGCGGTCGTCAAATACTTGATTCGTCAAATTCTATACTCGTCAAATTTATATTTGTCACATTCGCGACACATCAAATCCTTAATCTGTCAAATAAGAGACTGATCAAAACCTATGTTTGTCGAATTCTCAATTCGTCAAATACTTAATTTAATAATACTTAGTTCGTCAAATGAAGCTTTTTGTCAAAATCGCTCTGGGACATTCAAGCTAAAAATAAAATCATAAGATTCATAAAAATATATTATTTTGTTAGAGCATTGTATTACAGATATTTTGTAAGTGAAATAATAAATTTAAACATAAGAAAAAAATGTTCCCTAAAATTAGCTTTGTTCTGGAATTCTTATTAGAGTTGCATGACAGGTGTCAAAGTGACAGCTGTCAAACTTAAAAGTAGTTTATCTTCGTAATTATTGAGTTTAGACCATTGCTGTCTTCACAAAAGTGAGAGAGCTCAATGAGATCTACGTTTTGGGTGACAGCTGTCAAATTTAAAAGTAGATTATCTCCGTAATGATTGAGTTTAGACCATTGCTGTCTTCACAAAAAAGAGAGAGCTGAACGAGATCTACACTTTGAGTGACAGCTGTCAAACTTAAAAGTGGTTGTGTGCTTAAAAATGGTCTAAACTCAATAGTTACGAGAGATAAACCACTTTTAAGTTTGACAGCTGTCTTCTAAAGTATAGATCTCTTAGAGCTCTCTCACTTTTGTGAAGACAGCAATGGTCTAAACTCAACAGTTATGAAGATTAAACAGTTTTAAGTTTGACAGCTGTCATACGAAGTGAAGGTCTTATTGATCTCTCCCACTTTTGTGAAGACAGCAATAGTTTAAACTCAATAGTTACGGAGATAAACCACTTTTAAGTTTTACAGCTGTCACTTTGACACCTGTCATGCTAATCTTGTATTTATTTTAGGATATGACAGCTGTCACTTTAACACCTGTCATGCTACTCTAGTACGTAGTCTGGGATATGACAGCTGTCACTTTGACATCTGTCTTTTTTGAAACAAAAAAGTTATTATAATATGTTAAAATGTATAATTTCACTTGGTTTTCTTTGATGCCAAGATTGTATACGGGCAAAATGGGTCTAATGACTCCGAAAATGTGTTTCTGCAATATTATTTATAGGTACAACGAGATTTTTTTCCCGTGGTACTTTTATACTACTTACTTGGTACTACTGCGGGAAGAAAATTCTACCCATGGTAGAATTACTGGTAAAACATATCTCAAACAGGATATTAAAGATTAAGCACTTTAGTATTCGATTTTACAAGGACTAGGTAAAACTGGCGAATTTAAGTTTTGACCAATAACTGACTTGACGAATCGCAGAAATGGTAGATTAAGCTTTTGACTTGTAGGATATGATCAATAAAGGAGTTGACGAATTACGAATGTGACAAATTGAGGTTGTGACACGTTTAGAATTTGACGAATCAAGTATTTGACGACCGCCTGCGTAATCTCCGACTCGCACTTACCCAATTGTATTATGTACATATTTACTTTTTAATATTAGTGATTTCTAATATTAATACAAACAAAATAGGTAGAAATTAAGTTTTATACTATGACGAAAGTAGAAATAAAATTAATCATAGTTTAAGGGCGTCTGCCATAGGGTTAGAACCGTGTTGCGTGTCTGGCGATGGACGACGTGATTACAAACAAAATACTTAAATACGAAGTTTTATAATAAATTTAAGAGAAAATTGTATACATTATTACTATATACGAGTACTACGAGACTAATCGCGCACTAAAATTATGAGATAAATCATCCATCATCAATCATCGACCGAGTTGCATCGTTCGTGGTCACGGGTAGATGGAAAGTCTACCCGTCCAATCGAAACGTCGGGATGATGAGGTATTTATTTATCTCGTAATTTTAGTGCGCGATTAGGCGTAGATTAGTAGTATATAATAATAATATGTTCAAAACGCGAAAGTTTAAAAACAAAATTGTATACAACTTTAATACTTGATATCTGCCAAAGGCACAACGACCCAACATTTATATTTGGGGATGGTTTTTACCTCTGTTGGGGATATCTATAAAAAACTCTAAGGTTTTATAAAATTATGTAAGTCTGCCAGTCACGGGCTCTTGGTCCATATCGCTCAACTCAACAGTTTCGTACCAGCACAAATGCGTGTTTTCACTGTTTATATTTTTTTCGCAGATTTTGACTGCTCCGTAGTACGTTTTTGACTTTTTGACATATACCTTCTGTGTACTAAATATCGGAAATTCGTCAATATAACAAAAAATACAAATTATTCATCTAAATTTATTTTATCGCCTTCAAAGTAGGCCCCATCGCTTGCAATACAACATCTCCAATGCTTCACCCAGTCTTCCATTCATTTTTCATAGGCTATTTGCGGTGTGGCCTTTAGCTCATTCAGCGAATTTTCTTTTATGGCTTCTATCGACTTAAAACGTTTTCCTCGAAGTGGTAATTTTAACTTGGGAAATAAAAAAAAGTCAGACGGAGCCATATCAGGTGAATACGGTGCTTGGTCGAGAAATTTTGTTGAATTTTTCGCTAAAAACTCTTTCACTATAATGGCTGTGTGTGATGGTGCATTATCATGGTGCAGCATCCATGAGTTGTGTTGCCACAAATCTGGACGTTTTCGGCGGATACTCTCACGCAAACGCTTCATGACGCCTAAATAATATTCTTTATTCACTGTTTCTCCGTCTGGAAGGAATTCGGAGTGAACCACATCACGGTAGTCAAAAAAAACTGTCAGCATCACCTTGATTTTGGAGCGACTTTGCCGCGGTTTTTTGGGTTTCGGCTCGTTTTCGAGACGCCATTCTGAAGACTGTTGGCTTGTTTGCATGTCGTACTCATAAACCCATGTCTCGTCGCCAGTTATTATACGTTTCATAAAGGTCGGATCCGTAGAAGCTCGGGAAACCATGTCTTCAGCGACATGCTTTCGCTGTGCTTTTTGAACAAAATTGAGCTCTTTTGGAACTAGTCGAGCGGCGACGCGTTTCATGCCTAAAATGTCAATGAGAATGTTGTGGACGGACTTAAAAGATATGTTCGCCTCACTAGCCAACTCTCTCAGACTCATACGTCCATTTTCGAGCACTAGCTTCTTGAATCTGTCGATGTTTTCTTTGGTCGTAGCGGTTGAAGGTCTACCAGAACGAGGCAAGTCTACTACTACTTCTCGGCCTTCTTTAAAAGCCTTATACCATTCATAAGCCCTTGTTTTCGATATACACGATTCGCCGTAGGTATTTCGCAACATTTTTAGTGATTCACCACATGAAATATCATTCGAAACACAAAATTTAAGGCACACTCTTTGTTCAACAATATTTTCCATTGTAAAAATCGCCGAGAACTCAAAACTATGACCAACAAAAAGTGTAGTTTAAAACAAATTAAATGACAGATCCCGCTCAAACTTTGCGCGCTAAATCAGTACAGTGCTACCAACATGCAGTAAAAAAAATAGAACGACCTCTTTTACACGGGTCTTTTTATTGACATATTCCCGATACTTTTTACACAGAGTAGTAGATAAGTTAGAAACAGATGGGACAATATAATTATTTTTTGCAAAAAATAGCATGACCGACTTCACCCGTGTACAGAATCATTACATAGTATAAAACAAAGTCGCTTTCCGCTGTCTGTCCCCATGTATGCTTATGTCTTTAAAACTACGCAACGGATTTTGATGCATTTTGTTTATATATATATATATATATATATAAGTACTATATTTTCAAGTACTATATTTTTTATAGTCAAAATGTTCGGTACACAATGCTGTACTTCATGGTTGAGATGCACGAGCATGAAGTACAACATTGTGTACCGGACATTTTAACCATAAAAATTATGGTACTTGATTTGCGTGTGTCATTACGCGTATGTCAATGTCAATGTCTCGCGTATCAAGCTACAGTTTATAAGGTATAGTAATTATATGTTATATTTGAATAGAATCTCATTTCTTTTACTTTAAGACCAACGAAACTTGAAAAAAATCAGCTGCCACACATTTTATCGAAGTTGGGATGACCAAGGGTTGTTATTCAACCCCCTTTCCAAGGGTTCCCGCCTTGTCGTGGCGGGGGGGCTCAGTAGCCCTAGAGGGAGACTAGGGTGAAACTAAGAGGGATCCGGGGTGGGACCGCGTCTCCGGGCTTTGCCATCAAGCCCGTGTAGGAGCCGGCCAGTAGATTGGGTGTCTTACTGGGGGGCACCGCAACAGAGGCTGGCTGCAGTGTCATATGGGAGGCACTGCAGCTGAGGATTGGAGGCCGCGGCGAGTGTGAACTGCTGGTGTTGCTGCTGTCACATTCCCTACGCTCCGCGGCCTCGACGGGGTCGCCACCGTTCGATGGCGGACGCGGTGGGGCTGCAGGAGAAGGGTGTCAGTATTGCGTGGCGCCGCTCTCCCTATCCTCTGGAACCGAAATGGCAGGCGCGGGGCCACTTTAACTGCTATCTGTCACCCACTTGCTGGTTCGGTCACGAGTGCAGGATTACGATGTGTCTGGTGTTCCGACACATCGTCAATGGCAAGGAGTGGAGCGCAAGCTTCGACGTGGAGCCCGACAGGGGCTGGCGCTGTCGGGGCCGCGGAGGAGTGCGAGTGTGGAGGAACACTCCAGATTTTTGGTAGGTATACTGACCAGTCGGCGGCACTTCCACATAACCACCCATGCCTGCCCCCGAGGCGAGGTGGTATCCATAAAGGATTTTCCCTGGACAAAAAAAGGGTTGATATTCAAATAAAATTAACTTGACAACCACATATCCATTCATACATATAATTACTAAGTTATCAATGACATTGTACTCATGATTATGACTGATTTCTAAAACTTCAATAAACTTCGATAAAATGTATGGCAGCTGGTTTTTTCAAGGTTCGTTGATTCTACAGCAAAAGTTGGATATAATTATGAACTTGATGTGGGCGATCTGAGGTCAGGAAGTGGAAAGGGGTGAGTTTTAAGGGTAAAAATGTTTATTTCGATTTTCGGCAAAACTACAAGTCCTATGGAAAAAGTTAACCCTAAAAACTTTGACTTGCATTGATTCTTTAACTACTGATTCAAAACAAAAAATATTTTGAAATACACCTACCTATAGTTAATGACGCTGTTTTGTCGTTCAAGATTAGCAGCTAGCTTATCTGGCTCTATACACAATAAATTACAGAGGGGGTTAAAAACCCTAGATTCGATAAACGGATAGTATGATGATAGATTTTTGGAAGCGGTTTTAATGGTTGTTATAGGTCTAAAATAGTATGGTAATGCTACATGGAAAATGGAGATAAAAAAATATTTACTCATTCTACCAACTGTCTACGTCAAAACCTTGGTCAAAATCACGTTCTTTTTTCTAAATAGCATTCATAGCATATTTAGTGGCATAATTAAATCACGTTTCGGTTAAAATTAATACCTATAATCATAAGTTTCAGCAGTAAATTGACAGAATACTCTGCCAACTTGCATCTATATTTTGAGTAAGATCGTTTCGGCTGCGTATTTGGCCCAGGTATCATTTTTTGAGGTCTAAGACATACGTATATGGTTAAGACAACTACGTTTTACAAAAACGAGACATCTGAACCATTGCGCTAGATTTTAACTAACCGTTACTTTCTTTCGGTGATTGGTAAAGAACACCTAGTCAAGCTATGAGCGCTACTATATTTTTATTAATTAGATATTATTATACGTCTATCCCCCGTGACTCAACTGCTTTATTATATATTTATTTATTTATTATTTAGTACATTTTTAAAACACGACGATAAAAGAAGCGCGTTATAAGTCTTAAGGGTATGTGGGCTGTTATCTCATAAATGTTGTACATGTCGTTTTTAATCAACAATATTATATATACAATATTATATTTGCTTTATTAGTTATAGTAGTTTATTTTAGAAAATCACTTGAGGCAGAATTTGTTGCTTGTAAACAGTGCGGTTGTTTTTATCAATATTATCTGCTGTACGCCATTAATACAGGCAGAAAAAAATAAAGCTGTTTAAAACTCGCTGTGTTCTTCATGTTGTATTTTAGCGTTTCATGACGAGGGAAAATACTTCTATCGTCAGCTAGGACGGCAAGTGTTACTTACCGCTCTCCGAGGAACTGATATTCTACGTCTAGAACATGAATATCGTCAGTTTAAGAGGCGTAGAACTGTGGTTCCCAGGTTCGTCCATGAGGTACTCTCGCCTTAATAGTTCCACATACGCAGAATTGGTAGCTTTTGCATAAACGTACAACTTGCTACTCTGATCAACAATGCTAAAATTTTTGAAGCAGCTAGTGGCATCGTTGTTTTTGTTGCAAAATTAGAACTTTTTGTGATCTTCACCGCGATATTGAATATTTTTGTGAACTACATTGTGGTGGAATGTCTCGAGCGGAAACTATTTTGGTTTACTTGTGAATTAAAGTGAAAACCAAATTATTTCAGTAGCAACCATTTAAACAGTTTTGCTATGTTTGTGGGGTTATAAACTACCTGGTTTCCGGGCTTGGCCAGTTTTATCACTTTCCAGATTTTCTACTTAGGAGGGAAATATTTGTTTATTAGATATATCAGATTTCATTGAATTTCGTCTGGTATATAAGTGTCTTGGGTGGCATCTGTTTCAACACCTTGTTCGTGATTCCGTCCTGTCCTTTTGTCTCAAGTCTTTTTACAACCATGTTGACTTCGGTTGGCGAGACGAAATCGTCCCCTTTGTAATTAATTTATTATCTATTAATGGTATAACGGATTAGCAGGTTGAAATGGCAATGGGCAGGGCACATAGCGCGGAGGACTGATGACCGGTGGAGTCGAAAAGTTCTCGAGTGGAGACCACGTACCGGCAAGCGCAGCGTAGGACGTCCACCCACAAGGTGGACAGATGACCTCATTAAGGCCGCAGGATCGCGCTGGATGCAAGCCGCTATCAACCGGTCTTATTGGAGATCCATAGGGGAGGCCTATGTCCAGCAGTGGACGTCTTTTGGCTGATGGATGGATGGATGGATGGATAAGCATTTTTACCGCATTACGCCAAAGAAAACAAAAGGAGGGTTATGATTTTGACCGGTTCGTATATTCAATGTATTGAAGAATGTTTTCATCCTATTCCAAGACACAACCTGTGTGGTCGCAGTAGCCAAAGACCTATTGCAGAATAAACATGTACTATGAGCAATTGACACGATGAAGAAAACAAATCATCAACATATCATCATCCGCTCACTCACTTATACAACCAGCAACACTATTCAACAAGGTTTTCTATAGATACTATAAAAAAGTTTGAAAATAGAAAAATATCACATACCTGTTGTCTAAAGTGAGTGATGATCCGAAATTTAGAAGGACTGTTAATTGACATTTATCTACGCCAGAAACCTTCAGGCGACTTAAAATGTCCGACACCCATGGCTAGTGACAAGATCTCTGATTTGACATTTTACGTGCATTACCCTGCACTCTAGCAAGTCGTGTAATTACTAATTTAATAATTAGGATTATGATTCATTTACATTATCATTGGAATTTGCTAATTAGAACTTCACAATTTGAAGCCCTTAGTCTATTTTGGACTTGACTGAATTATGCCGCTACAAACAGTTGCCGGTACAAAGGTACAGAAGTATAACAAACTGTAAGTTAGTTATACTTCTGTACCTATTCCAAAAGTTTTAGATTGTCACTTCGGGGATCATCCATCGATTAAGTTGACGCCTCTGTACGCATACGGGAGGGGGTTAATCGTGTACTTTTTAAGCTATTGTTCATAAAGACGACGTAATAGCACAGCGATTAAGGACCTGGAATCTTTGAGCAAATATCTACAGAGCCACAGTCCCTAAGTAAAAATAGAAAAAGAAATAACCGAGCGCCGTCATACATACCGACTTTGATTAAATAATTCACAATGACCCGTTTCCTCGAATCTCGACGTTATGTCACTTAATTAGTGCTTGTAACCGAGCACTTTGGCATCGCGCGGCGATGTAGTCGGCTTCCAATCGCCTTACGACTAACTAAAAAGGCTGCCTACTACATAGCTTGGCCAGAGTTTTAACTCGGACACTTTTTTTGCACGATTGTGACTCTATAGATATTTGCTCGAAGCCTGGAATGAATAAAAAAATATGTCTTTCAATACTAAGATTTCTTTTCAACAATATCACTAGTAGAATGCTCAATAGCTAAAAATTAAAAAAATGGATAATCCGCCGTCTCTCGAAAATACCGTTTATACAAATAAATAAACTTAAAATAAAAAGCAAACAACCAAGTTCGTCAAAATCGATGAGCCGTTTCCAAGATTCAAATTTTGTACAAACAATTATACAAGAATGGCTTGTTGGAAAGTATAAGAGATAAAGCAAGAAGGGGGTCAGAGGAAGGGGGCAAAAAGTCATGACATTCGTAAATTGTACCTATGGTGTGTCATTTATGTAATAAGCCATTTATTTAGGACTAGAATTTTCGGTGAAGAGCACAAAATAAGGATGAGGCAGTCAGGATCTTAAGGATGGGGCAGTCAGGATCTCTTTAGACATCGAAATGGCTTTTGACAGGGTGTGGAACGAATTTGTAATTTTGAAACAAAAACAACGATGCTACTAGCTGCTTCAAAACTTTTAGCATTGTTGTTCAGAATAGCAAAATGTTCGTATATGCAAAAGCTGCCAATTCTACGTATGTGGATCTATTAAAGCGACAGTACCTCATGGACGAATCAGGGTATCACGGTTCTACGCCTCTTAAACTGACGATATTCATGTTCTAGATGAGATATATCAGTCGGAGAGCGGGAAGTAACGCTTGCCGTCCTTGCTGATGATATAAGTATTTTCCCACGTCATGAAACGCTAAAATACAACATGAAGAACACAGCTAGTTCTAAACAGTTTTTTTCTTTTGAGTGCATATTTATGAACATGATAAGCCTATTGTTTTGCAATGCTATATGCACTGCCCTCCCTGCGGTCCCTCAGTAGTGACGTTAATAAACTGCAATAGAAGCGCCTCGTTTATCAAACTTCACTGGTGGCGCGATATCTCTGTGCGCGATATCTAGGCACCAGGTCAAAAAAACGGATAAGTGACATTACTGCACCGCAGGTGTAACAGGTCTTTGTAAATACTTTTTTCGAGTTTTGATAAAAAAAAAGTGTATACTGTTACATAGTGCTCTTTGTCTAGTAAGAAAATAAAATGCTTGAAACTTCTTTATTTCTAAGATGTTTTTATTTTTGTTTTCGTTAATCGGCTCTGTTTATGGTTAGCTGTTAGAAGAGGATATCAAAAAAAAATTGTCAACTAGCCTATTGTAGCATGTTCAAACTGAAACTGGAGATTTCGCACCACCATACCATTTCACTGTATACATATTTTAATTTCATAGTAAAGTAAAGAATTAAATTCAGATAAACATGATTCGGAGCTATGAAGTTCAACATTCAAAATTTTTGAGAATATTGAATGTCAATTTAATCTTGATCGACCAATACTGAGCTTCACCAGAAAATATAAGAGTGAAGTTCAATTTACATATTTTAAGGGTTCCGTCGTACCCGAAAGGTAAATCAGGACCCTACTACTAAGACTCCGTTGTCCGTTTGTCTGTCACCAGGATATATCTCATAAAGCATGATAGTTATAATCCTACCGCTTAACTTAGTCCTCGCCTGCGCGGTACAAGGGCACCGGGGAAGACGACAAAGGGGGAAAGAGAGACCCGGCGCCCGCACCCCTCAGACACGCCCTTAAAGAACTCAGACTTACTACAGATTTACCGACAGCCAAAAGAGCTTATCATGCCTTTGCGTCCTCGTGGCTCCAATATGGAATTATTTTATGGGGAATAGTGTAAACGGGCATGAAGTATTCATAACACAAAAAAAATGTATTCGTATTCTCGCAAATATAAAAACTACCGATATTACCAAACCAAAATTCCATAATCCATACTTTATAAAACTTGAATTTATGTCCCTGGTGTCTATTTATATATTTGAAGTATGCAAATTTGTCAAAAAGCACCCTACTATTTTAACAAAGCGTCTGATAAATCGCACAAAATTAGATCACAATATAGACATAAACTCGTAGAATCAAAATCTAACTTAGCAATGCACAGTTCTAGCCCAAATTCTATGGCTATAAAAATATTCAATAAATTGTCAAATAATCTAAAAGATGTCAAAAGAGAAAACTATTTCATAAAACAACTAAAAATAATCTTTTTATCGAAATGCTATTACAAATTAGACAATTTTTTTAACAATAATCTAGAAAACTTAATAATAAATCGTTCCAATACAAATAATAATAATTATTGCCAAACCCTAATAGGGTCATATGTATCACTATACAAAACATGTTAACTAAGAACTGCAAGTAAATTTCATATGTATAAATGATTTGATTTTGTCTTTTACATAGCTAAAGCATTGCTTACTCGGGTTGCTGTTGCTGTTACTGACAAATGACAGCAGAGCTATTACAACTAGAGAGATAGTGCTGTTGTCGCTTGTGGCAATTTTCAACTACATAAATGTATGGAAAATCTGGCTCAGCGCTGTTAAATCTGTCAAATATGTATTGGCATTTGACACTACTGAGAAAAGAACATGGAAACTAGCCACTGACTCGAGATACTGTATTATGTCTCTTTCTAACTCATGCCATACGACCACGACCACGTTATCCCTCTGGTATCTCTGTGGGGCATACATTACTTAAATATTGGGGATGTATATTAAAAGTCAATGAGGGGGTTCCTTTGAGAAGCTACATTGGTTGAAAGACTGACATATATATGAGCATAGTGGATAAATCAAGGCGACAATTTGTGCAGTTTAACAACGAAGACGCAAGATTTTCTTTTTCATTGGAACAGCGTAATTTACTCTAATAGAAGCTTTTATAAACCGTTAAGATATAACCAAAATTATTAAATAGTCTAAGTCAACAAAAAATGCATGTTGTTTGTATTTCATAAAAGAGTAAGCTGAAAAAAAACATACACATTATAAATTATATGAGCATCTTTGAGGTGTCTACACAATTTTGTGTGATAAGTACCTGTGAGTAGTTTTGATATTGTGAATAATTTTATTGTTCACTTAGGGTGAACATTTACAATACAGTAAATATAATGTATCAATACAAATGTAAAACAATATAGATAAAATATAAATCGCTTATACATATAAAAATAATTAAATAAATAGTATAATATAATTATAATAAACAGTCGCTTTGGTTTTAACACGCCAGCAAGTCAGTAATGTATCAAGCCCATTTTGAAAAAATCAGGGCTTTAACTGAAACTTTATAGAATTAATTGACACTTAACATTGTTATTTTAACCTAAAGGAACAATTAACACATCACTATGTAACCATTTTCTAACCATAACTATAAACTAGTAGTTCTTGGAATAATAGAACTCGCATCTGTTTAACTAAATCTTCATAAGCTTATTGTCTCGACTTGCTATTAACTGATTTGATTAATTAAAGTAAGTTCGTGTAGGCCGGGTGGCTAGCCCTGGTGTCAGAGTAATTAATATTGCCAAATAGTATCAATATCAGCAAATAAGAAGCGCTACAGCAAATTTCCAACTATTTTAAAGAAAACAATCAAAAATCGCCGACGATAAAAATCCAAAACTAGGTAGTTTCCAAAAATAAGTTGTGTAGTCAGTTTCGTCAAGATTCGTTGAAAAATGGGACCTGAGAAGGAAAATCAACATCTGGTCAGAAAATAAAATTATCGAGTCAAAACTGAGACCCTCACTCACTTCAACACCTCAAATTCGCTATTAGATACCTAATACAGTGAAATAAAATCAAATCAGCAAGTACAGTGCGGCTGAGCACGCAAGCAGTACATTATCTTTTTTTCTATTTAAGTTGACACTTAAATCTATTTTGCATAGTTGTTCCATTATTTAATTATATTTGGTAGTCTTAATTCGCTTCATAAACTAACAAAATATACAAAAAACTTATAACACAAAGATAAATTTGCCAGGCAGAAAAGAAGTAAGTAGGTAGTGATATGACTCATAAACACTAACTTTGATAACAGGTTTAGTTTTTGACATATTGCAAACAAATCATTATTATAAAATTAAATATTCTGCTATAAACATAGACAGTTTATATCATATAGTTATAAGAAAATCGTAAAATAATTAATAGAACCATAAATTTTATCAGTTGGTTTCTAATGGTAAACTAAATTAGTTAGCTTCTTTGAGCACTTAATAACTAACATATAAAGATATTTGACATTGTATATTTTGATTAAACACGTGATAATAATAATTTATGAGCCATTTGTTTCTTTAAAAATAACAAGTAGTTATACAATGAATCAAAACTTCTTGGCAGCTGTGATGTTAGCTACAAGCTGCAGGTAGCCCAATTCTGACTAAAGCTCACTACATAGCTGCGGGAGGATTGAGTTTATAGCTAACATCACAGCAGTCAAGTTTGATTCAGCCTATACAAGAATAATTGCAAATGTTAGTGCAGTCAAATAAAAAAGTTAAGAGAGAATGTTGTGAACAAACAAGTGAAGCCAACCATTAACTACGCCTCACCGTGTCCAGACAATTACACACACATCCAGGTAACTATGAAACTATGCCTTGGCTTGTCAGTCAAACTATGGCGGCGCAACAGCGACGCACTCACACATGTATAAAAAACCGGCTTCACTTCACTGTTCACCGACGTTCCCTCTGGATTTTTTTATTTGCTCTGAGATTAGATTTTAGAAAATTTGTATGGAAGTAAAGTTTATTTTAAAACAGGCTGCTTTTTTAAACAAAAAGGCAGCCTCTAAGATTATCCTAAAGATTTTTTATACAACAAATATGGTTCATATTTGTTAAGCTAATATCAAGTGGAGTGTGTAATCAAAATATTTTTAGGTGAGCTTGATAAAGAACTTCTTCGAAACAATCTAATTCTGGATAAAACAGAGCTGTTACGCAAAGTTGGCTACAAAGAGCTTTTGTCCTAAGTTGTTGTTTTTATTATTCTCGAAATTATGGAATGAGAGAATAGAAAAAAACATTGTTAAAGAAAATATTTTGTGAAGAAATGTTATTGTTAAATAAAATAATTAAAGCAGCTTATTACAAGTATAGTCTTATTAGAAGTATATAGAAAATTGAGAGTAGACTATACTGCTACTTCAGTATTCAGCTATTTCAGTATTTGCATTGAATAGATATACATAAGTATAGCAAAATAATTATAACCCTGCAATAGAGCAGTATCTAATTAACTACACTTTTGAATTACATATAAAAAATTTAAGCTAGACACTGTAGCATTAATAGGTATGATTAACTATACCTTGAGCTATAAAGTATATAATATTTTCTCAATTTTATAGCTAATTTTCATAGTATGACAACTTATCATCATCATTTCGTTTCAAAGGCTAATTGATTGTGTTGATGATGATAGTATAACCACTGAAATCATATTAATTGATTCCATGTGAAAGTTCTATTAAAGCAATGAGTATTTTAATATTATTTAAGCTTTATAACTGATGGTCTAACTTGTATCTTTTTTCAATATGTATGCAATGTCATTTCATGATAATTTCAATGTCATCACAGTAATAATTGAAATATAAGAAATTACCATGTAAATAGGCACATAGATATCCTATTATTGTTAATACCGGAAAGTAAATACTAACATTGATAGATCCAATACAAATAACACAATAGTGCTTAATATTAGTGTAACAATTGGCTCTCTTATTGCTAAAAGTGATATCTTCCAGCCAAACTAAGTGTGGAAAAGAATTTCTATTTTATTTGTATTCTAAAATGTTGTGGATTTTGATCTTAGCCTGTTGTGTCCCACAGCTGGGCAATGGCCATTGGACTCCCCCAATCTTTTCAGATTTGATGGTTTTTTTTGTATTCTAACAAGATCAAACATTAATTTTTCTTAATAGAATGGTAAACTAAAGTAGTAGAAAATAATAATTGAATTTAAAGTAGTAGTAAACAATAATTACCAATTTAGTTGAGAAGACTAAAATCTTGGCACATACCAACAAAAAGGTACTTTCAAAATTTCTAACGGCTTTTGGATCTATGGGGTTTGCTAAGACAAAATTCCAACCATTTATGATTAACAGTGTGACAGATGAGAAAATTACTGCTGGTAAATATATCATCTATACATATATATTTATGTGCTAGTATGTATCAGTATAGCAGGCCAAAAATTGATAGTCTATCTATAACAAAGCTCACAGCAAAATAATACACAGTAGTATCTTACTTGCAGGTGTAATACTGTAATATTCAAAACTTTACACCCTAACAGACATTGAACTTTAAAGCCAATTAAAATAAGCACACAAACCTGAATAGTTCTGCTGGTGCCTCAGAGGCACTTCTATTGTAAATAGATGACATCTTGAGGTCAGTGACGGGCCGTAACTGCCAGAGCGGGTCGTCTGGATCAGTCCGGCGACGTTTGGACGAGTTGGTGCTGGGCCCTGCAGAGCTTGTGCTGGGCTGCTCACCATCACGCACCACGGTTGCCCGCTTAGTGCCCCTCATCGACATCCTGTGTATTGTCCTTCTCACAACCTACATGTTCACGATCCCACTATAGCTTTGCACTTGGACCGTGGCAGCAACATTGTATATGTCACATCATTCACTACATGATTCCACTTTATACGTTTATAATACCTGCAATACAAAGAGAACTTAAGTTTAGAGGTGGTGATAACGATGCGCGCCCTCAGAAACGGCGCTAAAACCATCTCAAGAGCATAGGTATGTTATGTTTTGTCACATTTGACAGTTCTGTGGCACTTCACATTCAGCACTAAACAACAAAACAGCGGGCTAGCTACGCCATCCAGATGGTTCTCATGGGAATTGATGTAGAATTAACGCCAAATATTAACACTTTAGTCACTAAAATAACACAAAAGGAGGGTTTGACAGTACAAACAAAAACGTCGTCGAGTAAAAGTGGTATTATTGCACAAGTGCATGTTGTACTCAAATCCACATTTACCTCGGCATGTTCCCGATTTTGTGTGATATAGGTTATTAAACACATTATTATCCAGTCCAAATGAGAATTTGCACAAAAATCCTGTTTGACGTTTCACTTTATTGCACGAAATGTATGGCGGGCCAGAGGACAAGTTGCTAGAACACGGCTGAGGGGCGCGCGCCCTCTTCTTGCCACCACTTCTTGTTGGCATACGATACATGAGTTTCCAAGACACTTCTTTGTAACGATAACCAAGTCGAAACTCGCATTATAACTTAGAATATCCGTAAATATTTATCTCACTGAGTCTCCATTGCAGACTACATAACAAAGTTGACAACATAGATAGCAGCACTGTTTTGTTGCCAGAATGCCAGATTGACGTGAGTCGTCGCATCGTTTTCTCGTACCATTTCGCCGAAAATTCACTATTTCAACAAAATGAGAGCATATTTTCATATAGGTGGAACAATGTTATGCTGAAATACTTTGTAAAATACATACATTTTCTGTAAAAGTCATTTGGCGCCATTGATTCTTATACTGTAGGTGGTCACGTGACTACGTACGAATCACCAACGCAAGCCAAGTAAGATGGCCAAAACGCACATCGAGTTCTAGTGTCATTGGTATTAACAGGAACTTGTGAATTAGATTATGCATCGAGACTCGATTTTCAATGCTTAGTCGTTGAGTATAACTTAGTCACAAACACGATAAAATAAACATATTAATCAGCAAGTGGCACAATTTCTATAAAAGTTAATCAGACAGCCCAAGATATCAATAGGGAATTTTGCAAAATAGCCAGTAGTTGGCGCTGTCATCGCTGACTTCGAAAAAAAAAATCAAAAGTTACCAACACCAAAAATGTGTCAATGCTTTTGCTAAATATTCCAAATTATTGACACGAACGCAGCAGAATAAACTATTGTCACAAAAATATTATTTGACATGTTATATTCCGCTGGAATACCTATATCAATTATTCCAGCCAATAAAATAGGAATCAAATGGAATTGCCCTAACGACGAGAAAAACCTGCATACCCACCGCGCATAATATGGCGGATTAGTGTTGTTAAGTACTACCACACTACACTTATCGATTTCCCCGTAACTATCGATAAAAGTATCGACACAAATAAATATAAGCCGAATCAAACATAATGGAAAACTTTTATTTAAAAAATGACAGAATATGTCAATTTTGCAGCTGTCATATTCAAGAATCCACACTAGAATGGCAGGACGAGTTTTTTGGCGGGAACGCGGAAAAGTCATGTCGCCTTATTGTATTATTTTGTTAAATTTGTGTTTTTATCAGTGATAATTAGTAAAAAAATGTGGTATTTCATTGATTATGAGCTGAAATACGTACCACACTCATGTGGGCAAGTGATATAATGTGACGTCTCATGTCGTTCCGGGTTGTTACCTAAACTCCATAGACACCTCTAGAAAAGTCTCCACTACTTTACTGAGGTATGACTAAGACTACGTTTGGACTTGACCGCGACTTTATTGGACTATGACGTGACTACGACAGTAGCTATTTTGATATAAAAAATACTATAAAAATCAGCACGGAAATCTCTTCTAGACACGTGTCCTAGCGTCGCGGATCGCGCTCGTATCCTTGCAGTCTCTGTATGGGAGTCCGGTCTTTGGTTGCAAGCATTGCCCTCTTTCAATACTGGTAACCTTTTAGACCCAACTGCATTTCGTCTAGCTGTCAGCTTACGCTTGGGTGCAAGGTGTTGTGAAGCCCATCGCTGTCAGTGTGGTACTGCAGTTGACCAGCTCGGTCACCACGGTCTCTCTTGCTCAAGAAGCGCTGGTCGGATTGGACGCCACGCCAGCCTTAACGATGTCATACGCAGGGCTTTTGTCACCGCCAATATCGCAGCCGTACTCGAACCGAGTGGGTTGGCGCGTGGTGATGGCAAAAGGCCTGACGGCATGACGCTGGTCCCATGGAAGTGTGGACGGCCCTTAGTATGGGACGCAACTTGCGTCGATACTTTGGCACCGTCACATCTTCCTGAGACTCAGAGTAGGGCTGGAGCGGCGGCCAATTCGGCTGAGCAGCACAAGCGGCGCAAATATGCTAACCTCGGCAGTGGTTACATATTTGAGCCATTTGGAGTTGAGACTTTGGGTCCGTGGGGGCCGGGAGCTCATCTCGTTTTCAAAAGTCTTTCTGAGCGTCTGGTGGACGCGACGCGTGACCAAAATGCTGGTGTTTATTTGGCTCAACGTATAAGCATTGCCATTCAGCGTGGCAATGCTGCCAGCATGCTGGGCACGCTGCCAACTGGCAGTGGGCTTGAGCACTTGGATTATCTTTAGACCTTCAAGGGTCTGTGGATGATCCAATTGCTTTCTATGTAGTAGTAGTGTAGTATTGTCATTATATTAAAAATACTTGACACTGGCAAATGCACAACAATGCGACGCCAAACAAAAGAAGAAGAATAATGGCAGGACAGGAGTAAAAGTGACAGCTGTCATATTCTACATTCTATTCTAGATTCCATACTAAAATGGTATGACAAATGTCAAAATGATAGCTGTCAAACTTAAGAGTCTATTATTTCCGTTATTATCGATTATAAACCATTGTTGTCGTCACAATAGTGATAGAGCTCAAGGAGATCTACGTTTCGGATGGCAGATGTCAAACATAAAAGTGGATTACTTCCTTAACTATCGATGTTAGACCGTTGGTGTCTTGACAAAAGTGATAGGACTTAATAAGAACTACATATCGGATGACAGCTGTCAAGCTTTAAAGTTGAATATCTCCGTAACTATATATTATAGACCATTTTAGAGTACTTCCCGTTGACATAGAACTATGAAATTTGGCGAGAAACAGACAGAGTACTCAGAGTACCTACACATATAGGAACAAATCTAAAAATTTAACATTTTTATTTAAATCGCAAATAAATAGGGCCTCAAAAATCACAAGCTGTCCAAGTGACAGCTGTCAAATTTTTTAAGTGATTTATCTCGATTATTATCGATTCTAGACTACTGCTGTCTTCACAAGAGTGATAAAGCTCAACAAGATCTACATTCTGGATGACAGCTGTCAAACTTCAACGTGATTTATCTCGGTTATTATTGATTCTAGAATACTGTTGTCTTGACAAAAGTGATAGAGCTCAATGAGATCTACATTTCAGATGACAGCTGTCAAACATCAACGTGATTTATCTCGGTTGTTATCAATTCTAGACTACTGATGTCTTCACAAAAGTGATAGAGACCTCGACAAGATCTACATTTCGGATGACAGCTGTCAAATTCAAAAGTGATTTATCTCAGTTATTATTGATTCTAGACCATTACTTTCTTCACAAAAGTGATAGAGCTCAACAAGATTTTCATTTCGGATGACAGCTGTCAAACTTCAACGTCAACTTCAGCTTTAAATGTTGTCTCTTGTCTATTATTATTGATTTATCTCGGTTGTTATTGATTCTAGACTACTGCTGTCTTCAAAAAAGTGATAGAGCTCAACGAGATATACTTTTCGGGTGACAGCTGTCAAATTTCAACGTGATTTATCTCGGTCATTATCAATTCTAGACTACTGATGTCTTCACAAAAGTGATAGACCTCGACAAGATCTACATTTCGGATGACAGCTGTCAAACTCAAAAGTTATTTATCTCGGTTATTATTGATTCTAGACCATTGATGTCTTCACAAAAGTGATAGAGCTCAACGAGATCTACATTTCGGATGACAGCTGATTGATTCAAAGTGATTTAACTCGGTTATTATCTTATATACATTTCAATAGATATCATCTGAAATGTAGATCTTGTCGAGCTATATCACTTTTGTGAAGAAAGCAGTAGTCTAGAATCGATAATAACCGAGACAAATCACTTTTAAGTTTGACAGCTGTCATCCGAAATGTAGATCTCGTTGAGTTCTATCACTTTAGTGAAGAGAGCAGTAGTCTAGAATCGATAATTACTGAGATAAATCACTTTTAAGTTTGACAGCTGTCATCCGAAATGTAGATCTCGTCGAGCTCTATCACTTTTGTGAACACAGCAGTAGTCTAGAATCAATAATAACCGAGATAAATCACATTCAAGTTTGACAGCTGTCATCCAAAATGTAGATCTCGTTGAGCTCTGTGACTTTTGTGAAGATATCAATGGTCTAGAATCAATAATAACCGTAATAAATCAATTTTTAGTTTAACGGCTGTCATCGGAAATGTAGATCTTGTCGAGGTATATCACTTTTGTTAAGACAACAGTAGTCTAGAATTGATAATGAAATCACTTTGAAGTTTGACAGCTGTCACTTGGACAGCTGTTACTGTGACATTCGTCGTGACAAATCACACGATCTGATTTCTAACGTGTACGAGGGATTTTTGTCGTCTTCAGTTTAAGATTGAACGGTTGTCGTCAAAACCTTTTTTTTCCCCCTAAATATTCATAGAATACTCGAATACTCTAGATTTAATGTCTAAAATGCTACCGGCAACACTGGTCGCCGCGGTGTCGCCGCGACGACGCCGATGCGCCGCGGCGGTGCAGCGGCGGCACCGCCCGTGTGGCATGTCTGTAAAGCCATAATTAATCAGAAATGGTTTAGAATTCCACATCCCGTTATCTCAGACCAAATAAAAAATCAAGACAGAATGTTGAGAAACAAACAAGTGAAGCTGGCAAAACTACGCCTTGCCGTGTACAGACACGGTTACACACACATACACGTACAAGGAAACTACGCATTGACTTGATAGTTGAACTATGGTGGCGCAACACCGACGCACTCACCTAATGTATAAAAAACCGGCCTCACTTGACTGTTTAACGACGTTCTCTCTTGATTTTTTATTTACTCTGAGCCCGTTATAATTATATGAAAAATCTTGCCCAGAGTTGTCAAAACTGTCAAATATGAATTGGAATTTGACACTATCGGGAGAAAAACATAGCAACAGCCCCTGAAACGAGATATTTGTCATGTCTCTTTCTAATTCATGCAATATTAAATCAAAGCGTCTCCTTCAGATTTTCTCAATCAACCACATTATCCCTTTGCACCACGCTCTGTGCTTAGCATAGAGTTACTAGCTCTGTGTCCCACTTGTTGTAATAGCTCTGTGATATTTATAGTCTGTGGTAGCTGTCGTGTGACGTGTTAGCATTTTTTCTTTTTACTAGAATTCTGGCGTCGCATTGTGAAGCATTTGCCATTCTCATAGTACTTGTTAGCTTTATGGAATTTTCATCGTGTCCTCTAAAAAACTACATATAATTCAGTACCTACATATTATAATGAAAGAAAAGTATGTCTTTTATTTTTTTCGGCTTTTCCGCCAAAACTATTACGAACCTTAGCTAAGCCATCTACAGAACTGGTGAGAGTAAACGCACATATCAATACAGCCCATATCGATCCACGGCTGGGAATAGACATCTCTTTTATAATAAAATTAACACACTATTTATTCGGCTGGTCCACTTATCCCTACCGAGCTATCCCCCCTGGCAGGGATAAAAGGCCACATTTTCAGTCTTATTACCTTTCGCCACATTATTATTGTAGCTTTTGAGTGCGGCTTCGCCCGCGTGATACTTTAATTTTTGCGTTATTCCAAAGGAAATTTACGAGGAACAAATCAATAAACCAACAAATACACTTTCGGATATATAATATTATTATTAAGCTTCCATCTAACCAGTGGTGTTATCGCTCTTCTTATCCCCAAATCTATACAAATGCCCGCGGCTTCGCCCGTGTACCGACGGTTAATAAATGTAGAAGATATAGGGCTTTGTGACATGGAGACAGGCAGACAGACGGACGGACGAACATAACGAAATATTATTATATTTAAATATCCACGTATTACTACGGAACCATAATGTTTTTAGGTTTAGACCGAAGTTTTCGACTGTTGAAATCGAATAAAATAAATATAATACCTAACTAGGCACACAGTGGACACCACAGGTAGACACAGCTGCATTGGGACAGTAAATACAGAGCCGATAACGACACGACTAATGATCACAAATAAAAAGCAATTACTACATAAAATGACACATTTATTGACGGATTTCTTGTGAGTGAACCGGATGAGAATTCGCGGTGATGCGTTGAGGTAATCGGGGCGTGGAACGCACTTAGAGATGTTCGAACCTCGCCCCCAAAAGGACACCAGGGAAACTCTGCAATACCGACCCGGTAATTCCGGGTCAATTAAGGAAAAGGTTTAGGAAACATGCGCATCACGGCGAATTCATTTTTATTATTCTTAAAACTATTTTGCAGACAGATTTGTACAAAACCGATACATACTATGACGGCGGCATAATCACAATTAAAAAATTCCGCGCGAGTATGTTGCCGCGCGTTGCTATATCACTTAGCGCTGACGGCCGCAGAGCAAACCCGGCAGCTTAAAATCACCCGCCGGGTTTACCACCGGGCTTGCCGGTGGCATACCAGCCGGTCAGGCCGCCGATATAGTGTGTCGTGGAGCCTTTACGACGCGTCGACGTTACTTGTGTTTAATCTTTTGACCGCCATGCGACACTCGATTTTGTTTTTCTTTATGAAGCCCAGTGTGCCTGAAGTACTGGTTAAGTATGGGCGATCCTGGCGGTCAAAATGTCAGTAAAGCCAGTTGCTCGTGTGAGGCAAGCAGGCACACATCGGAACGTATACAAGATCTCAAAAACTACAACACAAAGTCGAGCGCGTTTGTGAATAACAAATAACAATCTCTAAATATTTTTTCAACTAAAATAGACACTTATTGACATTGTTAAAAAAATATAGTACATGAACTGAATTTAGTTGAGAATTAGAATCAAAATGAATACAAGGGAATCTTAAAGAATATATTCGGATAGATAATAAAAAGGCTTTTCGTAAGTGGTTATGTAAGATCTCAAAGACTTTCAATTAAAGCAGGTATCTGGGCAGTACGACGCACAGTGTCAACGATGGAGCTAAATATGTGTCTAAATAAGGAACAGAATTCACGAATATTTTGTACGGATCGATGTAACAATTTTCACAATATTGTTGATTTATCAAAAATGGTAGAGCCATTTTCGATAAAATTTAAATGGGACCAATTTCGATGTATACCCTTTCCAATAAAAAAAGTATTATTGAAATCGGACCACTATGAAAAAAGTTATGCGTGGTTATACATAAAAAAAATATACGCGTCGAATTGTCTCAAATCTCAATTGTATCAACATTATTTTGGCTAGTATTACTTCGCTAATGAATAAATGTGCCCGCCAACGTATTCCTTCATCGCTGTGCCCCGCGCTTAATAAAAAAAATATCGTAGATAAAAGAAATAATAAAGTTAAAATAAATTCACAGTGTCTTCTTACATCTAATAACACATATTTCTTAAACATAATAACATCTTACAGTACTTTGTTATTTTTGGTATTGAATATTCTATGTTAAATTAACGCTAAGCCTCCATGAGGCTCTAAATATTAGAACTATTTAAACATAAAAAAAATCAAATTCAATTTTAAACCCTTGACATTAATTATTAGCACAAATTACACAGATCTTTTCGTCCTCTTATATTAGATCCCCAGATTAGTCGAGTGCGCCACTCAGTGCTTCTTAAAAAAATATGAACGCTGCACGCTCCATCCCGTCCTTGCCAGGACATCCTAATCGTACTATATTCCTCTTGCGCTGATGTCTGCGCGTAAGAATAAAGACATCTAATCGACTCTTGAAACTTGAATATCTCTAGCGATAACGTCGGTCGTGCGTTCGAAAATGTACTGCATACTTCAAACAGCGCGGATAAGCGGACAACATATTTTTGTTTGTAGCTGTTACTATATATTGTGTACAGTAATACTATTATAGCGTACTATATTTCACCTGCGCTGCTGTCACCTCGTATCAACGGCGCAGCTCGGGCCAACTAAAACCAAGATAGCGCGTAGTGCGCTGTCTGCACATTATGTAGTCCAATGCGAACAGTGAGGATGTACGAATAGTAAACAAAAAAAAACTCAGTCCGTTCGTCCGCATTACGCGCTGTTTGAAGAACGTAGTACACTTTCGAAGGCATGACTGACTTAGTGCAACGGTATTCAAGTTTCAAGAGTTGACTCAGCGGAGTCTTGATACTTCTTTGTGAACATATCACGAGTTATTAATGAATACGACTAGTTAGGCAACGTTTGGCATCCTGAAAAGTGAAGCTTAGCAGCCTCTTACAAACATTTTGCCATCTTACCGTTGAAGAACATGCCAAAAATCGTTTTTGCGACAAAAATAATGGACTTTAATGGTATTTCGTTTTAAGATGGTTTGCCAATTTTTAAGACGCCATCGAAAATTTAATAGCAACTTAAAATATTTTTTTAAATTGGGCAAAAGCATTTTGGTCACGCGTCGCGTCCACCAGACGCTCAGAAAGACTTGAAAACAAGATGAGCTCCCGGCCCCCACGGACCCAACGTCTCAACTCCAAACGACTCAAATATGTAACTACTACCGAGGTTAGCATATTTGCGCCGCTTGTGCTGCTCCGCCGAACTCCGAAAGCCGCCGCTCCAGCCCTACTATGAGTCTCAGAAAAATGTGACGGCGCCAAAGTATCGACGCAAGTTGTGTCCCATACTAAGGGCCGTCCACACTTCCATGGGACCAGCGTCATGCCGTCAGGCCTTTTGCCATCACCACGCGCGAGCCCACTCGGTTCGAGTACGGCTGCGATATTGGCGGTGACAAAAGCCCTGCGTATGACATCGTTAAGGCTGGCGTGGCGGCCAATTCGACCAGCGTTTCTTGAGCCAGAGAGACTCTGGCTGTATTGGTCAACAAATTGGACCCCTAGCCCACCAAGCCTAACAGGCAAGGAGGCTTGTAGCCACGCCCTTTCACTCATGTCAGTATTCAAAACCGATACTAGGGTCTGCTTTACAACATCGTCTAAACTCAAAAGGAGCTCATTGTGTTTCCACAATGGACTATATCGTAAAGCATACATAAATTTTGGACCAAACAGACAACATCTTATATTGGTAAACGCCATGTGGGCGTTAAATTTGAGTAGCCTACTAGAGACACTTAAAAATTTTTGAATCTTTCTTGAACGAAAGGCGGAAAAGACTCATCTAAAATCGACGAACCCAGAAGGCAAAGAGAACACTTGTCTACGGATTTGATATTAGGTGCCAAAATATTAAATTTATTAACTTTCTTGTGCTATGAAAGAGAGAGCAATATTTTTGCTATTAAATTTACGATGGCACCTTCAAAATTGGCCACAATATAATATGTATAACGTCTATCTCGATAAAAATTATCTCCTTCATTGGTTTATGATATCGCGTTTACATACTGGTCATATTGGATTAATGTAGAAATGTTTGTACTTCAATATGTGCATCGCCTATTGTATTGTGAATACAATGATCGAGCCAGCACTTAAATACCAACCAAAGTTTGAATTATAATGAAAAATCAAGAAGATCTATACTACTCGCATAATTATTTGAAGCACCATTAAGGAAGATGATTTTGAAGGTACACCAAATTAATATATTAGATATAATTAATCATACAATTTCGTTGTGCGATTTTTTCCCACACCAATGTACAATTCCAAAGTTAATACATACCAATAGCATTAAAATTATAGACACACACAAACAGTACCTTTTCAAATAGTTCTTTTGTACAAATTTCAGTAAAAAACTTAAAAAAAAAGGAAGTAGAAAAACAGTTTTAATGAGATAGTTTGGAATGTAAAAATACATTGATCAAAAATTTTGCTGGAATGCTCAAAAGTTTTTGATATTAGAGAAGCAGTATTTCATGAAATTTGGCACAGGTCTAAATTGTTTAACATAAATTATAAAATAACCAATCTGATAAATATAATAAGTCTTCATTATTTAAATAAACTCTAACGAAAAAATTGTATAAAATAAACACCCTTAAAACAATGATGTAGTAAATAATACAGGTACAATTACCCTATGCAATATTAGCGTAGAGAGACTTGGAGCATTCAAATTCATTCTGTTTAGGCGGTGGTGTCTGTATTTATTTTATTTTAATACAATTTAATGATAAATTACCAAGTCTCTCATTCGATAACCGATACCCTTAAATAAAAGTGTTGTTTCCAAATTGCAGAGAAATTCAGAATTTATACAGTCATAATTGAGAACAACCATAATTGAGAACAACTTTTAATATACACCAGCGAAATAGCGAAAAAAGGTTAACGAAATTTTTGTTATAGAATGCTAAGAAAGTAAAAGTTTTTCATATTGTTGAGTACAGACACTTCTGAAGTCGCTGCAGCTTGCAAAGTAACATCTTGTATAACGCTGAACACACGCCCACTAGTTCGCGCCGCAGGAATTGCACCAATTGGTAATGTTTATAAGATCGTATGAAATGTCGCGCTCTTATCCGCGCCAAACACCCTACTTTTTCGTTAAATGTAGGCCGATTGACGTCTCCGACGCAACGCGACCTGCGGTTCGCACTGTTGGGAGTTCATCACTGTACATAGTTCAGTGACAAGATTATTTTAAATATCAAAACAGTTTAACCTTTTGGAGCGCCACCACATATTTATTAGTATTTTATATTTTTGTGGCTCAGTTTTACATCGACTATAGACGTCGTTGGCACCCTCAAGTACTGGTCAAGTTTGTGTCTTTGGCGTACAAAAGGTTAAAACTATGAAACATATAACACCGACAGTATTGAAGCTTCAAACGCGCGTTCTATCGAGGCACAAATAAACGTTGCCCACGGACAGAAATTCGAAACGTGTGGAACAGTCCCACCGTGAATGTACCTTAGTATAAGATTATAACAATAAAAAACTATGTTAGTTTTAGTATGGTTCAATTTTTTTTGCCAAGCTCCCCTAGCGGGAACCTAGGAAGGCCAACAAGAATGTATGGACTAAACTACCCTAGTATTCGTTTTATAAATATTTTCATAGTAAGGTAGGTTTCTGAATTCTGTCGGCACTTTGTGCTGTTGGGCATTGTGCTTTATACAGAGTTATTTCTTATCAATTAGCATCCTTCTAGCGGCTTATACTTTACATCAAAACTAACAACTTTTGTTCTGCGACTTTTGTCAAAACTCAAAAAAATCAGCTGTTCCATACATTATGTCCCTCTATTCCCACTAGTTCAGTTGTCCAGTTCAGTTAACTGAACTAGTGAGATTTTTTTTCTCGTTTGTTCAGTCAACTGGACTAGTGAGATTTCTTTTCTCGTTTGTTCAGTTCAGAAATAGAAAAAAAATAATTAGGTAGGTACCTAGGTTACCTACATTTACTCAAACGAACATTTTAATTTTTTTTTATTTACTGTACACTGGTAGTGACGTTTTTATGTATGTTAACTCTTTACTTCTCACCAATAGAGTGCTGACCACTTAAAATCGACGTGTAAAGCTCGGTGTATTCGGGAGGCGCCACAGAACTAATAATTATGCAGAAGCTTGGCATCATGCGGTCAACGGCATGTTTAAAATAAGACCAGCAACAATTGTTCAATTTTTTAATAATATAAAACAAGATGCAGCGTATTTTGCAGTACTCACTTACAAAAAAAAATACAAAGAAGAGGACAGAAATTCAAATCGAAGACGACGAATTCATTCGTCATGTACAAATGCAGTTACTAAATGGCGAAATTATTGTAGCTATTTACCTTTTTGGAAATTTTTTGCGTAAATTAAATTAATAATAATAAATGTAACAAGGTGCAAAAGCTAGTCTTATTTTCAATTGAACAAACGAGAAAAAAAGTCTCACTAGTTCAGTCAACTGAACTGGACAACTGAACTAGTGGGAATAGACGATTATGTCGAGGGTGAACGATATGATTTGACAAAAATCGTTGAACCAAAGTTGTTAGTTTTGATTTACAGAATAATTCCCTAAAATGATGCTAATTGATTAGAAATAACCCTGTATATTTTGGAATAATAAACTTCTTTCTTTCGCGCACTAATTATAAAGAAAAATGCAAAGTAAGATTTAAAAAAGTACTGACTATGAATTATAAAGCCGCGGGTATCAAGTAACTAGTCAACAATGTGACATGATCATTTTTTTAACTCCTAGTCAGTATTTTCATATTTTAAAATATATATACCTACGCATGTGCACATGAGTTAGTCGGCGACCGTATATCGACTTACTTATACCCAACAGACATTCTACAATCCTGCAAAAATGAATTCCACCCGAGCCAGACTAATAGCATTCAAGTATAAATTGTATAAAAAAAACTATGAAAATACAGCCTAGCTATTGTGGGTCGATTACTCAGATATTTTGAAATGTGTAAATCTTATTACTACTATTTTTTATTTTAGCATGTACAATAAGATGTTGTATGACCTTAATAACCAATATTGTACGTAATATGAATAAATAAGTCGTTGTAGACGATTAACATTTTTTAAAAGGAAGAAAAATTTTGATAGCTTGTTTTTCTTTCAAGGATATCTAAAAAAATATAGTGCCTGTTTTGCAGATGCACCCAAAATATCTACATTTCATTAGCTATCCAATAAAGTATAACAACTTAAGGTTTTGATAAAAAATCATAGGAAAAACTTCATTTTATTAATTACTTTAGTGAATTTCAGAAATAGTAATCCAGACAGACAAGTAGATAAATTGGCTATTGGGTCAGTTGGCTGTCACCTAGAACATTTTTAAAGCTTTTGATAGAGCCTGACACGAGAGCCTTATTGGCGAGCTTCTACCTTACGGCCTGTCTGCTGATTTCTTGAGGAATTAGTTATCGGAGAAACCGGAGGAATTAGTAATAAGTAGTAATAAGACTTACACATTTCAAAATATATAAGCTAAGTAGCCTGTAACCCTGTATAGTTAATCGTTGTTACCAAAATATTTAATTAAATAATAGGCATTATGACTAAAAAAATATAATTAGTCCGTCAGATAGATTATCAAAAAAATTTAATATTTGACACGTATTTTTTCTTTTGTCAATTAAACTAAAATTGGCGAAGATATAGCACGTTAAAGTTCGCGTTCACGAGTCACAAACAAATTAGAATTTTGTCAGAGAAGTGACGCCGCGACCCCCACTCCTACATTTTTACAAGGTTTATTTTTTAAAGAGTTATCTTTGTGATAAGCATTTCAAAAATCTGAAGCGAACGCAGGATTTGAACCTGCCCCTTCGGATCACTAGCCTGACGCTCTAACCAACTGAGCCAGCCCGCCTCCTACGCAAGCTTCAAATTTCTGAAGTGCTTACATTTCCCAACTTATAGCGTTGGTGGCGCCACCTGTGATACCCGTATTAGACAGGTTATCACTCAACTAGAAGTTATTAGAACTTCTAAAGATTGACGAGAGATGACGCACTGCTAAATCAATGTTATGATTTTATTTTGAGTGCTTTCCACACTAGATTTTTATCTCAAAGAGTTATCTTTGTGATAAGCATTTCAAAAATCTGAAGCGAACGCAGGATTTGAACCTGCCCCTTCGGATCACTAGCCCGACGCTCTAACCAACTGAGCCAGGTTTATTTTTGTCATTTGTTATTTGACTGACAGTAGAATACGAAATACGTGTAAAATATTTTTTTTTTATTAAAAAGCTAATTATAATGATGATTTTTTACCCAGTCATCATGCCTTTATTGTAATATTCTACCAGAATGCCTGTCAGTGCAACTTAGGTGTATTTTGTAGTTTTGCAAGCTTGTCTTAAACGTGGCTAAGACATTCTAAACATTATTACATTATTATTATCAATCGATTTTATCATATTATGTATTATTGTTATTTTTTACCTAAATAATGAATATTTCCTCGTGATTGGTTAAAATGTACTCGGCGAACCGATTGATGGGCATAACACAGTTCAATGAGAGGCTTCCTTCTGGGGCCCACAAGAAGCAGGGACCGAACACCACAGCTAGATTAGTCACAGTCATTTTGTTCAGGCAGCTCATATCGGCAACCTGGAAACCAATAAAATATATATCAAAAATCTCTAGTTTTATAGTGGGCTATTTTTTAAACCCCCGATGCAAAAACGATGAAGTGTTATAAGTTTGTCGTGTCTGTGTCAGTGAGGCACCGTCGCGCTCCCGAACGACAGAACCCGATTTTGATTTTGTTTTTTAGTTTAGAAGGTGAATTAGGTAGTCAGGAAGTCTTATATGTGTAACATCAAAATAGTTCTTTATCAGCTCTTTTGTTAGCTGCGGTAGGAATGAAGACGATTATTTTACATACAATGTTTCTCAAATTGTGGGACGAGACCTTCAAGGGGTCGTGAAGCCTTACTAAAGGGGGCCTCGCTTAAAAGGAGTTAGATATTTAGGTAGAACTAGGATACAGCTTCGAAATGAAAATAAGTTGTCTAGTCATAGTCAAGTCTACTGCATGTCGATACACGCGTATGACAGGCTTCCGTAGATAGTAACGACAATTTTTATGATATCATTAGATGATTGAAAAAAAAAAGAAGATGATGAAAACATAATTGGTTAAAAAATATGGTTCTGAGGTCCATAATCTTTGAGCTGTGTGCAAATTTAAAAATACGGACACAACGAAATTATAATTATAAGGGTTCCTTGTTTTACTATGGAACCATACAAATCATAAATGTAGTTTTATTTAATCAAGTCTTTAAAATTGATTAATTTTGACTCTTAGGGAGTCGCTAAAACAGTTGCAAAAACATACAGGGGTCGCATATTCAAATAGATTAAAAAACGTTTAAATTATAACAAATAATCACTGGTACGTACTCTCCACAAAAACTGGACAATATATTTAAGAAGCTTGTAGTTTTCTAGCGGCAGTTTCTCAAGCAGAAGTATTTTTGTCATTCGTGGCTGTTGGTTCTTGGGCCAATCTGGAACAAAGAGTGAAAGTTTCAAATGGGAAGAAATATATTCATTTTGTTCCTATTTATGGAGCATTAATTTCCTCACATACATTTCATGATTTTAGGATTGTAAATCTACAGAATGCAAACCTACAGGACAGCATGCAGAGCAAAAAGAAAAAAAAATGCACAATTAAAATCATCTGATAGCGGGCTAATCTTTAATTATTTATTTTTTCATTTCGAATAGGTTCGCGTTTGACTACACACTGCCTGATGTTGAGCAGATGTGCGGTCTAGGGTGTAGCAGGCTTACCTAGAAGATACCTATTATTCGGGATTTGAAGACACCCACGTTGTACTTTAGCATGAATTCAGACGCAGGGAAAGCGTTCCACATTCTGGCTGTTCGTATGAGGCATGAGGATTCGAAACGCTTGGTTCTAACGCGCGGAATGTCCACCATAAAAGGGTGGCGCTTTGGTCGCGTCTAGCCGTACGATAGAAGAAAGGGGCAGGTGGGATCAGATTGTGCAACTCCTAGGCGCACTCTCTGAAGTGTATCCGATAAAAGGCTGATAAACACGCTACTTAAAACGGAAAGAAATATTACGAAGACAAGCCGGTCGCTAGTATAAAACGTTGAGCTTACTTTCAAACTGTACTATCTCGTCGAATAGCCTGTACGTGAGTATTGGCTCTTCTAAGTATCGCAAAAACGTCTTCAGCAGTACCGCGGCGCAGTGGGGATCGTTGTTGAAGTTCACTTTCTCTCCGCGGTTGCATTCGGCCACCATTCGGGCCAGAACCGTCTGCGACGTAGATCTCCGGAATATACCCTCCGTAGCTAAACCTGATAACACAATAAAGAAACAAAAAATTGGTTGTCTGTAAATTCGGCTTACGGCTCAGACCAAATAAAAAAGTCAAGACAGAACGTCGTGAACAGACAAGTTCACGACGTTCTGTCTTGACGAGCCAAGGCGTAGTTTCGTGTTTCGAATCACGAATAAAAGTAAAGACAAAAATAGAATCTTCACTAGAACTGATTTTCATGAGGTAGGTAGGTGACCTTAAAAATGTAGATTGGTTAATATGCTCCTTGGTATGAAGACTTGCCGTAATGAAAACGAGATAAGATCATGTCGCTGACTGTTATTTTAACCCATACAAAACTCAACCGTGAAAAACACTACATTTCTTTAAACGGATACAATTATTAGAAAATCACAAAAAGCTCTAAATTTTGGAAATTTTATAGTAAAAAAATGCCGTCCTCATATGGGGCCACTGGGCTCATGTGGTGTAAAAATTTTCGAAATACGAGTATTTATTTACGATGCGCAGTGTTCTCACACATTTTTTGCATAACCATCGAGCTTGTTTATGACATACAGCACACCGAAATTGTTATGAAAGTTTGTCGGGGTAGTGACCCAAACCATCATGCAGTAGCCTTGGCACTAAAGATGGTGCTGGACGCAGAGTCACACAACTTGTGTGCCTCAAGTGATGACGAGTAAAGATACCACTGAAATTGGAGTCGATCCATCTTTCTGTCATTGGTTAGAAGGTGCAGCCGTCATGTGTTTGCCTTAGCTAGAGACGTAAACAGGAGACACCATCATTTTTTGCCAGTACACACTGCTGTACTGGCAAAAAATGTACAGGGAAATTGACTAATCAACTTGATCGACCCCGCCCGTACCCTTGTTATAGCTTTGATAACCATGTTACCATGCAGGATGCTATCGTCCACCTTTATCTTCTTTACGGTACTCTATCTCTTCACTCTTTCAGAGGAAAAACCTTCTCGTAGTTTAACCCCATCGTACAGTTACTGTTGTCCAGCAAACGGACGAACGAAATCTGATTGACTTTGTCGAAACAGTCAAACTCGGAGCGTTTTTTTTTCTTTATATCCTTTACGGATACTAGAGAGCACATTTCCTAGTCTTACCATCGCGAACAGCGACAGCTGCAGTTGTCTGTACATTTGTGTCCCTCTTCATCTACATTCGTTGACTCTCCCTGGTTTGTCTCGTGGAGTCGTGGCATACTATCGCTTTGTTTATTGTCTTCATCGCCATTTATTTCATCGGTAAGCAAACTTGGTTCAGGAGGAATCGCGACTAAATCTATATCTGCACCGTCATCTTCTTCATGCAAATCAGCTTCAAGAGCTTTTTTAACCTTATGGTTATTCATAACAGCTATGGAATATCCCTAGGATCATTGTTTATACGAAATTAACTTGTCGACAAAAATACGAAAAATGTTACTTCCAATGTGCCCATTGGCGCCAATTGGGGGCACTGATATAAAACTACTCCTTATAATATGAATACTTGAGTTTTTCACAGCAATGTAATTTTATTATATTCGGCGGGTCCATATGGTTAAATCAAAGCAGAAGGTTTAAAATAACTATGCGGTTCAGTACTTATTCATGAATAAGGTGGTATTTTATATAATGACTTGTATGGAGGCCAAGTGAGGATGTTTATGTCGTTGCGTACCTATTACGAATTCATAAGAGCAGCAGTTATAGCAGTTATTACAAATTATGCCAAAATTAACTAATTGCTATCTCGGTGTGCTATAATAAAATATATTCTATTTCATGTTAAATAAAATATAAAATACACTTTCAACTTGCAGAGGGGAAGTCCACATATAGGCGTATAACGGCTGCAAATTGATTCCTGTACAATTTAGACACTTACTTTCGGGCTTGCAGAGGAAGTCCACACATTGGCGTACAATGGGCGGCACGTTGTCCTGCATGTCGGGGTTATGCTCGCGAATAAAGTCGAGAGTAACGCTGAACTGTTGCGTCGGTAGCGGCTTGGACTCCTGGGCCGGCGCCGGGGCCGGCGGTGGCGCCGCCGCTGCCTGAGCAGCGAGCGCTGCACGCGCCATACGAGGATTCTTCGCTAACAGCTGCTGGTCGTGTCTGTACACAAACCAACATCGTATTGAGCATAAAAAGCTACGATTCTAAAAAACTATTCTATTCTTACTTCGTACAGAAGCAATTAAGGATAACTCTAAAACTACTGATCTAAAAATAATAAATCATTAATCATTTAAAGATCAAATTTAAATGGGACCACAAGAGCAACACCAGCTATCAAATAATAATCGGCCAAGTGCGCGATATACCCCTTAATATATTTTATTTCAATTGAATTATAGGTGTAGGTCTGAAAATAGGTCGTAAAATATTTTTATACCTAGGTGATAGGTTTATTTAAAACAACGTTTGCCGGGTCAGCTAGTAATTTCATAAAATATATCTGCTTATAACCCCTAGCCCCCTCGAAATAGAATCTAAAGATGCTCATGAAAGCGCTGATGTACAAGATTATTTTGTCAAAAATTAGCATGACTGACTTCACCCGTGTACAGAATTCGCGAATATTTCGCACGGATCGATGTAGCATTTTTTACATTATTATCGATTTATCAAAAATGGCTAAGCCGATTTCGATAAAATTTAAATGGGACCAATTTCGAAGAGTACTCTTTCCAATAAAAAAATAATTATTGAAATCGGACCACTATGAAAAAAGTTATGCGAGGTTATACATATAAAAAAAATATATAATATATATACGCGTTGAATTGTATACCTCCTCCGGTGGTTCGTCGGTCAAAAATGAAAAAGTGCTCTAAGCCCCCCTTTTTTTTTTTTTTTTTTTTTTTTTTTTTTTTACGAGGGGGAAATCTTCCAAAGATGCCCGACCGCTTTGGGGTGCAGTCGGGTTATGTGGGATTGTACCCACTAAAACCCCCTCGGTGGCCAGCCTATGTGCCTTCTTGGGAGCCCCGGGATCTCCAAAAGGAACGCACCGGTGCTCCCGGCACTTCGTGTGTCTACTCGCCTGGTAGTAGACCAGGCTTGTGCGGTCCAGTACGACAGCGTTGCCACAACGCTGCCGTCCTTCTCGGGCCCGCTTGAGTGGATGGCCAGAGCCCCAACTCTAACCACCCACGAGCCCAGGGGTCCCCTTTTAGTAGGCTCTTACTACAGGCAGGGGATACCGATGCCGTATTCTAGTGCCCCGGCATCAGGGCAAGTCGGTCAAAAATGAAAAAGTGCTCTAAGCCCCCTAATAAGTTATAAACGTTATAAGGGAGCTACGTTAAAAATTACAACATAATGATTATGCAACTAGCATACCCGGCAAACATTTTTTTTGCCATAAAGAAAAATTCTGGAGAGGGAAACTTTTATCTGGAGAGGGTAAAAAAATTGCCTACTTACCTACGACCTATTCTCAGACCTGTCAAATATACACAAAACACGGTCAAGCAGTTTTGATTAGCGTGATTTTGAAAGCGTACCGTAAAGGTGGGTTTACATTTGTCTGACGTGTCGTCTTGTGACTCATCAAAACGGTATCAGATGACGATTGTACTAGTGCGATGTGACGTGTCGTGATGGGATCTGACGTGTCGCATCAGAAGAACGGTAATGATCGCTAACAGTATTCCGTCTTCATACAAACAGTCTGAACGCAGATCATCCCACGCGCCTCGGAATTCGGTATGCTCTCGGTGTGCTAGTCTAGTCAGTCGAGGCGCGTTGTAGTAACGAACGAACGTGTGGATTTGTAACTAGTAAGTTTGCGATTTACATTTTTAGGGTTCCTTGTTTACCTGCGGAAACCCTAAAAAAAAAACACAATATGTATTTTTATTGAACGCTTCCTTTTTCATTCACAATAAAGGCGATGTTCCCAAACCTGGCTCAAGTCTGACACAAATTTAGGTATGTGTAAAAAATATAACGAAACACAAATAAATACTGATAAAATTCAGACGCTTTTGAAAAGATGCACCATATTTATAATTATCACAGGCTTAGCAAGTCATGTTTTGAATTTTACCACTGAAATTCCCTACGGACGCTTCGATGATATATGATAGGTTGTAAAGTCTTAGAATAATAAGCCCTGCTTTGTACATATTAGAGAGCTGTACTGTACTGTAATAGCCATTTTAATAGTCCAATATTAGAGAGCCAACTCATAATATTTAATTGTTTAAAAAAACGTGGCGTCAGATTTTGAACATTACTGCCGATTGTCTTCTTTCTTACATCCATGGTCTTTCTTACATCAGTGGATCCACAACATAGTGGATGTTTCTAATGGTGGGCAGTATGGCTAATGTAAAACTAAAAAAATGTGTGGTTCTTAATTAACTGTTGGATTACGAAACACTGTGCCGGAGCGACTTAAGTTGTTTTTTCTCCCTATTATGATTCACCGTCAGTCATTGAGCCAAAGCCCCGTACAAAAAAAACATGTCCTTTCTTTTTGTAATCAATATAAAAAAATTACACAATAACAAAACTTGTCCTTTCTTTTTTAATCAATATAAAAAATTTACACAATAACAAATAGAAACTAGAAAGAAACCCAAGTAGATAAAGATTAAGTAGATGAAATTAAAATACTGAAGGCGGGCAGCCCTAGCGCGTGATACGTTCTGCGTGGCTTCGCCACGTGGCGCTGTAGGTATATATTATATTTCAAGGACAGGGCCGAGTCACAATAATGTTAGGTACCATTGACGAGACAGTAAAACTCGCCGTTAACCTCTCTTTGTCTATTGACTGGATGAAATAAAGTCTTTTATTTTTTTTATTTTTAAGTGTTGCCATGATTAAAAATTAAACGTCTTCATAATCTGAATCAGAATCGGATGACTCTTGAGAGAGCATTGCAAACGTTGTACCTTTCCAAAAGCTACGGCTGTACTGATCCAAAATATCACCAGAAGGCGTCAACACGACATTATATGTGTAATGTATACGCTAGCCGTCACGTCATGACAAAGCATGTGTCGTCACATCAGACGAATCCACCTTAAGGTAAGCTTTCGAAATCACGTTAAAAACAAACAATGTTTCAATTTTAAAACTTCCAGCTATTTCGGAGATCAAACGTAAAAGTTTGGCAATTTCGGCAACAAGGATTTTGGTAGGATTCCTCGTAGAAAGTAGAAACCTTAAAAAATGAAAAGCAGTGATGGAAGTTGCTCAATGTTTGGCAAACGGGCTATATTGTTATGAAGTACTAGCTTTTACCCGCGGATTCGTCCGCATGATAGGTATTAGTCAAAAATAATAGGCCAAGTGCGAGTCGGACTCGCGCACGAAGGGTTCTGAACCGTATGGGATTAATAATAAATGTGTAAATACATACTCTAATGCTACTCTAATGAATTTATGTTATAATAATAATAATCGCAGGGGTGGCTATGTGGCGAGCCATCGGTGAGTGGCGACACCGCGAACCCTGGGGTCCGAGTTTTTTATTAAGCCGCCTAAAGACCTCTGACATGGCAATACAGCTAAAACAACCGGGACCTACAATTTAACGTGTCGTCCGAGCCACGGTATCGCTCAGATATAGATGCCACCCGCAGTCACCCATGCAGGGACTGACCGTGCTGAAAGTTGCTAACTCTGGTGATGGTGACAAACACCTAGTCAAATTACGCCATGAACGCTACATTTTTGAAATGAATATACAACTAAATCCTGCCTGAAACTCACACAAAGCCACGCGTTGTTGCAGCTAACTTTATTTCCGCCAACTTGTGTGACGTTGCCTATACCGTTATTAATATCGAGTGAAGAACGGCTAAAAATACAGGTTTGTTGTATGGGAGCCCCCCTTGAATGTTTAATTTGTTCATTCTTTAGTATTTGTTGTTATAGCGGCAATAGAAATACATCATCTGTGAAAATTTCAACTTTCTAGCTATCACGGTTCATGAGATACGGCCTGGTGACAGACAGAAAAACATACAGATGGGCGGACAGCCAGCGGAGTCTTAGTAATAGGGTCCCGTTTTTACCCTTCGGGTAAGGAACCTTAAAAAGAATTATCAAAATCGGTTCACCTACAAAAAAATTCTAGAAATAAATACGCCTTTTTTGCAAAATAATGGTCATCAAACATTAATACTCACTCTCGCACACTATCCGGAATGGGTATCTTGTCTAACCTCAGATACTTTTGAAGTTCATGGAGATAGTTCACATAGGTGATTTTTCTCCCAAATTTCACTGATATCACTGGCAGGAACATTTGCCATAGTATACGTATGGTATTGGTCGGGTGCACGAGATAGAGTGCTTTAAGGTTCTTCTTGAATTTTCTATCTAGGGCTTTATAAGCCTCCCAGAACCATGCCCACGGAGGTCTGCTTTCACTTGTTATTCCATGGTGAAGGTAAACTATCGCGTAATCTTGTTCCACGAATTTGTCCAAAGTAAATATAAGGAATCTGAAAACAAAGTAATATAGTAAATAAATATTAGGGGCTATACACACGGCCTCTGACACCAAACTAAGCAAAGCTTGCCATATTGCTGCCAGAGACTGATATACTACATATACATATTTTTAAATACATAGATAGACAAATAAACTCTTTATTGCACACCAAGAAATAAACAAAGATACATAAACAGTGTAACAATGGGCGGCCTCATCACTGATAGCGATCTCTGCCAGGCAACCTTAGGATGGCGAGGATAGAAAGCGTATAAATAATGGACGGAAATTATTATAATCTGTCCATAAAAGACGGAGTATTCGCGTAACAGTTAAGAACCTCCTTTTATCCTCCTGTTAAAAAGAAATATCAAGAAAGGAAGTAACTCACTTGAGCAGCGAGTCCGGCGGAACCTCTTTGGTTGGCGGAAGCCTGCACGCTGACACAACTATTACGAGACGGCCGAGTTGATCGTCCCCGGCCACCTCGAATAGCCCAGAACGGATAAGCTGCGAGAAGCAGTCCGTGTCTCCCTCGATCTGCTCGAAGTACGCACTTTGATGCGGCCCGAGGTTCATCTGCCACTGAAAAATGATAATAAGTACAGGTCGCAGCAAACAAGTTTAGCGCTGAGCTAAGTGTGGAGGGGATGGCTGCGCATGGGTTGTGGCTACACTAAACCCACGATTTGTATTTTTTCTAGTTTAGCAATAATAAAGTGCTTTTATCGTTATTTTACTTGCATTCGTAGATGATTCTTCCACATTAATCTCCTAATTTGCAAAAATTAAAAATTATAACCTACCAGTAAGACCAGGTAGTAGGTACAATGTGACAAAAAACCAGACGCAGTGTCAGCCCGAGCTTTCATTAGAACTTAAGGTGTAGGTTTAAACAAGTTTAATATCAACTTCAGTAGGATTAAGACGTGCCTAGCATCGGTACATTAAATATAAGTTTTAGAATTAATTAAATTGTAATTTTTAAAAAGAGAATCAAACGCTCTCGAAAGTTAACTGGCGCAGCCGGTAGGGTAGCTGGCTGTTGTCATCGCGGAGTAAATTTCTCAAATAGTGAATTCTCTAGTGAGTGGCAGCAAAAAGTTTTAACGGCCTACCTAGAAAAACCTAGAGTCAGTGCACCCGTTAACCAGCTATCCTCGAACCAAAGAAATACGTTACTTCGAGCAGACAGAGAAACATGGCGATTGGACTGTGAGTACAAGTAAAATCCTTCTACTTCCTTTCTTTCCCATCATTTCCCTGATTTTTGTAAATTAATTAAGTATTTCCGACGAAAACGACGACCTCTCTATGATAGTTAACTTAGATAGACCAACCGAACAAACGACTAACAGATCGAACGACAGTGACTCTGGCACTATTATACTTTCCGACTCGAATCGAACCGCTACAGCTAGCCCTATAAGTTTATCCGACGACGAAGACATAAATGAACAGTTATTACGTAAAGAATCTCAATGGCAAGTTAGGTCCAAAACCGAATCTAGCCATCCATCCATCAGCCAAAGGACGTCCACTGCTGGACATAGGCCTCCCCTATGGATCTCCAATAAGACCGGTTGGAAGCGGCTTGCATCCAGCGCGATCCTGCGGTCTCAATGAGGTCATCCGTCCACCTTGTGGGTGGACGTCCTACGCTGCGCTTGCCGGTACGTGGTCTCCACTCGAGAACTTTTCGACTCCATCGGTCATCAGTCCTCCGCGCTACATGCGCTCCGATACTACGCTACTCCGCGCCGATGTGCCCTGCCCATTGCCATTTCAACTTGCTAATCCGTTGGGCTATGTCGGTAACCTTGGTTCTTCTACGGATCTTCTCATTCCTGATTCGATCCCTCAGAGAGACTCCAAGCATAGCCCTCTCCATAGCTCGTTGGGCTACTTGGAGCTTACTGATAAGGCCCATAGTGAGAGACCACGTTTCTGTGCCATAAGTCATCACTGGCAACACATACTGGTCGAAAACTTTCGACTTCAGGCACTGAGGTATGTCGGACGAGAAGACGCTACGCAATTTTCCGAACGCTGCCCATCCGACTTGGATTCGGCGATTGGCCTCTTTGTTGAAGTCGGACCTACCTAACTGTACTACTTGTCCTAGGTAGACGTACGAGTCAACGACTTCAAGAACCGAGTTTCCAACAGAAATCGGGGTGGGTAAAACATGGGAATTACACATGACTTTCGTCTTGTCCATGTTCATCTTAAGACCCACCTGTTGAGAAACCCGATTGAGGCCTTCGAGCATCGTGCCGAGCTCTTCCATCGATTTTGCCATGACTACTATATCGTCGGCAAACCGAAGGTGGGTGAGGTATTCGCCATTGATATTGATGCCGAATCCTTTCCATTCCAGGAGCTTGAAGGCGTTCTCCAAAGTAGTCGTAAACAGTTTCGGAAAAATTACGTCTCCCTGTCTTACGCCTCTTTTTAACGGGATCGCCTTGGAGCTCTCTTCCTGTACTCGGACCGACATAGTGGCGTTATTATACAAGCACTTCAACACTTCGATGTACCGATAGTCAATACGGCATCGTTGGAGAGACTCGAGCACAGCCCATGTCTCGACCGAATCAAAGGCTTTTTCATAGTCCACAAACGCTAAGCAAAGTGGCAGATTATACTCTTCGGTCTTCTGTATAACCTGCCGCAGCGTATGAATGTGATCCATAGTGCTAAAGCCTTTTCGGAAACCGGCTTGTTCGCAAGGTTGAAAGTCATCAAGCCTGCGATCGAGACGGTTCGTAATGACCCTTGAAAACAGCTTATAAACATGGCTCAGAAGTGAGATGGGTCTGTAGTTCTTCAATAAGGTGTTGTCACCTTTCTTGAAAAACAACACCACCACGCTTCTGTTCCATGCTTCTGGCGTGATGCCCTCGAGGACGATGGTGTTGAAAAGCTTCTGGAGGACTTTTAGTACCGGTGTTCCACCCGCTCTCAGCAGCTCTGATGTGATACCGTCATCACCCGGCGCCTTGTTGTTCTTAAGCTGATTCAGGGCCATTCTAATCTCGTACAGGCTGATGTCCGGGATATCTTCGGTGAAGTGTCGGGTCAGCTTGGCTCTTGGATCTTTGGCCACGCTGCTAACAGGCTTAGCGACCGAAGCGTATAGCTGTCCATAGAACCCTTCGATCTCCTCCAATACCTCGGCCTTGGTCGACGCTACACTGCCATCTTCTCTCTTCAGCTTTGTCAACTGGCTTTGCCCAATAGACAAATTCCTCGCGAACACTTTGGAGCTTTTGTTCTGCTCTATTGTCTCTTTAATATGTTTAGTATTAAAGAGACGAATGTCGCGCCGCACGGATTTTGAAATTTGTTTATTGAGCTGCCTATATGACTTTGCATCATCGGAAGACTGCAGTCTCTGTAAGCGTCGCGTCGTTCGGCCATAAGATTTAGAGTTAGATCGGAAAATTTTTGAGGTCTATTTGTACGACGGGGTCTAAAGAATTTAGCACCCACCATCTGGACAGTTTCTACGAGCCCGTTGTTAATCTCGTCCACCGACGCAAAGTTCTCCAGGCAAGCAAAGCGATTTGAGAGCTCGAGCTGAAAGCTCTGGGGGTTTGGATATGGGCACGAGTAGGCCGGAGCGTAGACTTCATCAGGCGTGACCTTTCGAGTTTAACGTTAATATCCAATGTGCTTCTTACAATTCTGTGATCACTACCGGTTTTCACTCTGTGGATCACGGAGACATCTAGCCACAGCCAAACTATTCATTCAGGTAAAGATTTAGATTCACCCGGTATTCCAATTTTGCAAGAAGCCGTAGACACAAAACTAAACCAAATATTAGTTTTTCAGAAATTTGGAAACGATATGCAAGTAACCGATTTATCCACGAAACACCAGAAAATTCTGGAAGTATTTCTCCCAATAAATAACTTGGAAATAATTAAAGAATTTTTGAAGAAATACGTAAAACCAAAAGTTAAATATTTTATTTATTTTGAAAAATTTGAATACAGGCGCGATTTCGGAAAAACGATAATTACTCTATTTAAGAAAGGCACTGTTAACTTTTATGAATGCACCGAACGCGTAGTAAATGTAGAAGACGAGACCGAGCAAAAACAGCTAATAGAAAAAATACACGACGGTAAAACATGTCACAGAGGCATATCAGAAACGGTTAAAAGAATCAAACGAAACTACTACTGGCCGAACATGCAGGAAACAGTAGCAGCAGTTATAAATTCTTGTGAAAAATGTAAAACTACCAAATATGACCGTAAACCCATTAAACCGGTACTACAACTTACGGAAACTCAAGAATCCCCATTTCAGGAAATATTCATTGACATTTTCTCAATAGAGTCGAAACATTACCTCACAATAATCGATGCCTTCAGCAAATTAGGACAAGCCTTAGAAGTACCATCTCGATCTACCCCGGAAATAGAGCACTACTAAAATATTTCAGTTTTTACGGAATCCCCAGAAAAATTAGTTGTGACCCCGGAACTGAATTTAATAACGAACTAATGAAGGAATTAACAGATTTACATAAAATTAAACTACATATCGGAACACCCAATAACTCGAACTCTATGGGAATGGTAGAGCGCTTCCATTCCACCCTTATAGAAATCTACCGCATAGCTAAATATGAGAGAAAATACACAGATGCCGCCTCCGTAATGACTTATGCTATACTAGCCTACAATAACGCTATACATAGCGCTACCGATTTAACTCCGTTTGAGATTGTATTCGGGCACACTTCAGTTAACTCCGCTTTCGATACAGATTTTGATAAGGCATATAAACAACAATTAATAAAAGACCACAGAAAAAGAATTAATGAGTTATACAAACCCATTTCCCAAAAAATTAGCAAAGAAAAAGTAAATGTAATTAGGAAAAGAGGTGGAGAAATAGGATCGAATTTGGAAACAGGAAAAGTAATTTTCGCCAAAACTGTAAATAAAAGACAGGCAAAAGATAAACCTAAATACCAAAAAGCAGTTGTTACAGGAGAAGTAGTTAGGAACATAGTCCCCGTGGAAGTCAGAAACAGGAAGACCAAGGTTCCCCTTAAAAATGTCAAACGTCCTCCACAAGTGGTGCTGCCTACTCCTGATGTTATGGACATCGACCCAGGCCCTTCTGGATCGATACAGTCACCAAGTCACCAGGACCTTCAACTGCAAAGGATTAAAGATAATTCTTCTACCCGTGAAGTTAGGGAAAGCATTTTTAGAGCGGAACGAATGGTCTATTGTTAAAATAATTAAATTAGAAGGACTAGCCTCTGACTTAGAGCTTAATTCAAAACACTTTTCCGATTTTTGTACAAATTTAGAAACTTTCCAAAATATTTCCCAAATAAGTAGTATGAACGAGAACAAAATTCAGGTACAATACGTAAGGGATGAAGCAATTGAAAAGTTACAGCAATTAATCCCTCAGAAAAGAGTTAAACGTGGCCTTATTGACCCGTTAGGTTCACTGATTAAAGTTATAACTGGCAATTTAAACCATGACGACGCCGTTCATTTTAATACACTTATAGCAGACCTAGATAGCTGTGAAACCGCGACATCTAATAAAATAACAATCATTTCTGAAATGTTAGATCATATAGTTAATTCCACTAAGGTTATTGATGAAAATACTAAGATGCTAAGCGATAAGATTACGAACTTAGAACAATTTTATAAGAATAACGTAAAAAGACAAAGCACGGAATTACTTCAGTCTCATATAATAAATGTATTTAACCTATTTACTATAAATTTTAAAACCATCTCTATGAAGCTCAATGACATAGAGACGGCCATAGCATTCAGTAAGGTTTCAGTTCTCCATAAAGTTGTTCTAAACTCCGACAAATTATTAATGTTATTAAAGGAAATAAGTAAGGTTGAACAATTAATGTATCCAGTAAATGAGCAAAATTTAGTAAACTTAGAAGAGACATTTACGGTAAAGACATATGCTAGAGATACTGATGTTATATTTATAATTAATGTACCTTTAGTTGATAACACTACATATAGTTATTTCAAATTGTACCCACTCCCTGTGTTCCATGATCCTAGCGAAGAAGTTTACGCCATTATCCCTGAATTCCCCTACCTAATAGTAGAAGGTAATAAGTACCACCCAATAGTCCAGGAATGCAGAGAGATAACAGCTAGAGAATTTTTATGCCCAGAAAAAGCCCTAGCCATGCACACAGCGGAAACCTGTGAAGAGCAGCTAATGCGATTTCAACAGAATGCTACGAAATGCTACCCTCACCGAGTCGAGCTGGAAAACGTGAAAATCCAGAAAATTAGCCGAAATATGTGGATATTATTTGTGAAAATCGAGAAAACCATAGCCCAGAGATGTGGAGATGACGTAACACAGGAACGAATCCGAGGAACATATATATTAACTATACAGAAGCCGTGCGACGTCTTCATCGATAACCTATTGATCTACGGACACCGTTTTCACTCATTAGATATGCCGCACTATAAGCAGGTACCTATAGTTAACCTGCCCAGTTTACCCGACAACAAGAAAATCGTCGAAGCGAATGCCGATCCGGTAAGCCTTAAGAGTGTGGACCTGGACGCCATTCAACGCCTCAACGAATTAGTGAAGAAAAGCCCCAGCCGCGGAAACAGCGAAATTAGTGTGAAAAGTGTTAGTGTTGCCACCATAGTGTTATATATGGTGATTATGGTCATTTTAGTGTACGCCATTTGGTGGAAATATAAGTGTTTCATGCGAAGAGACAATATGAAACAGAACATTGAAGAAAATGGGGTACCAATTCCCCTTTTAGTAGCATAAGAAAATGTCAGGAAATTGTAAAGAACAAAGTTCTCGGAAAAACTGTATTTTTCCGATAACTTCGGTCTAAGGGGAAAGACTTTACGTTCCCCGAACTAGCCTCTATGTTGATACTGCGACCACCCACGCGATATCACGCCACTGCATTCCGCAGCCCAGACGCAGTGTCAGCAAAGATAAGCCCGAGCTTTCATTAGAACTTAAGGTGTAGGTTTAAACAAGTTTGATATCAACTTCAGTAGGATTAAGACGTGCCTAATCGGTACATTAAATATAAGTTTTAGAATTAATTAAATTGTATTTTTTAAAAAGATAATTAAACGCTCTCGAAAGTTAACTAGATAGACTACCCATTGAGCCAAATATATTTATTTATCCTAATAGATCCAAAATTAATTTTAAACAAAAATGGAGGGATCTTTTTTGGTTTTAACTGATGTAATAAACTGAGAAAAATATGAACTTTCTCGAAATGCAACGAGTGTTTTGGTTAGAATATTTGATTATTATTATACCAGCCTCCATACATTTTGTGGACATGTCCTTTGCAAAAAAGAATATATACCTACTGCTTAAAAAAGTATAACAATGACTTATTTTGGAAGCATTACAACAAAAAGTAACCGATACTTCATTTGAAACAAAATATCAAGAGGAAGTTACCAAATGATGTAAAATAAATTCCTTCATTTTACATCATTCTTTATTCCTTTACCCTTATGGAACTATTAAAATTTCTTGTTTTGTGGGGTATAATTATTATTTAACCATACACAGCTCAGGTCTTTCCTATTGTCACAGTCTAGGTATTTTTATTGGAGAAACGACCACCCAGTGCAGCTCACGTGAATGGTCCCGGTCGTTATACAAACCGCGGGTGAGGTAGACTCAAAAGGGTGTGGGGTAACGAGCGACCGTTCTATACGTAGTATTATTATTATTAAATCTTGTTTGGTATAGCTGTCACCATGCCCAGCCATCCCCTCCATACTACCCTCAGCGCTAAACTTATGTGCTACCTGTAAGCAAGTTTGTATGGGCCGGGTAGCCAGTTAAGCCGCCTGAAGACTGACAAGGCTGGCAATTCCGAACGACCATAATCTCTACTGTCAGTTGTGGATATGCATCAGTAACAATGTTACGTTAGAAAGTAACAATAGCACTCACTTCAACATAAGACTGAGATGGCAACGCCAGTTCTCGCTCGAAATTTTCTTCTATTGTTCCGTCGCTGGCAGACCTCGGCATGACATCATCATCGTCATCTAATTCGGTTGGTAGCTGATCTATAAAAAGAGGTTTATATACAGGGTGGAGAACTGAAATTAAATTAATTACTTATTTGGCCTTCCATTTTAAAGCCTTTGATTTATTTTGAATTCAATACCATTTCCTATAACATCATTTTGAAGCAACCTGTATTTAAAAAGCATGCTATTTTGATTAGTCTAATATCATGAATGAATAAGTTCCTTATAAAGTATGATGCCTATACTCTAAACAGCGAGATAATGTAATCCTGAATTCGGTCAATTCTAGTCTGTTAAGTATATAATTTAGTCTATGGGAATTGGGAGTCATAAAACAGATTGCGTCATTCAGCTTGTGTGTAGTGTTAAGTTTACTTATAAATTTGACTCACAGGGATATGTCACATAAAAGGATAAAAATACCACACAAGCTTCAAAAATAATCCCTGGGTTATGTCGGTAACTTTGGTTCTTTGACAAGTCTTCGTTATAGGTTTAGTAACAACAGCAAATAATAACATGACAGATTACTAATATCCAAAACATAATGGTTACCAGCTACACCCGCAGCTTCGGAGCGTGTTTTAAGCTGTACAGTTTTTTGTTATTATGGAAATCTCAAGTACTTACTGATAGCAGGCTGCATCCATGAATCATCAAATTCGAGGTTGGGCTCATAATCATGAAAATCAGATAAACTTGGAAAAGGATTGTCTCCCATGGTTCTGTGAACAAGAACAATACATAGCAAATAAATCATACATATGAGCAACTCGCCTCTCACTTTTGCACACCCTTTCGTAGGGTAGAAACATGTTGAGATAATTTACTTATTTAAGACCTATAAAATGTACACATGTTTAGCAAATAAATGAATCTTTATCTTTATAGCTCGAATTTTAAAAATCGGACTGCATGTCGAAGTTAGAAAAAAATTATAATGTTTAACTTGGAATTCCCCGGCAAACCAATAAAATCAAAGAAGAATGTTGGGTGCTTTTATTCTATTGTTCATGTGAAATTAATGAATCTATTCATTGAACTAAGTAAGACAGCTGTGATATTTAAAACTTTATGGTATACAGCTGTATGCCATAAAGTAATGAAGAAATTTAAATTTGTTTATTCGGCCATTACTTATTTAGCCGCTAACTACTTAGCAACAAAAAAAATAACAACTTTAACTCTACGTCAAAAAATAGACGTTATAAATGCAGTAAAAACTGCCATGAAGAAAAAAGATTATTAAATTGTGTAGGTATTTGATTCCAATAAATATGTAGGATAAAACTTAAATCAAATTTTTATTATTGATTAAACACCTCATGCTTCATAAGTCGAAAGTTTAGCCATCAAATACTTCATATCTCGAACTTCTTGTTACATCAAAGACTCAATAAGTCGAAGTTTTTTACATTTCCCTTGAGATTTGAGTTATCGCGATTCCTATGTAATAAAAAAATGCTTTAAATTCGTAAATGTCTTTGTCTACACAAACAACAAAGAGTGCAGAAAGCTGTTTGCAGAATGTTTGCAGCCAGTTCTACCCTTGCTCTGTTTAATTCAATTCAATTCTTGTTTGTGGCTTCTGTGAGGGTGTTTCACAATTTCGCCAATGTCTTGTGTAGTACTGCCATCAAACGTAGAGAATTTGTACGGTGTCTAATGAAATACTGTATTTAATTAGTCCACAGTTTTTAGGATTTTATACCTTTCACCTCTGAAACAAACACAGTATAATCTATATAAACTAATAGGACGAACACAAACACATAAAATATACTAAACTACAATATAATCAGTGGTTAATACTATTTACAACTTAATTTTAATATATTTACATAGTATATTTACAAATGGGGTATATACAAGGGGTAGGAGGGTTTTAAAAGAGGTAGGATGAGGGATTTCTGGGGGGATGGCATAATATAAGGATTGCTGCATCAAAGGGCAATCATGACTCATCGAGACCGCACTCACACTGGGCGTGATCCTTAATCCTGAGTTTGGCCAGGAATACTGGGGTGCAAGCATGATTAAGACGGAGGTGACAAATTACAGATGTAGTTCTTTTATCCAGCTTGGTATATTTAGCGAACCAGGGTTTATGAAGTATTTCAGGCTGTATATCTGCATAGAATTTGTCTTTTTCCAATTTAGGAATTCGCCATTTTTGTGTCCAAGAATCACACATCATTGGTTTTAGAATGGTACACATGTTGCTCTGTTTATTGGCCTTAGTTCACCAAAGGACCTTTTATGACAAAGCTATGACAATGATTATTTAATCGGTTTTTAGGCTACTCCTTAATGTACCAGTTACTTGGTTTACATGGACTTGCAGTCCCAGGAGATCAGGAGATGTAATCAGCAGATATTTTGGAAAAAATATTTATAAAATTAACTAAAATGCTTGTGTAAAAACTACAAATGCACTGTGTACTACATAATAATACACTAACACAATCACTATCACTACATAGTATAAAATAAAGTCGCTTACTTACATAGGGACAGACAGCTGACCCTATGTATGCCTATATCTTTAAAACCACGCAATGGATTTTGATGTGGTTTTTTTAATAGATAGAATAATTCAAGAGGAAGGTTTATAAATACTTACTTCAAATACTAAACACTTTATTTATTAGAAATGAGGGCCTCAATAATTATCATACAGATACATATTTGACACATCACATGCTATGGTGAGTAAGAAACGGCATCAGTTAGTAAAACAATTGGCTAGTGGAATAAGAGTAATACATACCTTTAAAAATACTTGCATGTAGGTAGTCTAGTGGCAGCAATTTGATTCGAGTAGAGGACCTACAAATAAAAACACTCATAGGAAGAAATTGCAACGTATTATTTAAATATTAATACAGGTAGAAACACTTCTGCAGTAACTTTATAACTTGCAGAAAACACTCGTCTAAAGTTGATATTTTATTATTCATTTAGCAGCTTTACGTCAACATGGAGTTCACACAAACGCCATCGGAAGGTACATTATATACTTGATACATATTTTCACAACAATTACGGTTACTCAGCTTAATTATCATTTACGGAACTTGGTGGCTTTTGACAATAAGAACGATTCCGCCCCAGGAAACAATCAAAAAACTACTCACCAGTGCACACGCTAGAAGGAAGATGGTGGATGAAACGTATCCATAACAGTCTGTGGATAAAACCAAAGAGAGTGTAAATAGGTAGATGAAACATGGATGCATGGATTGGCATAGATCTTGGAGCAAGTATGTACTAGAGAAGCTACTAACGTATAGGGTGTGAGACAAAAGATGTTTATGTTTTTATCATATTCAGACTCTAGATAATAGTAAAAACCTGCATAATACTAATAGAAGTGATAGAAAATGGATAATAGTTAATATATATTTACTTAAGTATCTCATCAAAAATTCAACAGTAGTTTTTTGTCTGACCTCAACGTCTAGGCCGTGCGTAGTAGTCAGACAAAAAAAACGTATATGCAAATAGAGACAAAAGATATTACTTTCGTCCCGTTCACTCTTTATACTTGCACATCTCGCCTTCTCTTACTTTTGTAATTATTATTATTTAGCGCCTTGTCTAGTTATATACTCATACTTCACTATGGCATAGATGAAATGAAAATGACAATTAATGTTGTAATAGCTCTGTGCAATGAATGATACTCACAGAGGTACCAGCGGGATCATGTGGTCGATCGAGAAAGGAAAGAAAGAGATCCATTGATTTAATGTGCCATGAGTTAGAAAGAGACTTGAAAAACATCTCGATTCAGCAGCTAGTTGCAGTGTTTTTGTCCCGATAGTGTCAAATTCCAATACATATATTTGACAGTTGACAACTAGTGATGGTTATTGACCCAACATATTTGCGGTTGAGAATCAATGAAATAGGAATCGATTCCTACTTCATTGTTGAGAATTGTCTCAAGCGACAACAGCGCTAAAGCTGGAAACAAACTATCGGACGCGGGTTACGGACGCGACTGACAGCCGCGACTGATAGGTATCTAGATAATGAATGTTCACTGAGCCGTGCACACTATCGGACATAAGTCGCGGACGTCACCTTGAGCTGACCTTGAGCGTTCGGACATCCGAGAGAGATCTGGCGCGCCGGATGTTTTAAGACTGTGCACACTGCTAAGTCGCGGCTGTCAGTCGCGTCCGTCAGCCGCGTCCGATAATAATTATGTTTCCAGCTAGACTCTCTTGTTGTAACAGCTCTGTGACGATACTATTTTGTTTTCAACTTTTCATCACCAAAAATTAAGGATTAAAATATATCAAGTATGAGAATAACAATAATACGAGTAAGCGAGACCACACACAAAAGTTGCAAGGAATGAGGGAGAAATGTTTTTTTTGTCATTATTTCTGTTAGTCACGTTTAAATGTGACAAGTACGCGAGTCACAGTTGACACGTAAAATTAATTTTATTGAATAGCGCACGTCTAACAGTAATTTCAGTGGTGAAATTAGAGACATTAAGACATAATTTATCGTGCGATAATGGTGATGTGTCATTGATGTCTTAGGCTGCAAAAGTCGTAGTAAGCTGAAATTCGAAAACAACCCTTAATTTGTAAATACGATTTTTACTTAAAATTTTCCTTGAATTGTAAATAAATTCATGACTGAGGTGCTTACGGCATATTCATTATATTCTATAGATCTAACTATTAAACAGTTAATTCTTATTTGTGGTATTAACCTACCAAATAAGTAGTAGTCACAAATTATTACATTATTATAGAGAAGTTAGCTTGTCAGCCATTTTCTGATGTTTTTTAATTTGGGCGGTTCTTGGTAAAAAACTGACGTCCGCCATCTTTTATTCCAAAATAGATGCCAATTTTTAAATCTACACCCCCAAATACCTCAAAAATTGCACCCATGACATGAATTTGAAATATACATCATTTCAAAATTGGCTTTCATTTTGGAATTAAAGATGGCAAACATTACTTCCAAATGGATGCCACTTTTGAAATCTATACCCCCAAAAACCTCGAAAACTACACCCACGACGACTTTTTCAAATAAGTGAGTCCGCCATTTTTAATTTCAAAATAGATGCCTTGTTTACTACGGAAGCATAGAAATGATTGTGACTTTTCGTAATAAAGTCTATTAAGATTTTTCGTGATAAAGTGTAATACATTATTATTGTAAATAAAATTTTATATATTTATTGTAAATAAAGTTTTCGTGAAAAAGTCGTTCGTGAAAAAGTTTTTCGTGGTTAAGTACTGACACGGGTTGCGTGATTTGCATCAAGATTACAACTATGAAACTTAACGTTGTTTAACACCGTAAATATGGATTCCAGACTATTACTGTCATCACAAAAGTGAAGGAACTCACCGAGATCTACATTTCCGATCCGATCCGACAGCTGTCAAACTCAAAAGTGGTTTATCTCCGTTATTATCAATTCTAGACCATTGCTGACTTAACAAAGGTGTAAGAACTCTTTGACATCTACATTTTTGATAACAGCTATCAAACTTGAAACTGAATTATCTCCGTATATATTAATTCTAGACCATTGCTTTTATGGAGATTGGTTTTATAGAGATCTTTAGGGAAGGCCTATGCCCAGCAGTAGGCGTCCTATTGCTAAAACGACGACGATGACGAAAGACGACGATTTAGAGGTAAGATAACTGCGATTCCTGCGTGCAGTAACATTCCAAAGAAATATTATATCCTGAGACGATCGGATGTCTTGGTCACCCTATTTGGAAAAGAGACACAATCATCTGATATGGCACGTTTTTCTTTGCCAGTACTCATAAAACTAAGTATAATTAATCTATGACAGAGCTAACAGGTTATATTTTATTTATCAGGGTTAAGCCGTTCTTAGACAACCGGTACAACACACATGACAGCGCCCGCGTTCTTGGCCGCGTCCGCACGCCGCCCGCGGCCGGCAGTTTGATAGCTTTGTAGTTGTTAAGATAAGATAAAGTTTATTTCACATCCAACAATTTGATGCTATGTACACTCAGAGCAAATAAAACAATCAAGAGGGAAGTCGTTAAATAGTCAAGTGAGGCTGGTTTTTTATACATGTGTGAGTGCGTCGGTGTTACGCCGCCATAGTTCGACTGACAAGCCAAGGCGTAGTTTCGTTGTACGTGCATGTGTGTGTAATTGTCTGTACATGGCGAGGCGTAGTTTTGGTTGGCTTCACTAGTTTGTTCACATTCAACTTGATTTCTTTCTTCAACATTCTCTCATGATTTTTTTTATTTGCTCTGAGTATGTACATTATTCTTATTATTTATATATTACACAAATTATTTAACATATTTGTAGGTATAGTATAAGTTTTAACACAGTTTAAGTTAATAAGTTACATTATAAAGAACAATGTTGGCTAATATCTTGCACTTGAATGAGAAAAATTATTATAATATTAATTAACCATATCATTTAGTTAAGGAAAAACATATTCATATATTTCGTAAGAAGTTTTTTGACCCACACTACATATATTTTTAAAAGTGACATAAAGCTTCAAATCTTTCTGTGGTATGAAGACTATTTTGATCACTTTTGATAATGTAGTTGTGCTAGAGGAATTCCTCGTGGGCCTACTGCTTTCACACAACTAGTTGTGCGACCAGGAATATTATTTTAAAATCTTTCCCGAAGGCACAACTAACTAAAGTCTTTCTGACCGTCTGGTGGTTGTGACGCGTGACCAAAATGCTGGTGTTTATTTGGCTCAACGTATTAGCATTGCCATTCAGCCTGGCAATGCTGCCAACTGGCAGTGAACTTGAGCATTTAAATTATCTTTAGACCTTCAAGGGTCTGTGGATAATCCAATCGCTTTCTATGTAGTAGTAGTGTAGGTAGTTTTAGCATATAAAGTAGTATTGTATATTATTGTAATTAATAAAGGCACTTTTGCCCGAAAAAAATGCCTAAATAATAGGTCAACGCAGGCTAAACCGCGGGTTATAATCATTTTAGCGAGTAGCAAAACATTGCGGGCCAAACCGCGGGTTTTTATCATATAAAATAGGTACCTAAGTAATTGATTAACTCGGGCCAAACCACCATAGGCTATTATATGTGTAGTTTTAAGCAAGTACTAAAACATCGTGGACCAAATCGCGGGCTATTCTCATATTAAGTAGGTACCTAAGTAATAGTAAGTAGGTCAATGCAACTTTAACCGCTGGCTATTATAATATTAAGCAATAATTAAGACAATGCGGGCAAAGCCGTGGGTTAAGCTAGTCAAAAATAAAATACAAACCAATCCGTAGTTTTTTCGGAGTAATCATAATTAAAGTCAGAATTCAGTAGATCGCAGTAGACTAGGACAATCAATTATAAAAAATAATTCGTTCCTCGAATACATAAATATTATCTTACGTTATGATCTAATTGACAATCTGTATAGTAATATTTATTATATTATGTACTAGCTTTTGCCCGCAGTTTAGCCCGCGTGATATTTCAAATTTTGCCTATCCCATAGAAAACTTTTATTTTCCGGGATAAAAAGTAACTTATCTCACTTTCCGTTTTTCAAACTATATCCCTGTCAAAAATCAAGTCAATCCAATGCTCCGTTGCCGCGTAAAAGAGGAACAAACCAAAGACCGGACTCCCATATAGAGACTGCAAGGATACGAGCGCGATCCGCGACGCTAGGATACGTATCTAGAAGAGATTTCCGTGCTAGTTCGCAGATCGACCGATCCCATAGTCTCTGCAACGATAAAGTCTTTGGAAGCTCGGTGTTTGGGCAAGTGACCCTCCAAGCATTCGTTCTCTCATCTACGCCAGAATGGCCTAAAGAAGGTGCGAGAATTTAAAGTCAAATTATGAGTACTATGAATGGAGGACAAGAAAACTGGTAAAGCAACACTTGAAATTTGGCGGACACCTAGCCCTCCAAGCCTAACTAAGGCAAGGGGGCTTGTAGCCAACTAGCCACGCCCTTTCACTCATGTCAAACCAATGTAGGGTCTGCTTTACAACATCGTCTAAGCTCAAAAAGAGCTCATTGTGTTTCTACAATGGACTACATAGTAAAGCGTACATAAATTTTGGAACAAACAGGCAATGTCTCATAAAGGTAAGAGCCATGTGGGCGTTAATTTTGAGTAGCCTATCAGAGGCACTCAGAAAATTTCGATTTTTTTCTTGAACTAAAGGCGTAAAAGACTCATATAATATCGGCGAACCTAGAAGGCGAAGAGAACACCTGTATAACTATTTCATAATAGGTGCCAAATCATTAAATTTGTTAAGTATCAAATCCCGACATGAGTGGCAAACGAAAAGTTCGCATTTCGAAAAATTTTGCTCCAAACCAATTTGACGAAACTCGTTAATAAGAATTTACAAATCACGTAGGACTGTGTTACTCAAAAGAGCAACCTTTTTCTACAGCCGGCTTTGGCTGCGAGACGACGATATGTGGTGCCAACAGCAATAGGTCTTTTTTGACAAGTGCGCATAGGTTAGCACCATACAAGACTTCGATGACGTCATCATTGACCCGCCCAGATAACATGAGATTTGCCAAATCCGTTAATTCTCTCAAGAGAGACTCAGCCACCTCACCAGAGCTAAAAGATAGAAGATCTTTTAGATGTTGAGGCGAGAGACCATCTAGGCCTCCGGCTGAGCCGCTCCGAAAAGAAGAAACGGCCGCTGCAATCTCCTGAGCTGTCACTTCAGTGACAACGTCATCAGGGTGTGGTGGATCAGTCAGACGGAGACATGCTGCCAGCGTAGGCTTGAGTGACTGCACCGTATCGGGTGTGTGGGGGGCAATAGTGTCGCTGGAGACCAGACACGTGCGCCGCCTTTGATATCGCCATCACTAAATTTGCTCTCTACTATTTTAATACTAACCGAATCGTCAGTTTTTTTGAATTGGCTTTATTCAGCCCTGTTGGCGGAATAACGCTTTCAGAATCTGAAGGGTTCTCTACCAATGCGCTGTACTTTACGCAATTTTGCTTAACCCTAGTGGTAAAGGATTTTTTGTTTCTTGGGACCGAATGTACTTAAAGCACATCGGAAGGAAAAGTCAAGAGGTGTTCCCAAGCGCCTAAACAATTTTTCAGAAATAACATTCCGAATAGCAGCTGATACTGGGCAACTGAAAAACGTGCACCATGCGGGATGCGTACTAGATATGACTATTTGATAATAGCCCGCTGTTTGACCTATGCCTATGATGTTTTAGTACTTGATAAAATGATAATATCCCGCGGTTTGGCACTCGTTGATCCACATATTACTTAGATACTTAATATGACAATAGCCTGCGGCTTGGCTCGCGTTTTACTAATATTTGCTTAAAAAGACATATCCCGCGGTTTAGCCCGCGTTGACTTAGTACTTAGATATATCTGACCAAATAAAAAAATAAAGACAGAATGTTGTGAACAAACAAGAGAGGCCGACCAAAACTACGCCTCGCCGTGTAAAGAAAATTACACACACATCCACTTAACTACGAAACAACGCCTTGGCTTGTCAGTCAAACTATGGTTGCGCAACAGCGACGCACTCACACATGTATAAAAACCCGGCCTCACTTGACTGTTCAACGACGTTCTCTCTAGATTTTTTTATTTGTTCTGAGTTAGATACTTAACTCTTCCAGACCAGCAAGGGGTGTAGTAGAAAGACTGAAAATGTTATTTTATTTTATTTTCTTAATATTTTGATATAAATTGGTTAATCATCATCATGAAATTTATATGGTAGGTAATAGCTCACATTTTAGAGAATTTTAGACATTTTGTCAAATAAAAATATAACTATGATAATAGAGTAACTTTACTTACTTTTATATAAAACAACAATCTTTATGGTTATTTTTAATTATATTAAACTTTAAAAATAGAAACAGGTCAACGAGGAAAGTGGATTTTAACATCAATTCATATGCCATGGCGTGAAGCACTTTCTGCACAAAAATCTTTCACATGTTTTGTAATTGGTATTAATGCACGTGTATTTTTTTGTACAAGACACTCAAAATTTTTTGCACTTCTGCTTCTACGGGTGAGTGACCTCCTATCACGCTTCCAGCTACCAAAATAGCTTGTTTGATTGGTTTGCATGTCTTGGGTGTTTAGTTATTACAGCTAACAACATTAAAACTATATCCACTAATATAATTACAACACAAACGTTATTTTATTGCAGTCGGGAAAGATTGGGAAAGACTGTTGGGACAAGTTGTTTAAAGGCTGTTTTCACAAAGTGTATCTAAATATTATAAGATATAGCTTATAAAATATTAGCTTTATTTCATAAAATTAAGACATAAATCGTATCTAAAAAAACCCGGACAAGTGCGAGTCAGGCTCGCACATCAAGGGTTCCGTACAAACACGTTGTTAAATAATTATAAACCCGTTTTAGCGTGACGTGCAAATGAAGTTCTTTTAAATGATATTTCACTCACTTTGAATTCGTTCGAGTCAGGAAATGGATTTAGATATTTGCTATCAAACCACATTTCCGGAACGCATAGACACCTCGTACATCGACGGAGAAAGTTAATACCGCGGGCTAACTTGACGCCAGCGCCATCTAGTTTCGATATGAGTAAATACTGAGATTTAAACTGTTGCTTTAAGAATTGATTTTATAACTTATTTGATTGCTACTAAGTTTGATGTTTTTTATATTTATACAATTATACATTTACATATAAATTTATATTTGAACATATTTTTAGTTTAGACAGAGTTATGAACCAATTTTTTGTGAATTTTGAGGCCCTATTTTTTGTGATGTAAATAAAAATGTACAGTTTTCAGATTTACTCCGATATGTGTACTCTGAGACAATGCTTCTCGCCAAATTTCATAGTTCTATTGACATTGACACGGGAAGTACCCTGTAGGTTTAGATTTTTGTGAGTGCAAAATATGCGGTTTTTTACGACATAAACGGCTCTAACTTTTTTATACGGCAACTGAGAAGCTTTTCTTTTACACAACTGCAAGAATTTATAGGTTTACGTATATAGTTTAAATTTCAACTCGATATCTTTACGCGTTCTCGAGATAAAGAGTCTTGACATACACACAGACGGACAGACGGACAACAAAGTGATCCTATAAGGGTTCCGTTTTTTCCGTTTGAGGTACGGAACCCTAAAAACGCGAAAATCATATAAAAGCAATTATTTTTTGAGAGGCAGTATCGAACCGTATTCAATAGTTCAACATAACAGTTCGTATTCTTGACCACAGACTGAAAATAAAAATTGCCAAGTCGAAATAGTTAAAGTCAAACTGTCTTGGACTGTTTGGGGCACAATTTCCATATTGTGAAGTAAAACTGATGCCTCAGTCCCTAGAGCTATTACAACAAGAGAGATAGCTCTGTTATCGCTTGAGGCAATTCTCGACCGCAAAAATGTATGGACAATCATTATCACTAGTTGTCAACTGTCAATTATATTTATTATATAGAGTTTGACACCATCGGGACAAAAACACACCTAGTAGGTGTGTTTTTGTGTCTCGGAATCGAGATATTTTTCAAGTCTCTTTCTAACTCGTGCAAATCTTAGAGAATAAATAACTAAAGTATAGAGCGCTAGCACCGCACTATACGCCCAGTGCTCGTCGTAGGCAGATGTAGTATAGCTACTTATATATCTATGTTGGCGATTCCTAGGGATGGGCACGCGGGGAACGCAAACTCATTTTGTTGTCGATACCTAGATGCAGGTTCAGCGCGGTACAAACAAGTACAAATAATTATATTTCGTGCGATAACATCTATAAGTATAAGTAGGTATTTATTCATCCATTCGATACCAATTAAAATCTTCAAAATCAATTTGCCATTGTAGACATGTAGTGATATCGTAACATTACATAATTATGTAGGTACTTTAAGTTAACACTATACCTAATACTTACGCATTAAAAATATTAGAAAGTATATGTACAAAACACTATAAAATTACCTATTTATAGTAAATTATTATAAGCTTTTAAGTGAACATGTTAACACATTCACTGTGTGAATGTCCATACATTCAGCAGTGAATATGTTAAAGTCACAAAAATCTGTTACAATATTGTGCAGTAGTTCTATCAAACATTATATCGACTACCGTTGGTCACGTCCCATCTCTAAATCACGCGGCGGGAGTGCGGTGCCTGTGGCGGTACGCAGGCGGGCCTGCGCGTCCCCGCCTCTCACGTCACCTTCACCCCCGCGATCACGGATTAGTTTTTATAAAAATAAGTATAATAATCGACTTAGCGATGAAATGTGATACTGGATTTCAATTTTGTGTGTTTTCTAGTATTGTTTTTATAAGGTCGAACTGCACATCTTACCATTGTAATACGTAATTTTGAAAAAAATCCCTCGAGAAACGCACTCTCCTATTACTCAGCTACGACTACAAGCGCTCGCGGCGGGAGCGTCGTTTTGTTCTCACCTGTGCCTACTGTTCCCACTTCGTTGTGCGCGCTCTATAGTTATTAATACTCTAAGGTGCAAATCAATGCATCTCTTTTGTTCACTTCTCGATCGACCACATTATCCCTCTGGCAAGAAAGTTTAATACGAGAACTGGAACGCTTACGAAGCAAAATTTTAAAAAGAAAAATGTACTTTCTTTTTATAGGCAAAAGGTTCATATTTGTTTCTTACTTATCAAATGGGAAAAACATTCCGAGCAGGACAGCAACAACTGTTGGGCGTTGTCCCTTTCTCGAAACTTACCAGTATTAATAAAAATATTGGATGGTAGATTATCTCATATGTCTGGTAATCATTAAATCGCATTTAATCGTACAAGTTGATAAATAGATTAGCATAAAATGTATTCTCATTAAAGTAATAAGTTCGAAAATATTCTGATTTTAATATTGGTACGTAATTATTTTTGCAATACAAAAACAGTTTTTTCATATTAGTAGAATTAGTAGTAATTTACCAACTACGCACGGCCACACATATGGCACTTCATAAAACAATATGGCTGATAATTTATGCAAAAGTTGTTATTCTGCTTGCTGCTTAATATTTTTATAAGTTGAAAAATGGTGAAAGATTGTTGCGTTAAAGGCTGTAATAGTGAAGCTTATGCTGGTTGTAGAATTTCATGTTTTAGGTAAGTTTCTTGGTTTATTTACAAATTTCTTGTGTAGGGTGACAATAACAACAAAACATTTCGGGAATGTGATGTTAGGTTGTGGAAAGAAGTAATTACTACTTATATATAATCTAATACTACGTAAGTTAGTATGTCATTGTAATCAATTAAGAACCTACTTCTATGAACTATGCACTTTTCTTGTATAATAGCAAAATAATAAACTGTGTTGTACTTAGTAACTAGTACAGCTCGATAACTACGGGTAGATATAATTTGCTGTCGCGCTATTTATTAGCTAATTTTTATAATATTTGGTAAGATGGTTTAGTATATTCTAACAAGATTTGTAAGTATGAGCAGAACTGTTCAAAAGCGAGTCGAGATTTTCTATTTGTTTATTTATAGAAAAAATTACTTACAGCACTTAATACTAGGCTTTATATTTTTTATCCTTAAAGACTACGAATTAAAAAAATACATAAAATAGGACAGAATAAATACAAACATGAATTAAAAGTTATGAGAACAACAACGTGTTATTATTTTTTTACGCTAAATATACCTACCGTTAAATTTTAGGAATATTTTGAGATCACAATTTGACTTCTTCGCAATATGAAAAAATATTTTTAGCAATTATTGTTGTCCATTCGTCGGCAAAGATGTCTACTAGCGGGTGGGAGGCGCTGAGGGCATTAAGATGATGGTGTAGAGATAATATTACAATGAACTGATGTACTCAGCCGAAAGGAGGTTTACGATAAGGCTATAGTTTGAGACTAGACTATAATTTGAAGAAAAAAATCTGCTGTTACAAACATTTTGTCGATTCCGAGTTTCAGTTTTGCATGAAACAGCTGCTTTTTTTCTCGAATTTCGGGTTGGTCTCATAGTAAACGTTCATAATAATGGTCTTAATCAACCAATCATTTTTACTTAATACAGGGTAAGCAGGTAACCCTGTTTATAATAATATTTGAATTTCAGATTTATCCCACCTGAAATACAATGAACTGATTGCCCTCATTCTTTTATTGGTATATACTAAGTGTTTTGTAGATTGTCCTATTAAATTAAATTACTGTATGGATACACTAGTAGAAAGAGATATATTCCAATATTGGTGCTTTACTCTTCGGAACGTTTTTGGGATGCTCGTAATCATTCCAGTTCTCGTATGAAACTTCCTTGGATGTGCATTAGTCATTACTCGTATGTCAATGTCAACGTCTCGTGTATCCTTAGATTATAGAGGGAACGTGTATCAAGCTATTTTTTACAAGGTATAGTCATGGATTTATCATCTTGGGTATAGTCAAATGTTAAAATGATAATGAAAATGATACGATAAATAAACGTACGAATGTGTTTTAAAATCCCAACAAGTTCGGATTGTTTTCGGACGTCTGAACTCAGTCTGCGCGCTCCCATAGTAATTGGAACATCGGGATAGTTCGTACGTGTTTGTAGGTGTCTGCAGTAAAATTCGTATGAAAACGTGTTCAAAGTGCGCGCAGCCTTAAGATTGATTTATATTAGAACGGGGCGGGCGCGGGACGGGCCAGACGGGGTTCGTATGACGCCCGTACGACGCAAGCACGTTCCATACATTTTGTGTAAAAGCCCGGACGGGCCCCACCCGGGCGTCGTACGGGCCCCGTCCCTCCGTCCGGCCCGTTCCGCGCCCGCCGTGTCCTTATATAAATCATTCCTCAAGGGTGTTCGCATACATGTATCATAATTATCTATTTAATTTTTATTTTTGCCTAACAATGTGCGGGCGGGGCTGCGATTCAGTCACCCATCCGTCCCTCACACGAAGTGTTCCTCAGATTTAGCTGTAGCTTACCTGCAGCCGCAGCCGCTGGAAGGCCACAGCTGTCTAAGGGACGCTTTTATACAGAAATACAGAAAATTTTATTCGGGACAAAACAATTAGGTACACAGAACCAAACACGAAGAACAACTAAAAATAGAACAATTGATACCCAATGCATTGCCACGAAACTAATCCCAACTCAGCATATTGCTGGTTATTAACAACTAATTTATAGTGTTTTGTTACACGAAATGACCGATTCACAGCATAATGTCAATGTGCAATTATTATAGTTTTATGTGGTTCCTAAATTATAAATGATATTCCACGAATCACCTTAAAAGTTTTTCCAAAAACATTTTTTATCAATGCGTAATCCATGAAGTTATAGGTAATATAATTTCATGGCGTAATCGATGCCATTATTTTTGCGTGCGTGTCCCCGACAATCACCCGTCAAACATCAAACATCGTAGGGGATAGATTATATCATCATAGGGGATAGATTGCCATATAGAAAAACTTTACATTCTCTATGTTCGTTGCATCTCTGTCAAACAATCTCTCCATCTTGTCTCTTTGAAAAAAAACTTGGCGTGCGACAAGTGGCTTTGCGTCGGAAAACTGAAAATTTTATTTGTTCGTACACTATTAGATTTGTCTAAATATTTTAATTACTTTCGTGCTGTAATAAATACGTTGTTTCTACACGCGCGAGTTGTAATTATGATCTCATTGCATTTCGATTAGTGATATTTTCAGTTCACATTGTCCTTATGCCCGCCATATTTGTCACGTTTTTGCCAGGTGTGAATAAATTTTTGTGATAAATCTTTTTTTACTAGTTTTATGCGTCTGGTATTTCGGTAAAGTCATGAGTTCACGTGATAATATGGATTCCAAGAATCCGAAAAAACGTACGCATTCTCAGATTGACGACACCAGCGAATCCAAAAACGTAAGTTGTAATCTAATCCATCCCGTTCTTGCTCCTGCTAGTAATCTCGTTGGATTTGCTTGTGCTTTCAATTAACTAAATTCCACCACACGCGTAGATGTGTATATTTTTATGATATGACACCGAAGAATCGTTCCAGCACGGGAATAAAAGGGAATTTTTTTACCTACTTTTAATCTCAGTTGTCATTGTCAATCCATACTTTGTTTCTGCTTCGAGGAGATATCTTGTTGGAAAGACAATTTGTCCCATTGCTGTGCTAACTTCGATATCTTCACTCTAGATAATTATTTTTTGCAAAAAATAGCATGACCAACTTCACCCGTGTACAGAATCATTACATAGTATAAAACAAAGTCGCTTTCCACTGTCTGTCCCCATGTATGCTTATATCTTTAAAACTGCGCAATGGATTTTGATGCAGTTTGTTTTAATAGATAGAATAATTCAAGAGAAATGTTTATATGTATAATACACTTGTGCAAAGCCGGGGCGCATCGCTAGAACGCAAATATTATGCATGGATCAATGTAGTATTTTTCATACTACTGTTGATTTATCAAAAATGGCTCAGCCGATGTTGATAAAATTTAAATGGGACCAATTTCGAAGTATACTCTTTCCATTAATAAAAGAATTATTGAAATTGAACTACTATAAAAAAGTTGTGTGGTTTTTTATACCTTATTGTATACCTCCTCCGGTGGTTCGTCGGTCAAAAATTAAATTTATCAGTTGTTCAATATTTTACGTGACTAGAACCTGATTTGTGGCTTTGGGGTTTGTTTTATATTTTGAAGTTTAGCTTTATTATCCATTTCTGCAAAATTGAAAGTTTCTATAGTTTTCGTCGCCTACCCTCGAAAGTGAAGCAGTGTTGAATTTGCATTGCTATTTCAAATTTCTTAAAATATTGTTTATTTCGTTAATTCCGTGTTAAAATAGTGTTATTTTGGTCGATAAACTTAATTATTTGATGAACAGTGTTCATTCATTTGGAATTTTGCTGTAGTGACTTGTAAAATATAAGAGAAAATTGGGCCGTTTTTTCTGTTTTTTTTTCTTGTGAATTGATCAATAAAAATTAAGTGCTTTATGTGCGAAAGTGTCTTTACTGACGACTCCATGGTGCAATGTGATGGCTGCAAGAAATACATCTGCTTGCAATGCAGCAACTTAACCAGTAGTGAGGCGCGCGTCATGGGGTCAAGGACAAACGCATGCTTCTGTATCTATGTTATTTGTGCAGTGAAGCCTTGTTTCAAGTGTCCAAGCTCATAAAATCTTATGACAGGCTGAGAAATTGACGAAGTGAAGGAGCTCTTGTCTCGCACGAATAGTGCAGGTCGGGACGACGCACAGCCGCCGGCAGCGGCAGCAGCACCCTAGCTGTCGCCTCTCGACACAAATGCTATTTTAGAGGAAGTTCAGGAGCACGAACGCAGAGCAAATAACGTGATCCTGGTGGGCATTAAGGAGAGTGGTTCGGACAATGGCACAGACAGTAAAGGTTATGATGAAAAGTTTGTGAGTAAGGTCCTTAAGGATATCAATAGTGGGGACGACTACTTGTTTCGACCAAAGTTTCGTCAGTGCAGCGTCGACGACTAAGAAGTCGTCGACAACCTGGAAAGCAATGGCCGCTGAAGGTGGTGTTCAAAACCCGTCAAGATGCTGTGCAGATTCTGAAGAATAAGAGTAAGGCCCCTAAAGAGGTTAGAGTTTATCATGATAAGACACCCAAACAAAGGGAGGAGATCAATAAATTACGGGACACTCAAAAGCCGATTTGAAAAGGGTGAAACCAATCTCACTATAAGGTACGTAAAAGGAATTCCTAAGATTGTACCAAAAAACTAGACACTCGCAGAGACCCTTATAGTGATCTTACTTTCATGTACACAAATCTTTTCTCTATTCGATCTAAATTCGACCTTTTCCTGCAATGTGTTAATGCTCAAAATCCCTCGATAGTAGTCACGGCAACTTGGTTAAACAGTTGTGACCGTAACAGCACATACAATATTCCTGGCTATACACTGTTTAGATTAGACCGGAGCCACAAAAAAAAGAAATCCGAGGGGAAAACTAGAGCTGGAGGAGTAGCAATATACGTCAGGGACCATTTGGATGGTGTGCCGATCATAGCTAAAAGTAATCCGAGATATATGTGTGAAGATGTGGAAGCACTCAACCTTGACATTCAGTTTGGTATGCATTTTTTCTTGGTAGTCCGATATACCCATATCGGCCTGACGATGAGGAAGAAACGGCATGGAGATCATGTGACGCTAAATTCATAAATAAATATGTCATTAAAAAAAGAAGGGATTAAGAGGGCAACTTCTTTATTGTAAAATGTAGAATAATGTCTAGTGCTCATTAAATAAGTGGAACATCTTTGCTTTGCTAATGTATTTAAAAACTTTTAAGAATAATCTCACTTTTGTACCTACCCATCTTGACTGCCTTGGTGGTTGAATTATTCCAGAGTGGTTAGTGAACTTGTCTTCTGGATCAAAGAGGCGTGGGTATGATCCCCACCCAGGGCAAGTATCTATGTGATGAACATAGGTATTTGCTCTGTGTCTAGTTGTTATTTAGGTACTATCTATATTATAAGTATGAATTTAAAATATGTATTAGGGTGGGTTACTAATGTATGGGAAAAAAATAATGTTATTTGATAAGTGGGTAACTAACTTGCAGGCAGGCAGGCAGATAGATGGCGGATAGACAGCTACAATTAGCTATCTCATACAAAATCTGCAAATAACCTTGTATACCTATAATATGTATTCTCAAGTGGAGACTACCGTACTAGGTATGTACCGGTAAATGTAGCGTAAGATATGGGTGGCCGCCACAAGGTGGACTGACAACTCTCATTATCATAATCACGATTATTATTAGCCATAGTACGACCACTGCTGGAGCCAATGGATTCAAAACAATAATTGTCAAAAATATTTCTGGAACAATAAATTATTCTATTCTATTCTACTGATGAACATAGACCTTTATTTCTAATAGTCTTATTGGAGATTTACAATGTAAGCCTATGTCCAGTAATGTAATACACATCCTATGACTAAAATTATATACCAATATTTGTTTATACTATAAAACAAAATAGTTCGATTTTGCAGTATGATACAGATTCAGATGCTCGGGAAAATACCCATTTTTGTTGCCATTTAGAAAAAATGTGGAGAGGGAGCCCCTGTCACCTAAGGGTGTAAAAAATTGCCTACTTACCTACACGCTATTCTCTGACCTATCAAATATACATAAAAATAGGTCAGCCATTGCGAATTAGCGTAATTTTGAAAGTGTACCATAAGGTAAGCTTTCAAAATCACGTTATAAACAAACAGTATTTCAATTTCAAACCCTCCAGCTATTTTGGTGAATAAAGGTAGAGAAGTTTGTCAATTTCAGCAACAAGGATTTTGGTCGGATTCCTCGTGGAAACCTTAAAAAATGAAAAGCAGTGATGGAAGTTGCTCAATGTTTGGCAAACGGGCTATATTGTTATAAAGTACTAGCTTTTACCCGCGGATTTGCTTGCATGATAGGCATTTTAAAAATAATCGACCAAATGCGAGTCGGACTCGCGCACGAAGGAATGCACGACGCATATTTTATGTTTAACTGACTTCCAAAAAGGAAGGGGTCTTTGTTCGTCTGTATGTAACTTTTTTTTTTTCTCTGTGTAATCGATAATTTCACCTATGGTGAACCAAATCGAGAAATTCTTTTTTAGTTCAAAAGGGTATACTCCCGAGGTGGTCCTATTTAATTTTGACAGAAATCTGCTGAGCTGTTTTTGAAAAATCAACAATAATGTAAACAATTCAAGCAAAATATTCGAATTTTATACACAATGGAAGGTGGTTTTACCATTTTTTGCAAAAATAATTATAGTTGTTTATTTTAGAAGTATAAAACTAATTTCAACTAAATATTCTGTGAATATTTTAAGCATCAACCGGTCACCATTATTAATATCAAGCGAAAAACTGCGAAATATTCAGGTTTATTGTATGGGATTTAAATATATTTTTATTTTCGTATTTGTTGTTATAGCAGCAACAGAAATACGTCATCTGTGAAAATTTCAATCTTCTATCACAGTTCATGAGATATAGCGTGGTGACAGACAGCGGATTCTTATTAATAGGGTCCTGTTTTTACCCTTTGGGTATGGAATCCTAATAAATGAAGTTTATATTTAACTAGCGACCCACCCCGGCTTTGCACAGGTGTATTATATATAATTATAAACCTTCCTCTTGAATCATTCTAGCTATTAAAAAACCCATCAAAATCCATTGCAGTTTTAAAGATATTTATAAGCATACATAGGGACAGACAGACAGGGAAGCAACTTTGTTTTATACTATGTAGTGACCCACCCCAGCTTCATACAGGTGTATTATACAATACATATAAACTTTCTTCTTGAATCTCTCTATCTATTTAAAAAAACCGCATCAAACTCCATTGCATAGTTTTCAAGATATAAGCATACATAGGGACAGACAGACAGGGAAGCGACTTTGTTGTGTCATACTCCCTGGCAGGACCACATCGTTATATCTATATAATAGATAGTGGAAAAAAATTTACATAATTTGTACATAAATATTAAAATTTGTACATAAGTACTTTTAGAGTAATCGTCAAATGAATGTGGTCCTGCCAGGGAGTATACGGTTCCAAAGACGTGCACTGTTGGACATAGGCCTCGAGCTGAATTCAAGCCGCCTTAAGCCGATCTTATTAGAGATCTATAGCGGAGGCCTATGTCCAACAGTGGACGTCTTTGGAATGAAATGGCGACTACAAAATATATGACAACGCCTACTCAAATACGATACATTTCTGATCTCACGTTGCTATGTAAATTAAAACAGGCAAACTTTTCTGCGAAATAATGAAACAATTATTACATGCATCACCTCCTTGAAAAAGCTGATATTTCGGGTATGGTCCTGCCAGGGAGTATACTCCCTGGCAGGACCATATTCATTTGACGATTACTCTAAAAGTACTTATGTACAAATTTTAATATTTATGTACAAATTTGTACAAATTATGTACATTTTTTTCCACTATCTATTATATAGATATAACGATGTGGTCCTGCCAGGGAGTATGACACACTTTGTTCACCTTAACTACCTATTATCTGCCAAAGTAACACAAACACCAGTCTTCATGGTTATTCTTACCTCTATAGGGGGAATGCACAGAAAAACTTTTAGCTTTTATAAAACAAGGAAAGTCTAGAAGTCTCTGGCCCTTGCTCTATATCTCATGTTGAGTAAGTACAGCTGTAAATTAGTGTAAATAGCAAAAATCCCAAGACTTTGTATTGACTGACTGTACTCGACTAACTTTTTGTTTTTGATTAACTTGTTTAGTTTGTATTTTATAACAAACTAAACAAGTTAAAAACCAATTGTTTAGTTAAATTGTTCCAAAAATGTAAAGCATTCTAGTTGGACAGTAATATTTCAAATTAGTATGTTTTACATTTTTTGACTGACAAACAAACTGGAGGAGGTACTCAATTCGACATGTGTATATAAACAGGGTTACGGGGTAAGTCGACCTATTCTCGTTAAGGGTGTGTAGTTTACTTTGTTTCTGACTAATTTGACTATGAAATACACTATCCTAAATTACAAAAAAACAGATATTTGAAATTTGTATTTATAAAATTCCCAATTTTCGGCTATCAGCTCAGATATTTTGAAACGTACACGTTTTGAAGTCGTATTATTATTTTTATTTGAATTTTACATGTAAAATAATGTTTTATGACCTCACTACCCAGTATTGTCCGTAAAATTAACCTTTTATAAAAAGTATTTGAATCCAAATATCTTGAAAACTGTGAGATTTAGAATATGGTGTTTCATAGTCAAATCAGTCAGAAACATAGTAAACTACACACGATTATCGGGAATAAATCGACTTAGCCTGTAACCCTGTTTATATTTTTTTATGTATAACCATGCATAACTTTTTCCATAGAAGTCCGATTTCAATAAAAAAAAAAATATTGGGAAGAGTATACTTCGAAATTGGTCCCATTTAAATTTTATCAAAATCGGCTGAGCCATTTTTATAGATCAACAATAATGTGAAAAATGCTACATTGATCCGTGCGAAATATCCGCGAGTTCTGTACACAGGTGAAGGCTGTCATGCTATTTATGCAAAAAAATATTATTGAATAATTAAATAAATATTGCCTGATAAACTTTTTCAACTTGTTTAGATTGTTTTTTATTATCTAGAATAGTAAGTTTATATGGTTATAGACACTGACCTCTAACTGCTCATTTGTTTTGGACACAATTGACTCCTCCATTTGACATTGCTATACTGCCTACCTGGTCATATTCACATCTGCTGATGATGGCAAAGTCAATAGTGCTGGTTTGGACCTTCCTCCATGACCATTTGCTATAAATCAGTCTTCTGGTCCAATCACTTGAATATCAATTATATCAAGACCCATTTTTGGTGTAGAAGAACAAAAACAACGATCCTACTTTTCTCAGCATTGTCACTATTTTCATCTTGTGGTTCTACTTGCTGTTTACAGGCTTGGAAAATGAAAATTGAATTATACATTTAAATAATGTAGTCTCTTAGAGAAAATATGAGAGTATACTGCAAGTTTTGTCACATTACTTATGTAAAGGTAACCTTTTACAACCTTAGAAGTGATGTGTCGACTTCATATCAAATTTTAAAATTCAGTCTCCATCATTTTATAACTAAGTATTAAGTTGTATGTTTCATTGAAAGTAGTTAGAGTTAACACTGTAATTTTATGAAAAACAGTAATTTTAGTGAAAATGTATTTCGAAATTCTTAAAATATCTAAAAGAATGTTTCTCAACATTTACAGTCATTTGTGAATACCGTGAGATCGCGTGTCTCTGGTCTACTGCCAACGAGAGTCGCTGATTGGTTCACACCTTCAGAAACAATTCAAACTGCTGTAAAGCAATTATTAGGATTATCTGACTGCACAGACTCTTCAGATGATGAAACTGAGGAGAAGCAGATAAAAAGAAAACGTTTCAACCCACCGGATTCACACAGCCTGCAGTCAACAGTGAGTTTTTTTTTTTATTGTGATATTCCTAGGACTTAATACTGCATTCAACAGTTTTACTTGAACTTGTCTGGTTTATTTACATTGTTTTATCTTTTCAGGAAACATTGTTCCGCACAGACAGTTCAGAAACACCAAGTAAACGTACCAGTGTGTATAATAACATAAGTACCAGTGCCACATATCCACTGAATGACATCTGCCCCTCAACCTCAAGGGCGTATATGCCTGATGTTATTGAGTCAAATGCTGAGGTCACGAGCGTAGATACCACAGATGCTGCAGACAAGGACACCACATTCAAGCCTCCGCTCAAAGCCATAACTAAGTGTCAATCTGAAGCTGTCAATAGACAACCTAAATTTGATTCTTCAAATTCCAAAGATGATAAGTTCAAGCACCCTCGTTGTGAGTGTTGTTTTTTTATTGCACATAAATGTAATAACATTTTTTTTCTAAATATACATATTGCTAAAGAACTTTCTCTTGTTCTATGTAAAGTTATTCAATGATCATAATCATTCAAGTGACTGAATCCAATGTTTTGTGTTCAATGTTCATTAAAAGTTTGTTATAACCCTGTCTCTGAGGAGGCTGGAATGATTTACAGACTGGTGGAGACCTTCCAGTCTCTAAATCATGCCAACTCAACGAGACTGCCTCACTGGCTTATTATATCTTAGTGTATGTGTAAATATGTGTGTGTTTAATATGTAATAAATTTGTATTTATAAGGGTGCAATGGGGCTGGCATGGACATTCGGTCCTAAAGCTCCCAAAAATAATTAGATTAAAAAAATAAAGTCATAATCATCATCTGTGCACCCCATATATTTCCAACAATCCTGGTTGCTGGGCTTACTTTATAACTTGGGGTCAAGGAAGTGCAATCACTTTTATTAACCCTTGATGCAAATGTGGGGGTGTAATCATTTTAATGTGTTTTTGTTTGTGGCATAAAAGCAAAAGTTCATCTAAAATACTGATTTTTTGAATGATGGTTAGGTTTAGAAGTTTCTTGTATATTTTGCACTTTGTATTTAAATTTTATATTATAATAAATTGTATTAAATGTTACTTTAGCAAACCCCGGCATTGTATACTGCGATGGGAGGCCACGGTTCAAGGCCGCGTTTGGATCGCCATTTTACGCAGACCGGACCAAGTACGGAGGAGCTTCTGTTTCTCATACTCACAATTATTTCAAGCATAAACCTACCAAGGTAATATCTCAATTTACTTACATACTATTTCTGTTGATGTTTTTCTAATTTTATTTATATATAAATTATAGGAAAGCAGTATGTTATCATCATTTCGTGGCTAAAAAGTTTTTTTCTTTAATTTTTTTTGTGCTTATCTATCTATTATATAAAAGGCTTCCCTGAGTGATTGACTGACAGACAGCCTACAGCCCAAACCGCTTAAGATATAAACTCGAAATTTGGAATATAGGTACATTGTACGACGTGATGGAGCACTAAGGAAGAAAATTTTGATAAATCGATCTCTAAAGGGGTAAAACGGGCCCTTTTCGTTTGTATGTAACTTTTTATTCTCTATACAAACTTGAAACTTACGAATGAAAACGGGTATGTAGGAAGCACATAACATGTTTCAATACTGAAACTATTATTATCCCGGAAAATCTACAGGTTTCTTAGGGATAGCCAAAATTAATCAGTTATAATATAAAGCTAAGATAAAATGGGTAAAAGAATTCATATGAAATTTGGTACGAAGCTAGACAATAACACAAATTACCACTTAGGGTACTGCTATCTCGGAAAATTTGAGTGGGTCCTTCGGTATATCAATTTATTTAAAAAATACTAATTACTGTTTGAAAATCAATACAAATTTGTTTCAAAATAGCCCATCATGTTAGCTAATAAATGACTATTGATATCCTGGGAAAAGTCCCGGATTTCTTGTCCGCTAAATCAATCGTTAACCTGAATAAGCGTAAAAACTAACTTGAATGCGCTTTTTTAATACTGTACTGAAGTGCAAAATGGGTCCCTAATAGTTTACGATTTTTTTTTATTTTATGAGCCAATAGTCTTAAACTTAGGGTACATACGGGTCAATATACGTACTTTACTATGGGATCAACCCTGAAAAACGAAAATTACCTACCTATTCCAAACATTTTGTTGCGAGTGATGAACTTTTTGTGTTGAACAGCTATTAGTTAGTGCCATAGTAAAAGTTAGTCAAATGATGAGTATAATAGCCAAAACAAAACATGCCTGTCGTCTAGATATAATATAAACTATGCGTTTCTGAAATAATATAAAGTATACCTACTTATGTGACATTTTTTAATCCGATAAAAAGTACCTGAAAGTCCTCTTAAGTGTCTCGATCACTTTTGACTAGGTGAACGGTTTTGGGCGAGGTTGTCATAACTCTTGGGAAAAATGAGTTCAAAATAATCGAAATTAATTTTCTAATGATTTAATGAAACATGTCGAATACCTGTACCGGCCTTAATTAATAGTGCACTACTGAACGTAGGCCTACCTGCGAAGGGTGATTGCGCCATATCCATCAAGCTGTCTGAGCGGGGGTTGCTGAATCCACATACCACATTGATTGTTCTTTATGGACGTACCTATACAGGTTGCCTCAATGTTTTCCATCAATGAAAAGCCAGTAGAGTGAAATCCCTTACATAGGTACTCATACAATTATTATTATTAATGTCAGAAATTCAGCAATTTATCATCCAAAAATTCACGTACTCCGTAATAAGCTTTAGATACAAGTAAGTAAATTAAATAACCAAATACTGAGACAATTCTGACTAAACTGTAGACATTATCCTTGCAAGTAATACGACAATGCAGGCCAAACGGCAAGCTTATATAATTTTAAGCAAGTATTCAGACAACGCGGGCCAAACTGCGAGCTATAAATTACCATCTTAAGCAAGTAGGTACTAAAAATACGCAGGCCAAACCTTGACCTATTATCATTTTAGGCAAATAATGAGACAATTCAGGCCAAACCGTTATCATACCATTAAATATCTTGCAAGTAATACCTTAATGCAGGCCAAATGGCAGGATATTATAATTTTAAGCAAGACTATTAGATATTATTATAAGCAAGTACAAAGACCTCGGGCTATTTTCATTTTAAGCAAGTTCCTATGTACTAAGGCAACGCGGGCAAAGCCGCGGGTTTAAAGCTAGTAATTCCTATATCAAGCAATTATACTGAGCGCCACACAAATTGAAAGATGGGAAGTTAGCCGCAGATGACACTTTGCCGTGATTCGCTATTTATTGCGCATGTGTGCACAATGCCTATACAAATGGCGAAGTAGTGAGCTCAGGCGTAGGAAGCGCGCAGGTGGCACGAGGATGGCGGGCGAACGTCTATATTTTGGCGTTTGCGCAACTCTCTGTGGCTAACTTCCCATCTTTCAATTTGTGTGTCGCTCAGTATAACTGAAACTTTGATCGCATCTGAAGCCATCTGTTAAAATATAGTTTGGTCACATATTATGTTATAAATCATTCATTCGTTCTTTCTTCACAAAAATAGACGGTATAAGAGCTTTAGAGCGGCGGTAGTCCATTTTTGCAGCCTTTGAGGCACCTTTTTGCCACTGCTATGGAGTGGATATGGAGCTATAGCCTGCAAAAAATTGTGCCCAAAGTGTCTCTAAGTCTGTTGCATAACGGTTGCAGAGCATGCTCTAGCACTTAATCCTATTACCTTAGGAAATTATTGGATTGGCTCTATGACTATTATAGAACTTATTGTGTTAGTTGGGTTGCATAATTCTATTTAATACTCATATTTAGAACCATCTAAGCTTTCATGTAACTTGATTTGTTTTTGTTATATATTGCAGGAAATAAAAGTAAGGGAATCAAAAAATCCAGTAACAACCAATGAGTCGTTGGGGAAATCTGCACAGAACATCTTTCGACTTTTGGACGATTGCCCGTCGCCATCGGTAGAAGCTAGGAGGATGGCTAACCTTCAAAATCAAGATAAACCAAACGATAAACCATCACCTAGCACGAGTACTTCATGCCGTAAGTACATTATGATTCGGAATAATATGAGTACACCAGTTCTGGATAACCCTGTATAGGGGATCAGACCCATAGTAAAAGTTGGTCTTAATAATGTACAATTATATCATAGGACAGAATCATACACTATTATCGTGATTGATTATTTGCCTGTGAAAATAGTGCATATTTGAGAACTGATTACTAGAAAACCAACTAACAAATATCCACCAACGCGCAATCGGCAAGCGTGGTAGATATTGCCCAATCACCCTTCGTGGGTAGTCCTACGTCCTGCAGTGGACTATTAAAAAGGCTGGTATAGTAAAGTACAGTATTAGAAAAAGTATACTTGCGAGGTCTACTGTTCGGAGAACTACTGTTTAATAGTTACAGACGTAAAAACCAGGGTTGGAAAAAACCATGATTTTAAAAAAAAAACGAATAAAGCACGATTTTTTGAAAAAATCTTAATCACGATTTTTTTGATTTTTTCTTTTTATTATTTAATTTAACTACATTTCTGCGCAAAACTGAACGCGCCCTCAAGGGATTGCGCGGGGATTTCCCTTTTGTCTTGTCCTACATGTGAATGTTAAGCAAAAGGGCCCGAGGTGCGCAGTGTTTTGTACATTTCGCTTGCAATTACGATCTTACTTTCGTTCTAACAAGCATTCATTCTTGGAGGTTGCTTTGGAGGAAGCACGAAATCACTATGATGGTTCAGTTTTGCTACTGTTCATAGTAAAACTTAAGTCAAAATCAAAACCATTCAAAAATGTGATGTTCGCAGAAGAAATAGTAAAATTTGTGACACCACTAGAGTTGTGGATGTCACAGAAAAATATATTTAGTGAAGAGGAACAGTAAAAATTTTTTCCAGTGGTGAAGCAATTGTTTGGGGCGGTAGCTTCTTCAGCTGCTGTGGAAAGAGTGTTTTCCGCCTTTGGAATTGTTCAGAGCAAATTAAGAAACCGACTGGGAATTGAAAAGCCTGGAAAACTAGTTTTTATATTCAAATATTATAATAATGATATTGATTTATCAGATTTAAACGACCCTAGTCTTTAACTTAATTATAATTTCTAAATCTGTTTTTTTATGTTGATTTCTGTAAAAGAAAGTGAAATTAAACATTTTTAATTAAATCATTGATTTTTATTGAAAAAATCATTTGATTTAAATCGTGATTTAAATCATGATTTAAATCAAAATGATTTAATCGTGCCAACCCTGGTAAAAACCGCAGTGCACTAGATACACATGACAAGTCTTGTTAGATATAATGTTAGATATAAAGTTCATTTACCCCCGACAAAATGCTGATTTTTATTCGCAATATTCGGGGGCTAGTCCCATAGCAAATGTTGATCATAACATAATGATGAGTAAAATGATGTCCTAAAACGTATCCGTGCCTTAGAAAAATACCCGGTATAAAACGACGCATTTTATTTCCTTTTTTCCCGTTTGTTGCTGCTTACTACCTATATATTGAAAAATTAAAACACCATATTTTATTGCAGACTTAGTGTAATTTATTAAAACCGGGATATGGTAATCTTATTGTATGTACTAATCAAATAAAGTGAGGAACCAAAGCTATCAAAAACACCAAAATGTTGAAACCTGCCGAACCAAATGTTTTATAGTTATAATTTTGATTCATGAAAATAACAAAAAAATTTAACACATATTTATAGTATTTTATCAAAAACTGGCTTTAATAATATTAATAAAGAAATTTTGGAATTCCCTTTTTATGTGTAAATAAAACATCTATAAAAAAACATGTGTGTGAGTACACACCTCCCTCGTTGTTGCTCCACCACCCTGTTCTGACTTTGGAACCACAATTCGAAATAAAACCAAGTTGTTAATATTTAATATCTATTTTTATTTTTTGATCTATAGCAAAACCCAACAGGCAGCTGTCTTCGGCAGGCGTGGCGGCCATCTTTAGCCTAAAGCAACGCTCCCGCCTGATGGCCAGCACCAAAACAGCCCGCCAAATTATGGCCTCACACAGCAGCTCTAATATGCATAATTTTCCAGACTATGAGTGAGTACTTCAATAGGTATTTTTTAACTATGTGTACGAGTTTATCAATCAATCAATCAATATCAATATTAATCAATACTATTATAATATGTATCAGTTTTAATAGTAACAGTATGATTTTTTGGAAAACCCCTGCCAGGCAAGTTTCTAACTATCACCACTTTACCAAAATGTCGTATACTATTGTTAGTATTGTTTATAGAATAATAGTACTTGGTTTTTGAGATATCGTAAATTTTGTAAATGTGGTTAAAAATCTACCTTGTAGTACTCCAGAATATTTCGTTTATACTATTAATTCGTAAAGCAAGTATAGAGTACACCTGCTACAAGTTACAATAAAATTTAAAAAACTAAAAAAATAATGGTACTAAAAATGTATTAAAGTTACTGGAATAGTTGGCACATTTTATGCAGATTTTGAGATGCTATCATATTTGGGTACATTAATTTTAAAATTACAAAATTTTCTGAAACCTGGATATACTTATGTATACTCTCGATCAGCGAGTGTTATCATGCGAAATATCAGGTGTGAAAAATTTATTTTCTCTTGCAGGTGCGGCCCAAGTACGAGGTCAGTCTCATTGGTTGCTAATGAAATAGTAACCAGTAACAAGATACCTCTTAACATCCATCTTAGCTTGCCATCTGATCCTTCTAGCTCAACCGAGTTTGTACTGTATGTAGATAAGGACCAGCTGGAAAAATACTTGCAAGATTCAGCTGGACAGAGCACGAGTACTCTCAGCACATCTCCCACCCAGTCTTTGCCAAACTCGAACTCTGAGCCACAAGCCGCGAGCGAGACAAACACAACAAATGTGCCGCTCAATGCTTACAGAGATACATTCAAGTTTCCAATCCCGGCAGTCAGTCCCATTGCTTTGCCGCAAAACAGTATTGCATCAGAAGTAAATGAACAGTTTGGTACTGAACTAAAAGAACCAGAAGAAATTTTGCAAACTAATGAAGTAGGAACGACAGTGATCACATCCGTTCCTGGGAGCTCAAAAGATTGGACGTGTTCAGATTGCTGGGTGAAAAATAAAGCAGACTCTGAGAAGTGTGTAGCATGCTCAGGGAAACCGCCAATTGCCACCGACAAAAGTACACAGAAGCAACCCGCATCCGTTCCTGTTGCACTTCCGTCAACTGAGCCTGATACTATGGAAACAGAAGTGGATTGGAAATGCGGTGAATGTCCGATTATAAACAAGAGTTATAACAATGAATGTGTATCATGCGGCGGGTCCAAGCCGAGGGCTAAAGATAACGCGCCTACACTCGCTTTGGTACCACTTGAAACTCTTGTTTCAAAAAATCCTGAAGTCGATTTGAAATGTGAAAATTGTTGGATCAAAAATAACTGTACTGTTAAGAAATGTGCAGCTTGCAGCGGCTCGAAGCCTGGAGGAAAAGAGCCGGCCGAGTCTGCGTCCTCTTCGCCCACCAAGCAAGCGGAGAAAGATTGGAAATGTGAAACCTGTTGGATTATTAACAACAGCTCTATAGAAAAATGCGCAGCGTGTGGTGGCTCGAAACCCGGCGGAAAGGAAGTGACCAAGCCCGCGCCGCAGTCAATATCTATGTTCAATAAACCCCCAGACACTAAGTTCCAGGAACTTCTGCGCATACAGAAGAATAAATGGGAGTGCTCAAGCTGCCTCACTAGGAACGACTCTAACAAAACAAAGTGCCAGTGCTGCGATACAGAGCGCGAAGGGCCCTCCAAGGAGATTACGCCCAAACCATACACGTTTCCTAAAGAGAGTAATGTTAGCTTTAAATTCGGAATTGATCCAAATGAGCAGGAAAAGAACATAGCTAAGAAAACAGAACAGGAAGCTAAACAGGGGTTGACAGTATTAGAGAAACTAGAAACGAACAACAACATTGTTTTGGCTCCACCATCCAACATAGCTGAACCTGAAACTAAGAATAAAAATGTCGATAAACCTGACGATGACGTTAGTGTGGTGCCTACAGTAACGTTTACCTTTGGTATATCGAAAAAGACCGCAGAGAAGCCGCCAGCGACTATCCTACCCACTATTCAGGAAACGAAAGAAGCACCAAAACTTGCTCAATTAACTTCTTTTGGTGCACAGTTTTTGACGCCTGTTAAGTCGATGGAGCAGCCAATTCCACCAAATTCATTTACAACAATTTTGGACACTATGCCCTTGGTGAGCGCAAAGCCAAAGCTGAGCGATGCGACTACTGTCAAACCTCTGACTGATAACAACGCATCAAATAATTTTAATGTTAAAACGTTAAGTATTGCAGACGAGAGCACTGAGAAATCAAAGTTCTCTTTTGGTGGTGAAATGGGCGCGGCCGCGGGAACCACTTCATTCGGTACGACATTGAACGTCCCCACACCCGCGTTTTCCTTTGGCGCCACTGTGCAAAATGTGCCTGTTGTCACCACGGCAGTTGCTACTAATTCAATTTTCTCGAGCTCACCATACCAACAACCAACCGGAGATATATTTAGCGGCTTGGATCCGAAACCGGCGCCTTCTACCACACCAATATTCGGCGTTAGGAACGACGTTTCTAGCGCGCCAATATTCTCTTTCGGTAGTGACAATAATGCGATTCCTTTCGGTTCCGGGTTTAAGACTGGCGGTGCAGTCAGCGACTTACCGGCCCCGACACCCGCTCTGTTGGCAAATACTGGCGCCGAAGAAATGGCCTCCTTGATGAGTGGAGTCGACGAGTCCGGAAACGGCGAACCGGCATCTGGATTCAGAGCGGGCACGCAGGAAAGTGCGTGGCCCCCCAAGAGCGATGCGCCATTTGGAGCTCCTGCGGCGCCGGTTCAGGCGCCTTTCTCATTCGGTTCGAGCAACCAGTTCAGCAGGAACAGTGTGAGCTCCGGAAATGGCGCGCCAGCAGCCTTTGGTGCGCCGCCCACCGCTAACGCGCAGAGCATTTTTTCCAGCGGCAGCCTGTTTGGAAATACGCAACAACCCGTGCAACAATCTTCTATGTTCGGTGTGCAGCCCACACCCGTGACATTCGGCGCGCAGGCCACACCAGTGACATTCGGCGCGCAGGCCACACCAGTGACATTCGGCGCGCAGGCCACACCCGCCGCGTTCGGCGCACAGAGTCAACCCACAGTTTTCGGGACGTCAGGGCCCGCCCAACCATCTCCGTTCAGTGCGTCCGCACCGACGCAACAGTCCGCTTTCAACAGTCCGAGCCAACAGTCAACCTTCGGTGTGCCGTCGCAGAGCCCAGCATCTGCGTTCGGCGCGCCCGCACAGAATCAACCGCTCGCTTTTGGCGCGTCCAATCAGAGCCAGTCCCAGCCATTTGGTGCTCCGACACAAAGTCAGGTGCCTACATTTGGAGCGCCTACACAGAATCAGAGTTCCGCGTTCGGCCTGACACATAGCCAAAGCCGTGCCTTCGGCGCGTCCCCGCAGAGCCAGCCCTCGGCGTTCGGAGCGTCGGTGCCAAACCAACCGGCTGTGTTTGGCGCATCTGCACAATCACCTGCCCAACAGTCGTCCCAACCTTTCCAATTCGGGCCACCGACGGCGAACGTTTTCAGCTTTGGACAGGTAATTTTAATTTTTTTTATTGCGGATAAGTCCGCGCTTGACCACCGACTCGCCTGATGGTAAGCGACGTTGTGGTCGAAGATGAAGCACGCAGACTTAGAAAGATACCTATTCACTCTGACCTTGAAACGCCTTAGATTATGAATTCGAATACTCTTTTTTATGATCATTACAAAAATATGTATACTAATGTCATATAGTCATGGCTCCACCGTGCTAATGTCATTAGTAGTATCGGCCGAATCATACAAGTCGGCAAATGTGAAGTTAGCTACAAGCTGCGCAATATCTAATCAACGCCCAGCTTTGTGAGCTTCGGTGAGGATTGGATACTGCGCAGCTTGTAGCTAACTTCACATCCGCCGACTTGTATGATTCGGCTTATAGTCATTAGCTGTAATGTTTGATCACTAAATTATTGGATTCCATCGGTCTCCAACACATCTGTATGAATTAGGCTCCCCTAATAGTAGGGGAGGGATGAGCACTTATCCACGCGAAAGATTAAAAAAAAACTGTTGTCATATTTAAATTGATATTACTTTGGTTTCTTGCACCATACATTAGGCAAGATATTTCGCAAAGAAATGTTTACAAATTATAATCAGTCTCAGAGCTACAAAAATAATAGGGTATTTTACTATGAATGAGATACAATCTGTAAATGCATTTTTGAGATAGCTTAGGCAAAAAGCAATCGGAAACTTCGGAAAGTGTTCGTTTTAGATTATAAAATTACAAAATATATATATAAAACCAATACAAAATATTCCGTTTCCTTAATCTGTGCGTAAAATAGTCGCCGCTATGTTATGACGTCATCCGGCTATGTAAACATTGAATAGTTTGACCGGTGTTTGTACACTAGTATCCCACGAACAGCACACCAACGATTACTTATCATTAACCATTTATAATAACTCCTTTTCAACTTAAATCTCAAACTTACAAACAAAGACACCATCGTGAAAATATTTGTATATTCAGTGTAGTGACGCCATTCACGACCACAGAGCAAAATAATGACATCCATCGATTGATGTTTTTTTTTGTATTTTTTTAGTGGTTTATTAGACCAACAGAATATAACTGAGATACTTTTCAAAAATGACTGTAATACCCTATTCTGAAACATGTCAAAAGTATCCAAAGCTTCCAGTGATTGGGAAGTATGGGCATGGTGTTAAATTTACCCAGCTATAAGTAGTATAATCTTGAACAATTGTGGAATTACAAAAACAATCTATAAAAAGTAAATATTTCAACTTATTTAACACTTTGAAACCTAACATAGTTAATATACATTTTTTTTAATGCATTGTCATCGTTCTTTGATAGGTGTGCAAAGTTTGAAAAAAATCTAATTGCTCAAAGTAGGTCAAAATCGAGCTCAAAGAGGGGTTGGTTACTTGGTGTATAGGTGGAACTAATAAAAGCGTGTTAAAAACTAAAAAAAAAACACTCTTTCATAGCATATCCAAACTAAAAAGTGTTAAATAATTTTCAATATAAGCAGAAAATAATAATGAACGAAAAATATGAATACTATTTTAAATAAAAATATAGTTTAAAAAAACATGCTTAGGTTTCATTAATTTTATTTTATAAATTCATTGTCATCGGTCTCTGGTAGGTGTGCAAAGTTTGAAGAAAATCTGATCGCTCAAAGTAAGTCAAAATCTATCGAGCTCTAAGGGGTTGGTTACAAACAAGCAAGCAAGCAAACAAGCAAACACATAGGTGGAATTAATAAAAGCGTGTTAAAAATAAGATAAACTAACTGATTTTGTAAGCTAAGCGAAGTTTTAACACGGCCATTTTGCTTTCTCTGCCTGGATGTTGATTTTCCTCTAAAGGTCGCACTTTTCAACGAAACTTGGTTCTAGATATATTATTTAATGGATTTTTTTGTCGTCGGCGATATTTGATTGGTATTTGTTTTGTGAGTTACCAATTTCCAATAGCCACCACATTTGCATACGCCATTATTATAGGCAAATCAAACTCGGCGGCTGTGAAGTTAGCTACGAGTTGCGCGAATCCCAATCCTCGCACAGCTGTTAAGTGAGCTTTACTCAAAATTGGCTTTTTGGAAGAAGTTTGTTTCAACAACTAGCTACTAAAGTAAATTTATTAATGGAAGATGGAATTGGTTTTAAAAATAGATTTTTATGGTTTTCAGCAAGCGCCAGCACCGATGCAGTCCAATGTATACAACTTCGGCGCGGGGAACGCGATGGGTGAAGGAGGAATGGGTAGCGGTATGATGGTGCAGTCGATGGACGGGACCCTGGCTGGTGGCGCGCAGTTTACGATGGGAAGCGCGCCAGCTGCGTCGCCCAGAGCTCGGCCCATGCGTAAAGCTGTCCGACGCGTCCCGCAGCGATGAGCACGCACATATGACCCGTCTCGCAGCTGTACCTCGTATTACTGAATCTTAGGACCGACATAACATACCGCTTGAACTCCCACATATTATTAAACATGTCGATTCTTTCTCTAATATTTTAAAAAATGTTGCCATTTTTGGAACATGTGGTAAATCTGTACCACCATAGCACTGAGGACCGATATATATCGCCTGGACTTCAGATATTATGAAGTATCACGATTCCTTTACATCTTTACGTGTTGTTTTTTATTTAAATGTTTCCTTTTTTTTTATCTTGTGGTAAATCTGTACGATTGTAGAGCACTGGAACTTAGGATTAGGAAACATCCCGATTCCATTACTGTTAGAAAACTTTATTTTGAAATGTTGAAACTTGTTTTGTGCCTTGTTTAGATTTTTACTAGAAAGGTATTTTTGGGAATTATATTTTTCTGATATGTGAAGAGACATATTTCCTTTAGCACTACTAGTTTAGCCAAGCAGTAGTGGCACGGGGGATAAACGAAATATTTAAGCTTGTTCAGCAATCAAAATTGATAAGTTTTATTCATTTTTAGTACCATATTTAGATAGACAACAAAGTTTAGTTTTGTATTTTTAAACTTTGCTTGCTATTTAGAGTACAGCTTGTAAAGTAAGAAACCATCAAAAATAATTCCAAAGTTGTTCGTATGAAAGCAGGTCTTTCGTGTATCTACATGGTCTACAAGTATATGTTATTTAAAATATGTTATTGTAACTTAAGTGTAAAGTAGAGTTTAATATATCTCTTTTCAAAAATTTGCGAATTTTTGACAGCTATTATCAATTAGTTTTTTTCAAAAAATCTGATGAATATGTCATAGCTATTAACAATTTGATTAGTTGATTTAGCTCTTGTATGTTCCTCCTTTACTTTGTAGACTAACATGCAGACAGCAAATAATCATGCTCAGCATTTTTTCGCGGCGCATCAATTTTGTTTTTTAAAGCGATCATGTACTCTGATTCTTTGGTTTCTATTTTATATGATTGTTCTTTTTGAGTATTTACGAACAGAATATTTGAGAACTATTCATATTGAGCTTCTAGGTACCTAATGTTAAGAAATATTTCTTTTGATTTGTATATTCTTTTGGATATGATGATTGGAAACTTTAAAAAATGTTGTAGATTAAGACTCTAAATATTGTAAATAGCTCTATTGTTTACTTGGTGTGTAGAAGCATTTGGAAATAGATTTTCTTACCGTTTTCATTTTTTTCCATTATTGTTTCAGTTCGGTGTTTAGCAAAATTCATTGTATGAATGGCCAACAATACAATGAATTTTATTATTTTACACGTTTAGCTTTAATCTCGGCCAAATATGCCTACCGTTATAGTTTAAATTAAAACTTAGGAACTCCATATTTTTTTGTATACGACTTTAACTGTTAATATACATAACGAATTCAAACACATAAGCATGTTTAGTTTAGATCTACATAGAAATAATTTGTTTCTTATATTGGGTTAAGGCTGAAAGTTTAGCTCAGCGGGCGATATTAAAATTGTCTTGTTTTTTATTTTTTACTAATTTTCGATCATTGATTTAAAAAAAGCTTGTATTTAATGACTACGGCTATAATAAGCATGATGAATTAGTAAAAATCATTATTATAAATAGTCCGTGAATCAGGTTATCGAAAATAATTGGACACGTATTTTTTCTTTTGTCAATCAAACAACAAATAACAAAGATAAACCATGTCAAAGTATGGGAGTGGGGGTCGTGGCGTCACCTCTCACAGAAGTCTACATTTGTATGGCACTTTAGCCGGGCTGTATTTTTTTAGTCATCATGCCTGTTAGTTTATAGTTTTCTTTACTAAACAATGCATGTGAATCGGTTGATTATCACCTCATTTTTTGGTAGGTGTACATTTGTACTTTTAATAGATTAACAAATATCTTGTTTTTACCGAACTATTGCTACTAGAAGAAAAGTGTTCGTAGATCTACTGTGAGTAGATTTGCCATAAATAAGAAAAATCTCAAAAATAAATTCGCTCGGTGACTTAAATTTTGGGCCTTCGCTCAGCATGTTTCTTTTCATTTTTATAAATGTGTAATCTCCGATTTGAGCTTATCAAGAGGCTTCCAAATGCGTACTTCACATAGTCATTGTATGTAAAATGAAAAGTACCTACATATAGTTGTATGTAAATGTATCTACCTACAATAAATAAAACCGTATTAGATAATTGGGGAGCAAAACTAATATATCGTGTTGTACAGACATTCTTTGATATTACCTATGTTGTAAAGTGTTGTTAAATGATCAAAATTTAGATGAAGACGAACGTAGATTTGTTCCTCCAATAAAGATAAAGACAGCCTCTGAAATTGTCGTTTTTATTAAACCTACATCTCTAGCATGGCAAAGGAACAAAACCATTTTGTCTACCTTTAAGGCCCATATTTAAAGGCGCCATCGTAATATTATAATAGCATTTTATAGTAGTCCTGTTTCTTTTTCACTATGTGCATTTGATAGAGAAACTATTTTATATTTTATGTTGCTAAATATTAAATTTATGATGGCGCCCTTAGTGTCAGTTGTCAACGTCAACTTTGTTTCCACTCCGAGGGGATAAATAGGCGGTGAGACAAATTGTATTATTGCCATGCTAGGGGTGCTGCACCTAAACTGCTCGCCTTAAAGATTAACTGTAGGCCGCGTCGCGCAAGTTGGCGAATATGAAGTTAGTCCGGCGCCGCGGCGGTGCAGCGGCGGTGACGCCGCGGTGCAATGTCGCGGCGACACCGCCCGTCTGGCATCTCTCTTTGTGTCAGTTGTTAACGTCAACTTTGTTTCCACTCCGAGGGGATAAATAGGCGGTGAGACAATTTGTATTATTGCCATGCTAGGGGTGCTGCACCTAAACTGCTCGCCTTAAAGATTAACTGTAGGCCGCGTCGCGCAAGTTGGCGAATATGAAGTTAGTCCGGCGCCGCGGCGGTGCAGCGGCGGTGACGCCGCGGTGCAATGTCGCGGCGACACCGCCCGTCTGGCATCTCTCTTTGTGTCAGTTGTCAACGTCAACTTTGTTTCCACTCCGAGGGGATAAATAGGCGGTGAGACAATTTGTATTATTGCCATGCTAGGGGTGCTGCACCTAAACTGCTCGCCTTAAAGATTAACTGTAGGCCGCGTCACGCAAGTTGGCGAATATGAAGTTAGTCCGGCGCCGCGGCGGTGCAGCGGCGGTGACGCCGCGGTGCAATGTCGCGGCGACACCGCCCGTCTGGCATCTCTCTTTGTGTCAGTTGTTAACGTCAACTTTGTTTCCACTCCGAGGGGATAAATAGGCGGTGAGACAATTTGTATTATTGCCATGCTAGGGGTGCTGCACCTAAACTGCTCGCCTTAAAGATTAACTGTAGGCCGCGTCGCGCAAGTTGGCGAATATGAAGTTAGTCCGGCGCCGCGGCGGTGCAGCGGCGGTGACGCCGCGGTGCAATGTCGCGGCGACACCGCCCGTCTGGCATCTCTCTTTGTGTCAGTTGTCAACGTCAACTTTGTTTCCACTCCGAGGGGATAAATAGGCGGTGAGACAATTTGTATTATTGCCATGCTAGGGGTGCTGCACCTAAACTGCTCGCCTTAAAGATTAACTGTAGGCCGCGTCACGCAAGTTGGCGAATATGAAGTTAGTCCGGCGCCGCGGCGGTGCAGCGGCGGTGACGCCGCGGTGCAATGTCGCGGCATAGGGGCGCCCTAGCACAAAAATAACGTATCATAGCTACGTCACAGCATATCTCGGAAACATGGCGTCGATTTTGCCCCGCCCCCTTGAAGCGTTGCGCTAAATCAATACTTCGAAAATCGATTCGAAACTCGAATCGATAAAAATATCGATTTTTCCGAGAAATACCTGATTGCCCACAGAAATGAGACCTTCTCTCTTCTGTGTGACTGCCGATGTACTAAACTTATAAAGCGTAGTTTTTAAGCTATACTAGGCCCAATAATGAAGGCGCTATCGTAAATTAAATAGCAAACTTAAAAAGTGTTCTCTCTATCGAATGCCTAAAGTGAAAAAGAAACAGAAATATGCTAATTAGCTATTATAATTACGATGGCGCCTTCATGATTGACACGACACGTTTTAAATTTACTATCATAAATATGTATAACTTTCTTCATTACTTCGCACTTTCTTAACCACTCAAAAAGTCGTAGAACAAAAGTTGTTAGTTTTGATATGTATACAGAACAAGCCCCTAAAACAATGCTAATTGATTAGAAATAACCCTGTTTAAAAGACATCATTCATTTTGGGCTATATCTGAAAGAGTGCCGACTAAAACAATTATTTAGGCAATAATATTCGTAGATACATAATATTATCCTGTACATTTTACCCCACATGACCAACCCTCTAGAATCACCTCCTGTGCAGTAGTTAGTTACCGAGTTTTGAAAACAATTATTTAAAAAAAAAGATTTTATCAACCAGCTATGAATGAAACTGAGACACTGTTTAATGTATCAACATACACTTAGGCCAGCGAACGAATATTTTGATATATTTGATAGTAGACCCTTTTGTGTTCTCTATTGAACTTAAAAACATTTATTTGAATGACAATCATCAAAATCACTGAAGCCGTTTCCGAGATCCAAAATCAATATTAGGTAGTTTTGAAAATACTAAAAAACACGCTTTCTTGGCATATCAAATAAAAAGAGTAAAATAAAAGAGTGTTTTTTAGGTTTTTTTTACCATATTTATTTTTCAATTATAGATTTTTTTCTATTTTTTTAGTAAATATATTGTCATCCATCTTTGATAGGTGTGGAAATTAAAATTTAAAGAAAATGTTATCGCTCAAAGTAGGTCAAAATCGAGGTCAAAGGGGTTGGTTACAAGCAAGCAAACATACAGGTTAAACTAATAAAACCATGTTAATAAAATAAATAAATGACAAGCCAACACATATTAACTACAGTAAAAAGCGTCTAATACTACTGAATATGCAATGAACGGTTCTAATAACTTATTAGAAATAAGCAGGTAAATTGGTGAATATTTTTGTTAATATATGAAAATAATTAATTTCAAAATTCGATAACTACGCAGGGAGTGATCATAGAGGGTTGGTCCCATGGTATAACATGTTGAGAATTATATGCATTAATACTATTTGGTCGGAATTATCAGGATTAGCCCAATATGAATGTTGTCTTTTACAAACCTAATAGTTAACCAAGATTCTACTTAAAAACATAGGTAGTCATTAATTGGTAGTCGGGTTAAAAGGAAGTTTGGCAAAAACGAGTACTATACAACCATAGATTTATTAAAAACTTCTACCGATTATGCACCGAGAGAAGTATCGAATAACATATTGCAATGCAATAAAATCGTAACTTTGTCCATCACTATTTGAAGTAATGTAAACATTCAATATATTTGCTTTTCTCAAAATTATCGTTTTATGCTGTGTTGTGAATTAAAATAGATAGTTTTAAACGTCATTTATAGTTCCTGCATTGAACACTTATTCATATTTCAAAAACATAGACGTGAAAATACAAAAACTACGACTAACCTAAAAATTATAAACATTCGCTTTTGTTCTTAGAACACGATTCGCAGCCCCAAACACAGCAGGTAACCATGGTTGTTTTTTATTGTTTGTGCCCTTATAATGTTATAAATTCTATTTATTTACACGTTTAATACAATATTTGTAGAAATCACAATCAGCTTTGCTATAGCCAAAACATAAATATGAAGATAATTTCTTATTGGTTGGATGGTCTCAGAATAATGACGGCTACAACTGTCAAAAGCCTTTTGGGGTATAGTAGATGGCGGGAGGCGAAGAATTTGATTACATATTTTTAATGCCATAATCTTAAGACATAGGGAAGCAAACAATAAAATTAAAGCAATGAGGTGATGTAATGAGAGTTGAAGGGCAAAAATCAGAATATAATCCACGCCCTTCGTTCCTACAGGACCTCAAATTAGCCGACCACTATAAGGTCTGAATCTTTGCGGGAGGACATAAGAATTTACTTCGTATCTATTCCCTCTATAATCTAAGTGTCGCGGCGACACCGCCCGTCTGGCATCTCTCTTTGTGTCAGTTGTCAACGTCAACTTTGTTTCCACTCCGAGGGGATAAATAGGCGGTGAGACAATTTGTATTATTGCCATGCTAGGGGTGCTGCACCTAAACTGCTCGCCTTAAAGATTACTGTAGGCCGCGTCACGCAAGTTGGCGAATATGAAGTTAGTTAGTTAGAAGTTAGTTATACAAGGCGCACTTTTCTACGAAATAATGAAACGTGATTGAAATGTTGTTTACTTAACAAAGACCGAAACTGTAAGTACAATATTATTTAGGATGGAGGACCTACAATTTCTGTACAATTATTTAGATGAATTACCTGCGTAAAAAAAAACTGATATTATTATTTCGAGTATGGTTCCTGGCAGGGAGTAAGTATACGTACTCCCAGGCCGGATTACCTTTTTGAAGATTACTGAAAGAGTAGTTTTGTACAAATTTTTATAAGTACATATTTCCCTTCGCTCTACTGGTTGAGCCAAGCAGTAGAGCCACGGGGGATAGAAGAAATTATATACAATGGAAACCACGTACCGGCAAGAGCAGCGTAGAAGTCCTCCCACAAGGTGGATGGCTTTGATTATTTAGTAAATAATCAAAGGTGGATGGATGACCTCATTAAGATAGAGAGCCCGCAGGAGCGGCGCTGAATGCAAGCTGCTGCCAATCGGTGTTATTGGAGATCCATAGAGGAGGCCTATCGTTCAGCAGTGGACGTCCTATGGCTGATGGATAGATGGATGGATAGCGTGATAGCAAAATCAGATGCACATTTTGCCACAAAATTCAGCAAGTTAAAATGTCTATAAAATCGTAATATATTTTATTTGAAAGAGGTTTTAATTGCAGACCAGCGGCCTTATTTTGTAAGCGCTCTGACGTTCGGCTTCGCTTTTTCTCCTGCTCGCGCCAGTTACTCACGCCGCGAGAGCGAGCGGGAGGAAAAGCGAAGCCGAACGCCAGAGCGCTTACAAAATAAGGCCCCGGTGCAGTGTTAGCAATCGCCTATCGCTCAGGTCCTTATAGAAATAGGGGTAGAATCATAGGGTAGAGTTCAGCCGGGCTTGGATGCGCACGAAGTAATATTTCTTTCCGGCTGGTACACTTATCCCTACTGAGCTATCCCCTCTGGTAGGGATAACTGCACTACACAAATGGTTAGTGCACTTATCTCTACTGGTAGAACTAAATCTACAAAAAGTGCACTTATCCCTACCAGGGGGGATAGCTCTGTAGGGATATGTTTACTTGATGTATACCAGCCGTTTCTTTCGACGTGTCAGAACGAAACAGCGTTATGGCATAGTAGCACCAAAGCAGAACTTTTTCACACGTCGAAAAGAGTTCTTTTCGTGGCTTTTCGTGGTCGCATGCTGGACTAGCATAGGTACATTTTAAAATGCTCATAAAGCACATGTACCTATTTGTGTTCTCTTTGCTAAAGTCAAATACTTTTTCTGAGATTTTTCCTATCATGCTAAACATCACTGCAAAAAAATGTCAATTTCAAATCGACGCAATAAGTCAGCGAATGCAATAAGTGCTCTAAATTCATAAACTATGCCTAATTCCGATTATAAATCCTCTGTTTTAACCATTGGTTTTAACTGTATTTTGATACGGAGTCTCATCTAGTCGAGTAAGATTTGATTTCATTTAATATATTGTATCTACATTGCACTGCCTTACGGTTTGGTATTTATTTTTATACGTGTTTTACAATACGTAATTTTGATTCTTTATAATTAGCAAGTGAGCGATATGACGAAGTCAAACAACATGGTTCCGTTTGGGACGAGTGTTGCGCGTTTTGGAAAGAACCGGGCACACCCGGGTCTCGACCCTAGCGGGCTGCACACTGTTCGACCGGCCGGGTGCGATCCTGCCCTCTACAGCCCGCAGTCCCTCGCAGAAATATTCCGAGTCAACAAGCATAAAACTATAGACAAGGATCCATGGAGGTATAAAGCAGAACTAGAAGAGTGGGCACAAAACTTGGGCTACAGAAATCAGAGGGTCCTTGATCATAGGAGGTATATAAAGTCAATCCTAGGTCCTGCGTGGCATGATGTACTGACGGTATCCACCTATGAGGCCGCTTGCAAAAATGTCGGTTTCGGACGGACGACGCGCTTCGCCCATAGCAAGAATAGAATCCCAGGCCCTGGAACTTACTATCATACGAAGCCCTTTAAGGTTCCTGACGGTCCGCACTCTTCTAGGCCCACTATGGACAGAGAAGAACCCTGCAGGTTTAAGGATCACACGTCAAAATGGTCCCTTGCCCCTAATCGTTACCAAATCTCAGACAAAGATTCTATAGAGAATGCACCGAATAGGGCTGTGTCGAAACGTGGACCATATGAACTGTTCACAGGAAAACGAGACGGTAGTACTATCAAGAATCATTTCAATATGACGTTGAAGATAATGCCAACAACTTGGCCTATCGCGCTGAAGGGAACTTTAGATAAATACGACAAATCACATTTTGGCACTATGAATAAGACTGGAAGGGATCTCCCCTACAGGGGCCGTAGCGCACTTGTGGACATAGCTATGTGTAGCAAGAAGGCAGACGATCCTGGACCAGCACATTACCCGGCGGATATACCCGGAGCAGGGTTCAAGCAAAACAAGAGAGGATTCAACAGTTCTTACGACAGAGGGCCAGGCTACCAGCGCGTGGTCGTCTGGCCAGGCGTTGGCCGCTACTCGCCGAAAGACGTCACTTGTGGTTTGCCAGGCCAGGGCCATCGGCATGTGTTCCTGAGCAAAGTAGGCCGTACCATAGGCGCCGTCCTCCCGCAGCCTATGAATTCATTCTGAACACTCACATCTAGAAAGAAGCCACGCCTTGTCTACGTCACAGAGCCCTAAGAGTGAAGTAAAGAGCGACTTTCAATTCGAGTTATTAATTTACAGTAAAATATAGCCTTACATATTACAAAAAACCGCTACCAATACGCTACATTTTATACAACTCAACTTAAAAATACTATAGAAATAGACAATCAGTACTAAAATAATCTAATTATAGAATAGATGGTAACTCTTTATTGTTCAAACAATCAACAATATCACAATAAAACAGTACAATATTTTAAAATAGCGCGACAATTGGTGGCCTTATCGCTTAGAACAATTTGTTCCAGGGAGAGGAAAGTATTATAGAGATGATATATGATTATAGTCCACGGCTTGGCCCGCATTGTCTTAATACTTGCTTAAAATTATACAAGCGGGAAATACAGACATAATAAATGTCAATAGCTGCACACTTGCATGCCAGCTCATTGCACGTACCAGCTACTGGCATGTGTATTCTCAGCTTAATACTTGCTTAGAATGATAAAATCCCATGTTTTGGCCCGGGTTGGTTTAGTATTTGAGTAACATTATAAAAGCCGGCTGCATTGACTTAGTAGGTACATAATTGATATGATTAGGTATAGGCCACGGCTTAGCCCGCGTTGACTTAGTACCTACTTATTTTAATAGGTATTATAATATAGCCCGCAAAATGGCCCGCGCTGTTTTAGTAGTAAAATAGTTTAAAAAATAGTACATGGAAATAGCTTGAAAACTAAGAAGTAAAAAATAATATTAGTGGTAGAAAACCACTAACCTATTCATTGAAGATTGTATTTTTGTTAGTTTTTACGGATATATATTATTTTCATTAGATCCCAAGGGAACCGTATCTACTGGGTTATTTGCTTAACCTGAACTAAGCCGAAAAGGGATGATTCAGACAATCATAATGAATAACTTTAACTATGGGGCCAACTCAATTTTCGAAAAAAAAAACAGATGTTTCATATATTTTGTCGATTCCGAGTTGCAGTTTTGTATGGAACATCTGATTTTTTTTTCTCGAATTATGGGGCCATAGTAAAAGTTGTTCATGATGATGGCCTGAATCACCCCCTTCCGGCTTAGAAGAGAGTAAGCATATAACCCTGTATATACCTAGTCAGGTCATAAGTATTGTCACACAGTAAAAACTTTTCTTTTAGAATGCTGGCCATAAAAAAGTTTATCGAATTCGAATTTCGAATTGTTCATGAAAATAAAAATGTATGCTTTTTAGGATTTCACTCATTTTTAAATATGGAGTGGACGCTTAAAGAAGACCGTGTTGCAGTTATTGCGTTGCATCGTTGCGGTTACGCGCCAATTCAAATTTTTGACATACTGAAAAATTTGAATATAACCAAAAGATTCGTTTATCGTTCCATCAAATGATACAATGAAGACTCTAGTGTAGATGACAGGTCAGGAAGTGGTCGCCCTCGGTCTGTTAGGACTCCAGCAGTGATAAAGCTGTGAAGGCGCGAATTCAAAGAAATCCCAAACGTAAGCAGAAACTGATGGCCCTTCAGATGGGGTTAAGCAGAACCACGGTGAAAGGGGTGTTAAATGAAGACTTAGGGCTTCGGGCATATCGAAGAAAAACAGAACATCATTTAAATGCTCGTCTAATGGACCTGAGACTGAAGAGATGCCGCGCTTTGTTGAAGCGGTACGCGGGAAAAAATATCGGGAAATTCTTTTTCGGATGAAAAAATTTTTACCGTAGAAGAGAGCTACAACAAACAAAATGATAAGGTGTACGCACACAGTAGTGAAGAAGCGAGCAACCGTATTCTGCGTGTCCAACGAGGTTATTTTCCATCCTCGCTCATGGTATGGTTGGGAGTTTCTTATTGGGGCTTAACAGAGGTACATTTTTGTGAGAAAGGTGTAAAAACGAATGCAGTTGTGTATCAAAATACAGTCCTGACGAACCTTGTGGAACCTGTTTCTCATACCATGTTCAATAACAGGCACTGGGTATTCCAACAAGATTCGGCGCCAGCTCATAGAGCGAAGAGCACACAAGACTGGCTGGCGGCGCGTGAAATCGACTTCATCCGGCACGAAGACTGGCCCTCTTCCAGTCCAGATTTGAGTCCATTAGATTACAAGATATGGCAACACTTGGAGGAAAAGGCGTGCTCAAAGCCTCATCCCAATTTGGAGTCACTCAAGACATCCTTGATTAAGGCAGCCGCCTATATTGACATGGACCTCGTTCGTGTTGCGATAGACGACTGGCCGCGCAGATTGAAGGCCTGTATTGAAAATCACGGAGGTCATTTTGAATAAACTTTATTGTCATAAGAATCTATGTTTTGTTAAGTTCATTTTGGTATATAAATGGTTACATAAGGAATAAACTTGTTTCAATTATTTTATATTAAACATGTAATTGTGTATATATTTCCCGAATGACTTCGTAAAAGTTTTTAAAGTTGTTAATAATACTTAACAATTTAACTATTACGAATGTAATAAACATTTGTAATCGTTTCGTCTTCCTGAAGAAATGACGCACTGTGTTAATAGCATATTTTCTAGTTTATATTGTAGTATTTTAGCATACAAAATGTCAATGGTATCTACCTAAAGCTTTTGAAAATATTTTTGGTTCAAGTATAATCCTAAATTTTAAGCTTCTCTAAAACCAAATATTATCCCTATAAATTCAGCCAATTGTATGTAATTGGCGTTTTATTTTACAAACTTTGGAATTTTATTTTCCCCCCTAGGATGTTAAACCGCAAATCTTGAACAAAACGTATTTTTTTATTTTGTTCGAGTCAATCGGTCAAGGCAATAAAAAGTTTTATACAATGGAAAAGGGCCCGCTTTACCCCATTAGAAGTCGAATTTCCAAAAATCCTTCCTTAGTGGATGCCTACGTCATAAGAGGAATACGTGTGCGAAATTTTAAGCATCAAAATTCAAAGTGAGTATATAGTATCATGTAAGGTATCATATAAAAGAGCTTCATTAGCACATGCTAAAATATGTTTTTAATTATTTTAACAATGTGTAATTTTCGATAGATGACGAGAAAGGTAAAAAAAAATTGTTTTATATGTATAGTATAGAGATTTTAACAACTTACTTCCCAATTTTGTAAAATTTTCTGGATTTGTGCGGAACCCTCGGTGTGTGAGCCTGACTCTTGTCTTGTCCGGTTTTTGTTTAGATACATTACGAAGCTTAGAATATACATATACATGATTGCCTAGCGAAATGTGGAAATTAAAATGTTAGGAAATGACAAAAATTAGAAGTTACAATTCACTAGGCAACCTTATATAGATAATAGATATATTACAAGCTCGTAATGTATCTAAATAACCAAAATACTGGCGACCACATTTCGCAAGGCAACCTAGTTTAGGTATATGTAATCTTCTATACAATACATTTATATAAAAAACAAATGAAGGATATGTTTTCCTACAAATTAATTAAAAATTATTAAATTTCAAATACTTGCGGCCAAATTTTACAAGGCAACCCTATTTTAATATATTCATAATACATAATTACATAAAACAATGGTTTGAAACGTGTACACACATATTTTGACACTCACAAAAATCAAAACCTACAAGGTACTTCCCGTTGACATAGAACTATGAAATTTGGCGAGAAGCATTGTCTCAGAGTATACATATAGGAATAAATCTGAAAACTGTACATTTTTATTTATATCACAAAAACTAGGGCTTCAAAATTCACAAAATATGGGTTCAAAATTCAAAGTGAGTAAATTGTATCATGTAAGGTATCATACAAAAGAACTTAAATTATTTTAACAATGTGTAATTTTCGATGTTTGTCAATAAAAGTGAAAAAAAAACAAACGTTTTTGTCGATGCTTATAGTATAGAGATTTTAACAACTTACTTCCCAATTTTGTGAAATTTTCTGGATTTGTACGGAACCCTCGGTGTGCGAGCCTGACTCGAACTTGTCCGGTTTTTTATTTCCTGAGGTATAAGTACGCGTACATCGATCCGTGCGAACTATTCGAATTCCGTGCACGGTTGTTCTTACCATGTTCTGACAAATAAAATATCTGAATCTGTATAATTTAATAATAAACATAAAACAGTTGAAAATAAATGAGGGCGCCACCATTGCTTTGATTGCAGATTTTATATCATAGTGATCATATTGATACCGTTTCCCTGTTCAGAATCCACAACATTACACGAAAGAAGAAAAATGCAAGAAAATTAACAATGACTTAGGCACTTACAGCTCATGTAGTGGTTCCAGCTTTAGACTATAGAAGGGTTCCAGCAAACGTGACATTTTAGTTCCCGAATAATTAATTTCTACTCTTTTGTGTCGCACTGTACCTAGGTAGAAATAGTGTGTGAGTGCCCACTTTAAGAAATTTCAAAAAATCGCCTAAAATACAAATAAATATTCATAGGAGATTTTAAAATACTTGTTTTGAATAGTTTAAAGTTTGAGATTTTAAAGTTTTATTCGACAGTAAACATGTATCTTTAGATTTTTAAAAACAAAAACTATGAGAAAGCGTTATTATATAATTTTCTACACGTCTTTTAGCATAGAGAGGGCAAAACCTTGGGTTGTGGACATTTTTACCCAGTTTTTGGTCACGCCGGTCTTCGGTTTGGCTGCCGTCAGTTGTGGCCAATTCACACTTAAAGATAATTGGTACTATAGTAGTTATTTTTCGTCAAGACATTTCCTTTGGCACTACTGGTTGAGCCAAGCAGTAGAGCCAAGGGGGATAGACTAAACAATTCGCAAAAACCGACTTCCATCGTATACAAAATTCGAATAGTTTGCTTGAAGCCTTGAATTGATGTAAGTATACAATATTTACATTATTGTTGACTTTTCAAAAACATAAATTCGATAAAATTTAAATGGGGCTACCTCGAATTGGTATGGATAAGTGCACTACACAAATGGTCAGTGCACTTATTCCTACCAGGAAGGATAGCTTGGTAGCGAAAAGTGCACCAGCTGGCAAGACGGCAAAGTATACCCTTTCGAACTAAAAAAATATTTTTTGATTCGGTTCACAATTGGCGGAAATATCGATGAACATTCCCAAAAAATACATACAGACGTACATAGAACCTCCTCCTTTTTGGAAGTTGGTTAAAAATGAATATGAGTGAGTTGTCGTGACACTCGCCTTACAATCGTAAGGTCGTGGGTTCAAATCCACCGGGATTCTCTCACCTCTACCAATGAATTCCTTGGAATTTATGTACTGAATTTCACACCACTGGCTTTTCGGCGAAGGAAAACATCGTGAGGCAACCCGCATACGTCCATAGAAGAAATTCGATGGCGTATGTGAATCCACCAACCCGCACTGAGCCAGCGTGATGGTTTTGGCCCAATCGCCCTTCGTGGGTAGGGTTACGTCCTGCAGTGGACTATAAAAATTACTGATACAGTACAGAGTTGTCGTCATATGTTTTTAACTGATTGTTGCAAGTATTTTGTATTCAGGGCCTAAGTAGGTAGGTATCTCATAAAAGCGTTTACTCCCACCTGTTCTGTTAAGTAGTTCTGTTGACAGAACTACTGGGATTTTTTCCCCCATTAGTTCTGTGACTTAAAAGACTATGCTTTACACCTGACTTATCTCTACTATTCCCACCTGTTCTGTTGAGTAATTCTGTTGACAGAACTACTGATAATTTCTCCGCATTAGTTCTGTGATTTATACACCGGACATAAAACTTAACTGTATCCCCGCCTGTTCTGTTACCAATCTGTCTTTTCGACGAACGGTACATTGACGAACCGGTCATCGATGAACGGTTGCGGAATCTTTGCAAAATGGTGGAGTTATGGGGGTTAGAAATTAAAAACATACAAAAATTCAAATTCGTAATCAGAAATCCGAAAATTTACTGACCATAAATAACATTAAATGTTACAAGTAAGTCAGTTTTACAAAAAATACACGGTTAGATTATATTTACCGGAATATAATTATTCCGGTAAATTAATCTAACCGTGTACGAGTATTAATAATACGAAAAAAGTTAAATTATAACGGGAAAAAAAACGGTTGTTACTGATTTAAAAAAAATCATTTTACAATATTAATATTTTGGCATAACGGCCTTGTTTCACAACCTTAACTAACCTAGTCCGCGGCTGATACAGTTTTTCCAACTTTTCCTGGTTTCGCAATATAGGAGCACTTTACCTTAGTTTCTCTAAAAACAAAGGTATGTCTATGTTACCGTTAATCAATTGCATTTGGTACACTCTTATCATAGCATCGTTTTCAATCTGTTTACTTGTCCTTCGTTTAACTGATTTCAATTGGCAGGCTTTAACAGAAGAAAACGATGCATCTTCTTCTATGTTTTTTAGGAACTGGAAAATAGTAGCTGGCCTGGTTAGTGCCATTACTTGATAATTGATTGCATGGAGAAGTAAATAGTTTGAATCACAACAGAACTACTCAACAGAACAGGTGGGAATTATATTCCCATATGTTTTGTGGATAGAACTAATGGGAAAAAAAATCCCAGTAGTTCTGTCAACAGAACTACTCAACAGAACAGGTGGGAGTAAACGCATAAAAGTACCTGTTCAATTACCTATCATGTAGCTTTGCTGTCGTCGTCGAAGAATATTAGTATGGGTAGGTTGGTGATATTATAGCACGAAAGTACTTTGTATACCTTGTACATAGGGTAGTGACGTCAATGCTAATAATGTTATACCTACAATTTTCCCGTCCTCGTCTTTTCTAATTTGTACCTACCTACCTACTGTAAACAATTATTAAATTACATGGCTAGAATGAATATACCTAAAGTTAAATGTAAACAGTTATTCATAAATGGGATACTCCTACAGGTGATACGATTTGGCATGGGTTGTCGAGAGGGGTAGCGGGGCGAAAGCGGCGGCCGGTTGTCGCCTCAAATGTGGCGCGTCACGCTACCGCTCGCGATACCGCGTCACTCGCCCTCCCGAATCAGGGAAAGGTATCGAGGGGAAGCCGAGCCGACTCGGCAGTTCTCTGCACTAGAACCGCGCCTTAGGCGGGGTGGAGCACTTTCGGAAATCGATGGGGAGGGAAGGAGGGCGCGTGCGTCCCGCAGCGCCGCGCCGCCGTGTCGCACCCGAGCCGTCGGCCAGCCCGCACGCTCGCCGCACCGCGCTGCCAATCCGCGTGCATAACCTCAAAGGCGACTTGTTGCCAGCGCCGCCTCGCTGGACCCGTCACACTAATGATACTTGCCTTTTCTACTGACCAGGCTTCTTAATCCCATAAACTTCCTTATAACGCGAGCCGCATCCGCGTCGGTGGTGACGGCGAACCTGGTTCGCTTTCCGCGCCGGAACTACCCCGTAGGCATTAAAATGTCGCTTTGAGCTTTCTGAACGCGGCGGGCTGATTTTTGCGTGTTGTCGTATTTTTGGCACAAACGATGTGAGGTACAGAGGACCACAAGGATATCACGTAAGCACCCTTTTAAAGCGAATATTAATATTGTTTTTATTGGTAGATCTTTTGTAAACATTCTACATTGGCGTTGTGCGATTTTAATATATCTTAGTATTTTTTGTGTGTCAATTGTGAATTTGACAATAACTGTTTTATTTTAATTTCGACTTGATTGTCTCTCAGGAAAGTTCCACCTTTAGATATTCGTACGACCTAATAATAGCATTTGAAGCGGACATTTATCGGAGCCATTTATATGCATCATATTCTTTATGCGTATTTTTTTTTGTATGTAATATAGTTGTACTAATGACATATCTGCTTTATCTGAATCTATCTCTGTACGCTACGCGCTACGACTCTACGCTACGTAGTGCCTACGTGAAGATCTTGTAGGGCGCTCAGTATGCTTCTAAAATGTAAATGATGGCAAAATAATTCCGATGCGCATTTAAACGTACGGAAAGTAAAACTGCAAAATTGTAGAAATGTAGGTATAATTTTAGAAATGTTTGTATTATCGTGCTTTCTTTCGTGTGTTCGGAAACAATAGAATAAAACATAGCTTTGGCGGAGCACTATTACCGAGTTGCGACAAACAACCGTATTTTCTACTGTTAGTAGCTAAGTACTCGTACCTATAGTAGTTGAAGAGATTTTATATATCTACCAAATTCCATCTCGCTCGCTTTTGGAAATTATTTATAACTACACATTCATAATTTTAAAAAATGCAAATATTTTTTACCGACTACCTACGCATTGGAAATGAGGGCATCGTGTTTATTTTCAATCTCTTTTGTTCAATCAAAAGATGTTAAAACGATTGAAATGGAAAATTAATGTTAAAAAGATTAATAAACGAATGATGGGTCTATAGAATTTCAATGCCTTTACCTATCTGCTCAACTTGCAAATGTGCAAGTGAGACATTGGCCGGTTGGAAAAAGCCGTTAACAGCTAACCGTGGACAGATATGGACTGGAGCTACAGGAGTGACTAACCCCTGTAGAAAACTTAGACATCCGTGCTCTGTTTGAGAGCATTGTGGAAGTGCTCTCTCCGATGGCTCATTACCTATTCAGATACAAATGTCGACACGAACCCACCTAGCTACGCTTGCAAACAACATGATTATTTCATGAAACGACTTCAAAGTAAACAGGTAGGTATTTATCGCTACTAAAGCTAATGTGTTTCATAAAACTAGCGGTGGGCCTTATAAGCAAGCTCAAATTAGCCCAACTACCTAAGGAGAGGGCTAAGCTCGGAGTTTCGAGTTTCCTCTTGTTAGATAGAATCAAAAATGAGGAGAATCGTAGAAGAACCAAAGTATAGCCCGACTGGGCTATCAGGGCGGATCAGCAAGTTAAAATGTGCAAGGTACTGATGACCGATAGGGCCGAAAAGCTTTCGGTGAAGACCATGTAGCGAGACTAAGTACCTACAAGGTGAACCGACGACCTCATTTAGGATGCAACCAACCTGTCTTATTGGAGCTCTACAAAAGAAGGTCGAATTCCAGCATTAGATGTTAGTTACCTCATGATACTCAGCGAATACCAAAGTTATAAGCACGTTCGGCACGGTTAGTTTTCGGATGGGTAACCGCGAGTGGAATTTACAACTGAGCGCTACCGTGGCTCGAACGACACGTTAAATTGTAGGTCCCGGTTGTTCTGACCGCTTAGCCATGTCAGAGGCCTTTAGATGGCTTAAAAACTCTGACACCAGGACTAGCCACCCGGCCTGTACTTACCTCATGATATTTTTCTTCACCTAACAATGGTGTAAATTTCAAAGGGGTCATTAGCATCGGAACGGGATATAAATACAACTTCACCAATAAAATGCGAGGGTCCTTCCACTAGTCCACAGGTAGACACCGTTATAGTATTTGTCAACTCTTTCCACTGAGATCGAGCATATTACATATTAATGTCTCTCTCTCAGTAGCGAATATATTGCGCGTGATATTCGATACCTGCCACCCTTTGAACTCCTTCGAACCCGGTTGTGTGCGTGGTTCAGATTTTTTACACAAACTTCTGTTGCTTCGCTGTGCTTCTGTTTCATAATTTCTAGATACCTACGAGTCTCAGACCAAATAAAAAAAATCAAGACAGAACGTCGTGAACATACAACTGAGGCCAGTTTTTTATACCTGTGGTGAGTGCGTCGGAGTTGCGTCACCATAGTTCGACTGACGAGACATGGCGTAGTTTCGTTGTACGTGTTTGTGTGTGTAATTGTGTCTCTACACGGCAAGCCGTATTTTTGCCCGCCTCACTAGTTTGTTTCTCAACATTATGTCTTGATATTTTTATTTGGTCTGAGATACGAGTATGTATGAAAATGAAAATGAAAAATAATTTATTTCTCTCAGTACAATACATGAAATATGTAGCCATGGCCATCAAACTAGGTGTGAGAACACCTGTATTTTGATGGATAGCCTTCCTTATAATTACATAATTATGAATTGTACAGTTTTATAATTAATGGTATCTAAAAATTCTTAACTTCTTAATTAAAAAATAATAATAATGTTAAGTTTGAAATGGTCTGAGCCTACAAGTAATGTTACTTATGTATGATTGGCGTAGCTAGTTCTATTTTAGAATTGTACTAACTTTTGCCCGCTTAAAATTTTGATTTATATGAATTCATAGGAACCTATTATTTTACATGATAAAAAGTTGTGATAGTCCGACCTTTGAATTATATTCATGCGAAAACCCAAGTCTACCCGTTGCTTTGCTGCTGCATTAAAGAGTAATAAAAAAACCAACAAGCCAACAAACACACTTTCGGATTTAAGGATATTGGTATAAGGATAGCATTGAATAATTATTTATTATACATATGTTTATTTTTAATTTACGAATCGCCTAGGTCACACTGATATAAACACTGATTTTGATATTCGTTGTAATATTCTGTTAAGAAATGGACAGTCTGTTAGTAAGCATAGTTGCAACCAGATTATTCCTTTGAATTTGATCATAAGTGAGCTTGAGAAAGAGTTAATCTTGAAATGGCACATGATAGAATGAAGTGGCGAGAAGAAGCGTGATGTGTCTACCCCACTTAGTGGGATAAGGACAGAAAGGCACAACACACCTAGCCTTAAGAATTTGTGATAGGTAGGGTAGGAATAGTATACCTAAAGGGTGGAGAGTTAACGCCGTCGTGAATTAAAGCCGCATAATTGGAGCATATTTTAAATTTAGTATATGTGTAGCTAGATAATCATTTATTTTCAGTAAGGATAATTACATACATTACAAAATATTATTATATACAAAAATATACTATGAGCAATACCCTACGAATCGTCAAAATAAAAATTGTTTCGGCCAGGGGGCTATGTAATCCCCTGATCGCACTCATTGCACTATGAACGGATACAATAAAACCCACACTGACCTGCGGCCTTATTTTGTAAGCGCTCTGACGTTCGGCTTCGCTTTTTCTCCTGCTCGCGCCAGTTACTCACGCCGCGAGAGCGAGCGGGAGGAAAAGCGAAGCCGAACGCCAGAGCGCTTACAAAATAAGGCCCCTGACTCTCCAGTGAAGTCCGATGTGCACGCCCTGGGTCGCCCGTCACCGATCTTCCCTGCTAACGGGGGAAGGATTCCAGCCTTTCTACGAGCCGTTGCACTCCAATTATTGTCATAGAGTTCATCATACAAATGTTTCACATAATTATAGTTCGCGGAAAAGTCATATTATCAACTCTCACATAACACGGTAGGACATAAAAATGTTCCAAAAAATAGTTTATAAGATGATATGATTCACATGCAGGTACAATCAGTCGTAAGGACGAACTGACGGCCGCGACGTGCGTGCGTGTGTACGCGCTCGCTGTTAGTCGTTGAATGAAAATGGCCGGCCGCAAGCGCCGATCCCGCTATGTCGGCGAGATCAAAAGGAACGCGGCGCCTTTGGTTAACGCTACGCGGTGATAGGTAGGGTAGGAATAGTATACAGAGTGGAGAGTTAACGCCATCATGAATTAAAACCTCCTATTTGGAGCTCGACGGATAGTTCAAAGGCGAGCTTGCGTCAGGCAGGCTTGCATCCGGATCACATAGCCCAAGTAGGTACAATGCGGCGCAAACAACTCGATTGAATTGAATTATTAGGCATGATATTACAATAAATTAATTAAAATTTGGTACATACTCGTAACATAAAATTAAAAATACAATATTACAAAAAATAAAAATGTCAGAAATACTGTAATTGAAATATCTGCAAAACCATAGTCAAAAATAACAGTTTAAAACAACTAAAATAAATAAACCTGTTTAGTTATGTGCAATTTTCTTTAACATCATTTTGGAACAACCTGTATCTAAACAGAGAGAGATAGTAAGGAGACGTTGCTAGCCCCAGATATACAGATTTCAGAGATCTCGATGCATCTATTTCAGATTTTCTCGATCCTCTGGTATCTCTGTGTTGCTAGCTCTCGACGCTCGTCAACCTAATGTCAAAGTAGCATGAATTGTTGCTTAACAGTAGGATCCCTTATTTAATTCTTAGAATTTTCGAAAATTCAATTCAATTTCAATTAAAGGATTTATTTCTATGAAAAATGACTGGTTGCTAGCACTAGATACTTGTGGGCTCAGACCAAATAAAAAAATCAAGACAGAACGTCGTGAACAGACAAGTGAGGCTGGTTAACTATACATGTGGTGAAGGCGTCGGTCTTGCGCCGCCAAAGTTCGACTGACGAGCCAAGGCGTAGTTTCGTTGTACGTGTTTGTAATTGTATATGTACACGGGGAGGCGTAGTTTTACCTGTCTCACTTGTTTGTTCACAACATTATGGCTTGATTTTTTTAGTTGGTCTGAGCTTGTGGGTCAAATGAATGTCGGCGTCAGCTCTCCATCATGTACTATTCTGTGTAAAAAGTATCGGGAATATGTCAATAAAAAGACCCGTGTAAAAGAGGTCGTTCTAATTTTTTTACTGCATGTTGGTAGCACTGTACTGATTTAGCGCGCAAAGTTTGAGCGGGATCTGTCATTTGATTTGTTTTAAACTACACTTTTTGTTGGTCATAGTTTTGAGTTCTCGGCGATTTTTACAATGGAAAATATTGTTGAACAAAGAGTGTGCCTTAAATTTTGTGTTTCGAATGATATTTCGTGTGGTGAATCACTAAAAATGTTGCGAAATACCTACGGCGAATCGTGTATATCAAAAACAAGGGCTTATGAATGGTATAAGGCTTTTATAGAAGGCCGAGAAGTAGTAGTAGACTTGCCTCGTTCTGGTAGACCTTCAACCGCTACGACCAAAGAAAACATCGACAGAATCAAGAAGCTAGTGCTCGAAAATCGACGTATGAGTCTGAGAGAGTTGGCTAGTGAGGTGAACATATCTTTTAAGTCCGTCCACAACATTCTCATTGACATTTTAGGCATGAAACGCGTCGCCGCTCGACTAGTTCCAAAAGAGCTCAATTTTGTTCAAAAAGCGCAGCGAAAGCGCTGAAGACATGGTTTCCCGAGCTTCTACGGATCCGACCTTTATGAAACGTATAATAACTGGCGACGAGACATGGGTTTATGAGTACGACATGCAAACAAGTCAACAGTCTTCAGAATGGCGTCTCGAAAACGAGCCGAAACCCAAAAAACCGCGGCAAAGTCGCTCCAAAATCAAGGTGATGCTGACAGTTTTTTTTGACTACCGTGGTGTGGTTCACTCCGAATTCCTTCCAGAGGGAAAAACAGTGAATAAAGAATATTATTTAGGCGTCATGAAGCGTTTGCGTGAGAGTATCCGCCGAAAACGTCCAGATTTGTGGCAACACAACTCATGGATGCTGCACCATGATAATGCACCATCACACACAGCCATTATGGTGAAAGAGTTTTTAGCGAAAAATTTAACAAAAGTTCTCGACCAAGCACCGTATTCACCTGATATGGCTCCGTCTGACTTTTTTTTATTTCCCAAGTTAAAATTACCACTTCGAGGAAAACGTTTTGAGTCGATAGAAGCCATAAAAGAAAATTTCAATGAGCTAAAGGCCATACCGCAAATAGCCTATGAAAAATGTATGGAAGACTGGGTGAAGCGTTGGAGATGTTGTATTGCAAGCGATGGGGCCTACTTTGAAGGCGATAAAATAAATTTAGATGAATAATTTGTATTTTTCGTTTTATTGACAAATTCCCGATATTTAGTACACAGAAGTATATGCTACTAATAATATAAGTAAATTTGACAGTTTGTGAGTATGTATGGATGTTTGTTACTCTTTCACGCAAAAACTACTGAACGGATTGAGATGAAACTTTGCAATAATACTTACACATCAGAATAACAGATTGGCTATAATTTGTAAAGATATCGAGTGAAACGAAGTTTGCCGGGTCAGCTAGTTATGAAATAAAAGTAATATAACTGTTATCTTAAAAATATAAAATTGTGATTCACTGACTCACCTATCAAGAAATCTCAAAAAGTACAAGTGCTAGGAGTCTGAAATTTTACATGGGGGTTCTTTTAAGGATATAGGTGCTCACTAAGAACGGATCTCGAGAAATTCAAGCCCTAAGTAGGTGAAATAGCGAGGCAAACTTAGTATGGGAGAACACGATTCCTTGGACCGATTGACTTGAAAGGCATAGACATTCTTAAACAAAATTAATTGACCACGTGTTTCGTATTTTTCTAAATTGTATCGCCTATCAGCGTTAAAAACGGGAAAAAAGCTATTTTAGGGACGAATGATTTCGTTTTTAGTGTATTTGATTGATTAATCAAAATTTTGACAAAATAATTATTGTGTCAAAATGACATGTTGACATGTTTGAAATCCAGATTTATTGAAACCAATGAGTTAAGAAAATAGATGAGATGGCCACAGATTTTTTGTCACTTTTCCGATCTCACTTTCTTTATAATTTGTTCCCATATTTCTTTGGTACTTACTATGTAGGTATTGCGAAAATAATTGGTTTAATAGTGAGCATTTATTTACCTAACAAAGTGCGGAAATTATATTATCATTATGCATGAGGGCATGATGCATACCAATGCTTTTTAACCGACTTCAAAAAATAAGTTGGTTCAATAAATAAGTCTTTCAATTCAGCGGTTTGTTTTTTGTGTATCTAAGTTACGCGATTATTTGGAAAATTATGAACCGATTTTGTTGATTTTTTTTTGTTTGCTACATCATAGGTACTTCAGAGGTAGTTTCATTTGACGAGCAGTTTTTTAGAAATCAAGAATAAACGAATACATACCTAAATAATTTTGTGGTTTGTGGTTCTGTTCAGTTCATCAGTCGTTTTTAAAAGATCATCATTATCAAAAAATGGTAACATCGATTCGAGCGAACGATTGTAGATATTTCGAGTCTACGTCGCTCTGTAGAGCTTTTACAAAGTCTTGCTTCCCCTAGCTTGCTACACGAGTTGCACCAAAAATGCTGCTACACAACCTTCAACCTGCTTAATTGTCTACTCACATTTCGTGGTTGCGGATGAAAATAGTTTCTAAGTAACATGAGAAAAATCGATATTTAATTATGGTTACCTACTGTACCAGCCTTTTTTTAATAGCCCACTGCATGACGTAGGTCTACCCACGAAGGGTACCTACACTAAACAATAATATGATGCGCCTTATCAGTGTGAGATATAACTGTTCTGTACTGTATCAGCCTTTTAACAGTCCACTGCAAAACGTACGCCTACCTGCGAAGGGTGATTGTGCATATCCACCACGCTGGCCTAGTGCGGGTTCGTGGATTCACATACTATGCCGTCCTTTTTAATGGTCCACTGCAGGACGTAGGCCTACCCATTAAGGCTGATTGGGCCATATCCACCACGCTTACCCTGTGCGGGTTGGTGGATTCATATACGCCATCGAATTTATTTTACGGAAGTCTGCAGGTTGCTCGATGTTTTCCTTCACCGAAAAGCCCGTGGTGTGAAATTACGTACATAAATTCCAAGGAATTCATTGGTTGGTGAGCTGAATAGAACCACAAACCACAACATTATTTAGGTATGTAATTCGTTTTTTCTTGATTTCTAAAAATCTGCTTGTCAAATGAAACTACCTCTGAAGTACCTATGATGTATGTAAGATGTAAAAAAAATCAACAAAATCGGTTCACAATTGTCCAAATAATCGCGTAACTTAGATACACAAAAAACATACCGCTGAATTGAAAAACTTCTAGTTTGTGCTTCTATATGTGCAAGACATCCGGTGTGCCAGATCGCTCTCGGACGTCCGAAGGTGACGTCCGCGACTTATGTCCGATAGTGTGCATGGCTCAGTGTACTTTCATAGTCTAGGTCGCGGCTGTTATAGTTCGGCCGTTCTGAGAATGCGTTCCTGACACATCGCGATTGAACTGACGACGTAACTTTGTAATGGCGTTGCAGTTACGATAAAAATATTTTTGCTGGTTGTTTACCGTTTTAACAATTGATGAGCATTAAAACAACATTATTATATCAATAATCAATGAATGTTATAATTTTGTGCCAAACTGAGTGTCAAATAACTTGGTAAACAATATTTTTCTAAATCTATACTGCGCTATTACAAGGTTATGTCAGCGCTTTATATTTGTAGTGCTGTGCTAACAATAACAGGCAATAATAGTATCGTAATCTGTTCTTATACAGTTATACTTTGTAAAATAATACGTTTTGTTTTTCTTTTTAAGAATTTGAAAATAATGGACTATAAGATAACTTTCATGAAATATAAAAATAAAACTACGACCAAACCGCACGCGCGATATCAGGATTGATTCTGTTATTGATAATAATATAATTATACATGTAGGCGAAGATGATGATGAAGACACCACCTCCTCAAGCGAATCGGAGTCTGATTAATATTCTGTACGCACATTCAATTCAATGTACTTTATTGCATAGAAATACAGATTGTAACTTTGTAACAAAGAATAAATAAAATAATTTTATTATATTAATATTACCTACCTTTTTTGGTTTCCACTTAAATTATAAAAATATAAATTTTAAATGATTCCGCCAATTTAAACCGAAAATAATCTTAAAAATAATGCGGCGGTCCATTTTGGAGGAACGGTAACGAACTCAGTGTTATGTTGTGCCCATCACTAGTCGTGACTAACTGATAGGTGTCAGGAACGCATTCTCTGAACGGCCGAACTTTAGTCGCGTTCGTAAGCCTAAGCCGCGACCGATAGTATGTTTCGAGCTTAACTTGTCTCGCGAGTTTGAATACTAAATAGGTTTCTATGTGCTACGTGATCTTCATACACCAATATAATAATACAGCACTGTAAATGTGTGGCAAGTTACTTCGAAATAATTCACAGCTGTTTTGATCCATTTATACAGAAATATTGGTTACTTTTAAGAGAATATAAATAACATTACACTATTAATGATTGTTTTACAAAATTAATATTACTACAAAATGTTCTTGATTATTTATGATAAACACGAAAATAAAAACAAACCTCTTCAACGTTTGCCTTCGACTTTCTCTTTGACCCGCGACTTCACCAAGTTACAACCTAATCCTTCTGAGGGCCAGCGCGGTGGACATGACTCGTAGGCCTAAATTCAGCAGTATATTTTTAAAAATTACAGATACATGAAAGGTAGATAGATTATAGTCATAGTTATATCGTTAAATGGGCTCTCAGTGTCGGATAGGTACCAAAGTCCGAGAGATGATAACCGATTAAAATATTATTAGCTATCTAAAGACACATAGGTGGAGTCGTTTCTAGGCATATGGTCAACATCAACGACATATATTTGAAGATAAATCTGATTGGGATCTGATTTCAATCAGCGTTTTCTGCGGTTTCCCATCCATCTTTCCTAAACTCAACTCTAAACAAAACGACTATTCAGTGCATTTTTTACATGTATGCTATTAATTCTATGTAGGTTATATCAAAAAGGTTACATAAGACCAAACTGGCAGTAATTCAATGACTGAACAAAAACCAAATTGGAAAATGTGAAAGTACTCATAAATTAAGCATTTAATGCGGTTGTTTTTTTATTTATCATAGTTTATCGAATTTTTTGAGCTAATGTACCCAGTCAGAGCCCTTTTTGCAATATCTTTTTTCAAGTCATTCGGGCCCAAGGAATTGTGTCCTCTCGTACTAAGTTTGCCTCGCTATTTCACCCACTTAGGGCTTGAATTTCGCAAAATCCGTTCTCAGTGAGCACCTACATCCTATTAAGACTCATAGCACTTGTACTTTTTGAGATTTCGTGATAGGTGAGTCAGTAAATCACGATTTTATATATATATAGACTAGCTGCGCCCCGCGGTTTCACCCGCGCAGCTCACGATTGTGTTGGGTAGAATACTGAGTAAAATGTCTTAGTGGCAATTTAACAATTAGGTAGGTACATCTGAAAAGCCCTGGTGCTCTAGTGTAATAACACCCGCTTTACAATCGTGAGGTCGTGGTTTCAAATCCCGGTGCGGTACCAATAAATTCCTTGGAATTTATGTACGGAATTTCACACCACGGGCTTTTCGGTGACGGAAAACATCGAGAGACAACCTGCATACGTCCGTAGAAAAAATTCGATGGCGTACGTGAATCCACCAACCCGCACTGGGCCAGCGTGGTGGATATGGCCAAATCACTCTTCATGAGTAGGCCTACGTCCTGCAGGGGACCATTAAAAAGGCTGGTACAGTATGTGAATCCACCAACCCGCACTGGGCCAGCGTGGTTGATAAGGCCCAATCACCCTTCGCGGGTAGACGTACATCTTGCAGTAGACTATTAAAAGGCTGATACAGTACAGAACAGTTATATCTCACACTGATAAGGTGCATCATATTATTGTTTAGTGTAGGTACCCTTCGTCGTAGGCCTACGTCATACAGTGGGCTATTTAAAAAAAGCTAGTACAGTAGGTAACTATAATTAAATATCAATTTTTCTCATGTTACTTTGAAGCTATTTTTATCTGCAACCACGAAATGTGGAAAGACAAGCGGGTTGAAGGTTGCGCAGCAGAATTTTTGGTGCTCCTACCTTAAGGAGCAACTCATGTAGCAAGCATGGGAGAGCGAGAGTATGTAAAAGCTCTACAGGGCGGCGTAGACTCGAAATACCCACAAATTAGGGTGTACGGCTGATATGACTCTATTTGGCCGCCATTACATACATAGTTTATTTTTCACCAAAAATGGCACACCTGAATTCAATTAATCTGGATTTCAAACATGTCAACATGTCATTTTGACACAATAATTATTTTGTCAAAAATATTATTGCGCGATTGGGCCGTATCTGGGCTCACCACGCTGGCCCGGTGCGGTTTAGTGGATTCAGAGACGCCATCGAATTTCTGCTACAGACGAAAATCAGTGATGTGAGAATCCGCAGATAAGTTGCAAAGAATTAATTGGTACGGGATTGGGCTATGAACTTTCGACCTCACGATTGCTGGGCGAGCGTTTCTACCCCTCGGCCACCACGGCCTACAAATATCTACACAAGATATAAAATTATTAAGTATTATTTCAGAGTACACGTACCGGCAAGCGCAGCGTAAGACGTCCACCCACACGGTAGACGGATGACCTCATTAAGGCCGCAGGATCACGCTGGATGCAAGCCGCTACCAACCGGTCTTACTGGAGATCCATAGGGGAGGCCTATGTCCAATTGTGAACGTCCTATTGCTTATGGATGGATGGATATGATTTTAGAGTAGTTGTTGAGGTTTCATTATTTGAGCGCAAAAGTCCTGTTTTTTTCCGTGTTCGAAGTTTCGAAGAGTAAGATATTTAGTTTCTCTGTGTTGCACACTTGAGTGCAACATTCCCCTTGGTGGAGACGGACTTTCTGTAAACAAGTTGTTAATAAAAGTGGTGAACATGATTTCCAGTGGAACTGCGCCTTAAAGGCAATGCTTTCGAACTGCTGCCGATAAACACTTGACCTGTGTTTATTATTCAGAGCAGTTATTCTTCGTGGATACAGTTTGCTTGCAAAGGCACCCATAATAAAATATATTTACTGCTTTTTATAGGTAGGTATAGTTACTAACCTACAGTACTTTCAAGAGGAATAATTATGAGCGTGCAGGAAACAATAGTGTAAAAATCAAAAAAATATTCACTGTAACGAAATATATCCAAATATTTGAACTAAGTAGTTTAAATTTTTTTTTATTGTGCCTTTATGAAGTTGAACGAAATACAATACCTTATGCTATAAATAGATATTTAAGCTGATACTACATAAGAAAAGCAATTGGATCATCCACAGACCATCACTTGGTTTAGAAAGTGAAGGGAGCTTTTGTACTTTCAATTCATATCTATAAATCTATGTAATATACTAGCTGCGCCCTGCGGTTTCACCCGCGCAGTTCATGATCACAATACTGAGTAAAATTCTTAATGGCAATTTAACGATTAGGTAGGTATATCTGAAAAGCCGTGGTGGTCTAGCTACAGTGACACCCGCCCTACAATCGTGAGGTTCAGAGGACTTATGAACTGCACGGAACCACAAACCACAACATTATTTAGGTACCTATGTAATTCGTTTATTCTTGATTTCTAAAAAACTGCTCGTCAAATGAAGCTACCCCTGAAGTACCTATGATGTAACAAATATGCAAAACAACAAAATCCATTCATAACTGTCCAAATAATCGCGTAACTTACATACACCAAAAACAGGCCGCTGAATTGAAAAACTTATTTTTTGAAGTCGGTTAAAAAGCATTGGTATGCATCATGCACTCATGCATAATGACAATGTAATTTCCGCACTTTCTTAGGTAAATAAATGTTCGCCATTAATCCAATTATTTTCACAGTATGTAATTAGTATTAATTTATCAAAGAAATACTGGAACATAATAATAAAGAAAGTGAGAGCGGAAAAGTAACAAAAAAAGCAGTGGTCGCCTCATCTGTTTTCTTAAATCATTGGTTTCAATAAATCTGGATTTCAATCATGTCAACACGTCATTTTGACAAAATAATTATTTTGTCAAAATTTTGATTCATCAATCAAGTACCTACACTAAAAAGTTTCAATTCCGACGTCGAAATCATTTGTCCCGAAAATAGCTATTTTCCCCTTTTTAACACAGATACGGTTCGAAAAAATACGAAACACGTGTTCAATCAATTTTATTTAAGAATGTCTATGCCAAATTTCAAGTCAGTTCGTCCAAGGAATCGCGCTCTCCCATACAAAGTTTGCCACGCAATTTCACCCCACTTAGGGCTTGAATTTCGCAAAATCCGTTCTTAGTGAGCACCTACGAGTATATCCTAAAAAAAAGTCTCAAATTTTACATGGGGGATCCATGTAAAATTTGAGACTCCTAGCACTTGTACTTTTTGAGATTTCGTGATAGGTGAATCAGTGAATCACGATTTTATATATATACTAGCTTTAGCCCGCGGCTTCGCCTGCGTGATTTTTTTAATTTTTGTGCTATCTCAAGGAAACATTTTATTTTTCTGGGATAAAAGTAGCCTACGTCACTTTCCGATCGTTAAACTATAAGCATGCAAAAATTCTAATCGATCCATTGCTTTGTTGCTGCGTGAAAGAGTGATAAACCAAAAAAGTATATACTTTTGAATTTTTAATGGTAAAGATTTTAATTTGATTTTAATATTTTGTAATGTTCGCCCTGCGGGCAGAACCGCTTGCGGGACGAAACGCCGCAATACTCAAATGTTCATGCATGTAAAAGTTGTCATTGACAGTTGACAGACGGTGCGACGAAGTTCACCAGGTCAGTTAGTATTATGCAACTCAGAGCAAATAAAAAAATCCAGAGGGAACGTCGTTGAACAGTCAAGTGAAGCCGGTTTTTTATACATGTGTGAGTGCGTCGCTATTGCGCCGCCATAGTCTGACTGACAAGCCAAGGCGTAGTTTCATAGTTACCTGAATGTGTGTGTAATTGTCTGTACACGGCGAGGCGTAATTTTGGTTGGCTTCACTTGTTTGTTCACAGCATTATCTCTTGATTTTTTATTTGCTCTGAGATATGCAATATATAGACTAGCTGACCCGGTTGATAGTTTCGCTAAAACTCGAGAACGGCTGAACCGATTTGGCAATTTTTGGTCTTGAAATATTTGTGGAAGTTGAGGAAAGGTTGAACCCTGAGAAAATATGTAACAGTTGCGAGAAAAATAATTAAAACATTAATTTCATTTTCCCATACAAAATGGTTCCTGCATATTTTACTATGGAAATTAACGTGGTTTTCACACATTTTATACTATATATAACGGGACTGAACTCACGTGTAGGGATAGTCGGCGACCTTTCTCAAGTTGGCCAACATGAGAAAGGTCGCCGAATGCGACCGAAACTATAGTCGTTACGACTATCCCTACACCTGAGTTCAGTCCCGTTATATACATATAGTACAAAATCCCGTTATATACAGTTGACGGATGGTGAGACGAAGCTCACCGGGTCAGCTAGTAAATAGATATATTGAAAGTACAAAAAGCTCACAAAATTTCTCAAGTAAAATTTATGCACAGATTTTGGAGAACGATGGGTGCATTTCACCGAGAAGCGCCGACCGTACCCATCGTTTATTAGATAGTTCTCTGAGCAAGCTGGATGCCGCACGTTGAATGCTTGACTCAGCTATTTTGTAAAATATCCCGTGGAGCCATCTCTACGGCATTGCTTTTGAACTTCGAGCAAGATTAAGCTCGAAGCTTTTGAAATACAAAACAGAATAATTTTCGCGCGACGTAAATATTTAGAATTGGTAGCTTTTGCCAGCAATTAGCAGTATTCAGTGCCATTGTGGAAACCTGAATCCCAAAAATTATGCATTTTAAAATAACTGCCACGTTGACACTCGGTAAACAAAGAGTAGGTATAGCCTGAATCAAACTTTTTGGCAACTGTGAAATTAGCTACAAGCCGCGGATAGCCCAATCTCCTCGCGGCTGTTAAGGGAGCTTCTGTCAGGATAGGGTTATCCATAGCTTATAGCTAACACCACATCCGCCAAGAAGTTTGATTCGGCCTACAGTTTAGATGAATATTCTAAGGTATCATTCATTGTACTCATCATTATGAGCCAGTTTTACTGGATCAGCGCTGGAAACACAAAAATATTACCAGCCAGTCCATGCAAAAGTTTGAGTTTTGAAAAATTGTATGGAACACTAGACTTTTATGTCCATCTTCTAGAAATACTGACTGTATAAACAATAATCACCTCAGCCGGGCTAGAATGCGCAACGCAATATCTCTTTCGACGTGTAAGAACGAGACAGAGTTGCGGCGAAGTTTATATAATATGTCACTTTGAGATGCGGAAATAAAATTACTCCATTTTGAACGATTTCGCAGTTTAAGGGTTACTATTATAGTCAATTACAACCGTTTTAGGCACATATTTAACTATATGGAGCATAAAAATCAGCTAAATTTATTATTTATTTAAAAAAGTTCCAAGCAACACGTGATTTAGTCTTAAAAACCAAATTAATTGGAAAATGAGATCTAAAAATAATATCATAACAAACAATAACATCATTTAAACTTGTTTATACTTTTTTTAGTTTTTTTAAATTAATATTTTAACAAAATTGCAGAACCTAAAGTTATAGTTTTTCACGCACAGCTTGTTTGGGTATTTTAGGTAAATTGGTGTTTTACATTAAAACACACGTAAAGTCTTAGGTGTCTCTTTTTGGGGCCGCATGTCCCACGGATTTTTCGAATCGCCAGCCTAACTTCAGTGCTGCAGCTGCCACTTGGAAGTGCTGGCGGAGTAGTGTCTTCGTGACCGTGCACGATGCGCCGAAGAGCGTTTTTATATTTTGTTGCGGTTTCAAGATACTCTTACAACGCAAAACTTGAACCCGTACTAATGAGTACTTCGGAATTTATGTACTAGACATTATACTACTGACTTTTCGGTAAAGAAAAACATACTAATAATAAATAATAATAAAAAAAAAACCGCTGACAGCCCAGACGTCTTTTTGGTCTTATTTTCTAAAAATTTTATATTTTTTGGTTTTTCGATCGTTTTTCTGCAAATTTCCACACAAAAGCAATAGCCAAATTATTTTCCACTACATTTAGATATTTTCTGCAATAAAACTTAAACAAAATATGAAGAAAAGTAAAAATTCAATATTTCACGAAATATGTCAACATGACGTTCAAAATATCGGACTACAGTATAAATGCTAACAAGATCAAAGACGAAAACAGCGGATTCGAGAGGCGCACGACCACCACCATCGCCCGCCTCGTCGTCAGCTCCGAGCGCATCGTCGGGTGATGATTTCTACACCACCCGCGAGACGAGCGGCTCGTCGAGCGACACGAGCGGGCCACGGACGCCGCCGCCGCCACCACCACCAGCGCGACGACGAGGCCGTCCACCGCTGCCGGCACGCTTGGGGCCTGTGGGGCATCCTGCCCCGCCATCCGCTCCCGCTACCGGTGGCATAGTGCGTCGCATGCCATGGACTCAAACCATTAATGAGAATTGCATGCGCGCGTACTTTGGGGCTACAAAGGGAGGAACCAACATGACAGCGTACTGTGCCAGAATGCTGCCTTTGTTTCAGGCCCTTGAACCGACCGTGGCCGTGACTGCCCAACGACTATCGGACCAAGTGCGGGCTATCCACCGGTGCAAACTGCTGGATCAGTCCGTAATTGATCGGCTCCGCCTGGAGGCGCTGCCTGCTCGCCCCACTGCTTCCTCGACGCGGGACTCGACCGTACCTATCGCGTCGTCAGCCCCGACAATGGCTTCAGTGCCGATGTCGACGGCGACACTAGCGACACCACCGGCTGGTCCTGCGGTCGACGAGCCAGATGGCGCGAGTATGAGCGTATCTAGCCAGGTGAGTGAGCAACTGAGGAGGGCTTTGGAAGACGCGATTTCCCAGTATCGGTTCGCACCCGACTCTAGGCCGCGACTGCCACGTTTTCCCACCCATAGGCGTAACTTAGCGCTTATGGGAGCCCTGAACCCTTTGCTAGTCCCGTATTTACAGGTTAGCGAAGGCTTAGTCGATACCCATTCGATCTTGTACTGCGGCGCCATCGCGGCGTGTCGCGTTGCACGTGTTAAGTTCCCGGACACTAGCCGTGCACCGCGACCCGCCGGGGGTGTGCCCGCATGGCAAATGCGGATCCAGCGGCGTATCGACTCGTTCAGGACTCTCATAGCAAAGCTAATCTGTTTCAGCCGGGGGAATAACCGCCCCCGAGTCATGCGTTTCGTGACACAGGCCTTTGCCAGGACTGGTATCAGACCCCAGCACTATTTGGCCAGTGTCACGGAACGCATAGACTATCTGAAACAGAAAGTCTATGCGTGGGCAAACCGCATTCGTCGTTACAGAGAGCGTGTGGACCGATATTGGCTAAATCGCTTCTTCCAAAGTGATCAAAGGAAAGTGTACCGAGGCTGGGAGAGAACCGACCAACGTGTGAGCGACGGGCAGTTGCCGGATGCTAGCGCCATGAATGACTTTTGGCGTGGCATCTGGTCGGTGCCCGTCGAACACACGGAGGGTGACTGGATGCGTGTGGTTGAGCGGGAATGCGAGACTATCGAACCTATGGGATCTGTTTTAATAGATCCCGTAGACGTTAGTTGTGCGATCCGTACGGCTCAGAACTGGAAAAGTCCTGGGCTTATCTGGGCCGGACGGGCTGCACAACTTTTGGATAAAATGGTTTCGATGCTCGCATGACCGCTTAGCCACACAATTCCAGGAAGCCCTTGAGGTTGGTTCTCTACCTAGCTTTTTCACCACCGGTGTCACCTTCCTGCTCCATAAGTCCGGTAGTACCACGGAAGCAAAGAACTATCGACCAATTACATGCTTGCCTACCATCTACAAGCTCCTCACATCCATTCTGAGCATCAAAATTAATGCGCACGTCGTTGCGCAAAACGTTTTGGCTTTCGCTCAGAATGGATGTAGGGTTGGGTCCCGTGGTACTAAGGAGCTCCTCCTCATAGACATGACCATAAGCCAGCAAGTCCGGCGGAACAAGGGAGCCCTCTCTGCCGCCTGGATTGACTATAAGAAGGCCTATGACTCTGTGCCTCATTCGTGGCTCGAGAGGATTTTAGAGTTGTATAAAATCGATACAACTCTAAAATCATTCTTAGTGTCATGCATGGGGCAATGGGCCACGGTCCTTCGTCAACCTGGCGGTGGAGACGGCTCCGCTGGCCCGCAAGACTTGATTAGGATTGAGCGGGGAATATTCCAGGGTGACAGTCTGAGTCCATTGTGGTTCTGCCTGGCCCTGAATCCTCTCAGCACTTTGCTGAGGAATTCAGAGCTAGGCTATCGGCTTTGCAGACAGGGTGAAGTTATCTCTCACCTGCTGTACATGGATGATCTCAAGCTGTTTGCACCGAAATACCAAGACCTGGTGGAGCTGCTAAAAACCACTGAAGTTTTTAGTAGGGCTATCAGGATGGAGTTCGGTGTAGATAAGTGTGCGGTCATGCATGTACAGCGTGGGAAAGTTGTGGATTCTCCGAATCTACAACTTTCTGAGACGATGACTATCAGGTCTCTCTCCGAAGCCGAGACCTACAAGTACCTCGGTATGTCAGAGTCGTTGGGTATATCGGCAGTGGACATCAAGAAATCGGTGAAGGAGCGCTTTTTTTGTCGTCTGACAAAAGTACTAAATAGTCTTTTGTCCGGCGGCAACAAGGTGCGCGCCTTCAATGGTTGGGTGATGCCGCTGCTGATGTACTCCTTTGGCATACTGAGGTGGACTCAGACTGAGCTGGACGCCCTGGATAGGAGGGTCCGTCGACTGCTCACTTTGCATCGCATGCTACACCCGCGCTCGTCTGTCATGAGACTGTACATTCCGCGGAAGTGTGGTGGCCGAGGCTTTTTAAATGCCAAAGACCTCCACAACCGCGAAGTATACAGTCTCCGGGACTATTTCCGAAACAGCGGGCGTGGAATGCATTGCGATGTGGTGGCAGCTGACAGAGGCCTCACCCCGCTCTCTCTGGCGAAGGAGAACTGGCGCAGGCCATCGGTGCTCAGCACCGATGATCGCAAGGCGGTATGGAGGAGCAAGGAGCTGCACGGGCGGTTCTATCGGGCCCTAACAGGACCCGATGTGGACCTGCTCGCGTCGGTGGCCTGGCTGCGCTTCGGTGACCTCTTTGGGGAAACCGAAGGTTTTGCCTGTGCAATTGCGGACGAAGTTGTCTTGACGAACAACTACCGGAAGTATATCCTGAAGGACGGTACGGTCGACATTTGTCGGGCATGCCACCGTCCCGGAGAGTCACTCAGGCATATTACTTCCGGTTGTTCTCATCTTGCCAACGGCGAGTACTTGCACAGGCATAACCAAGTAGCCAGGATTATCCATCAGCAACTTGCTCTTCGATACGGCCTTGTCGAGTCTGAGGTGCCGTACTATAAGTACGCACCGGCACCAGTTCTCGAAAATGGTCGTGCGTTGCTTTATTGGGACCGCTCTATCATCACGGACAGGACTATTGTCGCCAATAGGCCTGATATCGTGGTGGTCGACCGGTCCCAGCGCCGGGCAGTGCTCGTCGACGTCACCATCCCACATGACGAGAACCTCGTGAAGGCCGAGAAGGACAAGCTCAGCAAGTACCTTGACTTGGCTCACGAGGTCACCGCCATGTGGGATGTGGACTCTACGATCATTGTCCCGATAGTCGTTTCGGTAAACGGCTTAATAGCGAAGAGTCTCGACCACCATCTTAAGAGGCTCTCGCTAGACGGTTGGGTCAAGGGTCAGATACAGAAGGCGGTCGTCCTGGACACAGCGCGCATTGTCAGGAGGTTCCTCTCTCTGTAGACCCAACCACCGGTAGCTTGGGCCTCGCCCCGCTGCCGGCGGCACTCTAGGTTTAGGTTTTTTTATAGTATTTTGTTTTTTATTATTTAAATATTGTAAAAAAACTTAAATTTAAGACAATAAATAAATATGTGAATAATAATAAAACATTTATTTGATCAACAAAATTAAATTATCACAACAACAAGTTCTCTGACTCTTGTGCTAGGTTAAAAACCTGTATTACAACAGCCAGCCTCTTCTTTAACGTAGACTGAGTTGACCAAATATTACCAAACAATCATATTGTGTGAGTGTGTGTGTGTGTGTGTGTGTGTGTGTGTGTCTGAGTAACACTGCAATACGCGAGATCTCTTGAGAGCCAAGGTTTGCAGTGTCACTCGTGTGTGTGTGTATGAATGTGTGTGTGTGTATGTATGTATGTGTGTGTGTATGTTACTTTTTAATGATTTATTAAAAATTTCTCAGCATCGTCGTAATCCATGTCGACAAGCCACTCGGCTATAAGTTTCTTAATTTGATGATTATTCATATTTTTACAATTATAATTCTTATCTTTGAAAATATTGTAGAGTAGTGGAGCTATATGTAGATAGTGCCTTTGAGCAACTGTAGACCTAACAGCTAGCACTGGACACCTATCTCTTCTTTTGGTATGTTTTGGTAGAAGAGGTACATTACAACGGTGGTATTTACGTAAAGTGTGGTAATAGTAGAGTTTTCGGACAGATAGTACATTCGCTAATTTATACACTTCAGTTGTGGGGTGTCTGAAAGGAAGGTACTGCATGACTTTGAGTACTGCTCGCTGTGCACGCTCTATTTTAATCATATACACTTTTGCAGCACCGCCCCAAGAGCAAATGCAGTATTCGATGATGCACTGGCAAAGCGCTTTATAATATGTTTGGATTAATAATTTATGATTTGCGAGGGATCTGAGATTTTTAAAGACATAAATAAGCTTTCGAACTCGGGCAGCTAAAGCTGTGATTTGGCAGTCCCATCTGAGATGATTATCAAGGTGAACACCGAGGTACTTAATTTTGTTGACTCTGTCCAGTGCATCACATGAACATGTAGGATGTTGGGCCAAAGAACGGTTGCATGGAAACGTGTGGATTTTAATAGTGAAGTCGTTTTTTGGCTTTGAGGTCTTAGTTTTACTGAAACATACATATTTAGTTTTGGTGGTATTGAGTGAAAGAAGGTTATCTTCTAGCCAAGTAGTGACCAAAGCGAGACCCACTTCCGTCGTACGTTTAACGTCCTCCCACGATTTACCATGGAACAAAAGGACAGTGTCATCCGCGAACATAAGAAGCTCCATTTTAGGGCTTCTTAGGCTACACAAATTATTTATGTAAATAAGAAAGAGCGTAGGACCGAGCGTACTTCCCTGTGGTACTCCGTATGTGCAGACGGCACTGCCGCTATAGTGTTGATCCACTTTTACTTGTTGTGTTCTTTCATTTAGGTAATCTTTGAACCACCGATATACCAGTCCTCTAATCCCAAGATTTTTTAAGCGTTTAAGTAGTATAGGTATAGATACGGTGTCGAAAGCCTTTTGCAGGTCCAAAAACACTCCTAGACATCTATCACCATTATCAAGGTGATTAGTAATTAATGTAGTGAGATGTAAAACTGCATCATTTGTTGATTTTTGAGGTCGAAATCCAAATTGGTTGCGAGCAAGAAAATTATTAGATTCTAAATAATTCACTAGTCTTTTGTTGGCAGCTTTCTCTATAATTTTGGACAAAGTACTGAGTAAAGATATAGGTCTATAGTTCGATGGAGCCAGCTTGTTGCCTGATTTATGAATGGGCACGACTATAGCATGTTTCAAAATTTTAGGAAATTTTCCAGTTTCAAAGCTTAGATTTACAATGTATGTAATGGGCTCTAATAATAGCATTCTGAATTGTTGAACAATTTTGGTTGAGATGCAATCAAACCCTGGAGCACTGTTGCTTTTTAGGGACATAATGATACTGCTAACTTCTTCCACACTGGGAAGAAATAGCGACATCGAGTTAACCGGTGAGCAGTCATTATGAGCCTTGTTTTGTAGAGTAGCTTCAGTAGTATTAAGGTTATTTAAGATATCATTAGCTAAATTTTGACCTACATTTGTAAAATAATTATTGACAGAATCTAGAGCCTTGTCAGGAGAGTCTGCATTAGTGAGCAAATCTTTAGGGGAATCTTTTGTTTGTTTTAAGTTACCTACCTCTTTTATAATATCCCATGTACGTTTGATGTTGCCTAAATTATTTTGTAATTTATTTTGATAATATTCAATTTTTGTCTGTCTGATAATACTATTACATCTATTTCTGTATTCTATGTAGTTTTTATAAAGCTGTATATTATTTGGTGAATCTTGAGACTGTTTATGTAATTTATTTCGCTTTCTTATAGCTTTAATAATATTTTCTGTGATCCATGGAGTTAAAGGGCGATTCCGGTTAGAATGTTGTTTTTTAGTAGTTGTATTTTTGTTAATGAGCTCAGTAAGATATTCCGTGAAGTATTCCGTGGCTGTGTTAACATCTTTTATTTTATACAGATAATGCCAGTTTGCAAACTTAAGGTGTTGTTCTATTCCACTGAAATCAATGTTTTTCTTTTCATGTATATGTCTCGTTCTAGCCAGCATTTTGTCTGAAATTATTAACATGATAGGGGAATGATCCGTCAGACTTGGAAAAACCAACGTTTGCCAAAAATTTTTGGTGTTGATCATAAAATGATCTAGACATGTATTGAACCTAGTAGGAATATTGATACCTTGACGCAAGTTATGAATGGCCATAAGATTAAGATAATTGCTAACAGATGTTGTAATTGTTTCTTTATTTGCTAATGAATTGATATTAATATCACCTGTAAATATCGTATTATTGGACGGTAATTTTTCCAAGATCTTATCAAGGGACTCAAGATATTTGGTAGAATTTTTAAAGCAGGACGGTCTATAAGAGCACACAAAGTTATATTGATTGTTGATATTTAAGACCAGGCAATTGCCTTCGTCCATATCTGGTTCAGTACAATCAGTTTTTAGTTCATTCCGTACATACGCTACCACTCCATCATTTTGATTGAAATGGTTTTTAGTGTAATAAATATTATAATTGTCAATAGTTGGTAGCACCGTATGAGAATGTGTCCAGCATTCCGTCAAAATAAAAATGTCTACGTGAATGTCAAGGGTTGATACAAAGCTTACGAGATGGTCAAAGTTAGCGTTAATACTACGTATATGTGGTCGTCACGGACGATTTACTGTATTTTACCGGGTGGCATTTTCTAACTGAGCGCTGCCGTAGCTCGGATGACACGTTAAATTGTAGGTCCCGGTTGTTTTAACCGTTTAGCCATGTCATAGGCCTTCAGGCGGCCTAAATACTCTGTCACCAGGGCTAGCCTCCCGGCCTACATGAACTTACTTACTTACTTACTTTTATCAATATATTATTAGACATAATCTAATGAATTAATCAATCTATTATAAGACGGTCGTTTGAATTTTAGCACCAAATATTTAAATTATAAACTAGTTCAAAGTGGCGCTAGTGAAGTAACTTTGCGTTGTCGTTCCTGTCGACGTACATTCATAAAACAATTTAAATTACAATCTCATTTAAAAAATAATAATTAAACCTATAGAACTTTGAAGTGGTAAATAACTTATTGAAATAAAACATTAGTATTAATTTATTTTAGGTGAAACTTGTGTGAAAATAATAATTACATGAGCTAATGACAAGACAAGGGGCTTCATCATCGCCAAAATATTGCGTAAGTTGAAACATAAGCTGAATGTAAAATTAATTTAAAAAAAAAAGAGAAATGGCAGATCATTGTTTTGAGCTTGGAAAATAACTTATTATTTTTGGTTGTAATCGTTCCATTTTTAGTATTTAATCAATAAATTGTAATTAATGGTTTCTATTTGTATTATTTAGGTTCCTGTCGCCAAAAGCAGCGGTGGGGGATATCTATCATGACCTCTGAAGGGATGTATTTCTACTGCACTGCAACTTCTCATGAAGAAAACTTAAGGAAAAACTGAGAAACCTTTGAAGATATTAATGCAGAGCCATTTCACAAGAAAACAAGCCAGGTGATGTGTTTTGTTTGTTAATTGGCAACGTAATGTGACAAGATCGTAATATTTCACTTCTAACCTCAACTTTGTCCTTTATTTGATTTGTGATTTAGAAACGGATAAACTAAATATTACATGCCGCTGTGGCTGCCTGCTACTTTCAAAGTACTACACTCTCGTGTTGCATCGAGGAAATGTTTTTGATGTAGGTAAAGTACTTATGAGAATTGTTACAGAGTTTTCTGCCGGTCTTTAGCTGAGAACACAGTCGCTGGCATAATAATGCTCAGTTGATGCTGTTGACAATCCATAAGGTTTACTTCTGTGGTCTTTACATTATGACAATATAATTTATCTTTGTTTTCCTTCATAAGCATTCTCTGATTGATTTGTATAACACTCACAAACAAACAATAAGTCACAATGAAACCTAGAAGACCTAATTTCCTTTTCGGCTAATTTAGAGTTATAATTAACTAGCTACTTGGCCCGGCTTCTCTCAGCTATGAATAAATTATTGGTATAAACCTTTTGAAAGAAATATTTTATAAGATAGTGGTAGCTGCATTGCTATCTGTTGTATAGTTTAGGCCATATAAGAGAAAACAGAGGGACACAGAAATAGAGACTGCATTATATAATGTGTGGTGATATTGTTATAGAACTAATGCAAGTTGTTTTTCTGGCAGAGAATAAAAATAAATGCAGTTCTACGCTGAGGGCTCAGGAGTGATGCTGCGGTGATGCACTGGAGCGGTGTAAGAATGCTTCAGAGCATAGTCTAACTACTGTCTTCAATTCCCCGTGCAACATTATCAGCTTTGCTTTCCTCGAGGACAGAGAGCCAATATTTAACAGTGGATTTTGTATGTTATGAATGAGTAATAGGTAAAGGCTAAATAATTTATTTTGTTCTTGTTTATTTTTGATTGTTGTAATAATGCCAAAGTAAGTGTTGGCTGACTATCTTCCAAAATTATTTTTAATCTAGAATAATATTACAATTTTGCTGTTATGTTGGTTGTTGCAATGGAAGAACTAAAAATGAATTATGTTGATATAAAGTGCCTCTAATAAAATAGGGTCAACCTGTCATGGCTGAACTATTTGTCTATACTGCTATAATATTATCTTTCTAATCTTACATATAATATATTGGTATCAATTTAGTGGAAACGTCCTGGTCCAGGGTTTCTCAAACTTTGGGTCATGACCCACTGTCGAGTCGTCGGCAAATATTTGAATGGGCCCTGCCTGTAGAACAATACACTAACCGATCGAGCAAAAGAATGTTATTTCATGTTGGCATTGGTTAATTTTCCTAGAGGTGGTGTAACGAGTTTGTATTTCAATTATCATGTGCTTAGAAACGTCATTACAACAAAATTAAAATTATACATTTACAAAATATTATAACATACGGTAAACTTATTTAAGATGAGTTGTAGTCCAGTCAACTTTGGGAACCACTGCCCTAGTCAACTAACTCTGCAGTACCTAGACTGCCGTGATATTTAGTTTTCAGTAAATAGAGCTGTAGCTGTAGTGTAATGCAGTAGAGGAAAATATCAAAAGATGTTTATTATCAGTCTACTATTACTAGCACATAATTATCATTATCATAAATCGTGATATTAATGCCCAGACATTAAAAACTTATAGACCTTATAATTGATAAATAATTGAATGTAAAAACAATGTAATACAATATTTCAAGATCAAATACTAATTACTACATCTATGATGCTCATAAATAAATGTATAATGGAATCCAAAGAGTTCTGTTTAGCCGACTTCACATAAAGTAACATGGTTTTCACCTTAGATCTTTAGAAAAACTGATTTTATCAAAGCTGTGTTGATGTTTTAAAGGTGTGATCGTATAAACAGTACTGAATGTCATTTCCTTATTAGGCGTAGAGACATTAGATTTTTGACACAAATGAGTTAAAAGATAACAAATAAATCCACTGGCTGTGAACTGATTTCACATTATGTAATTTTCAGCCAGTGGCTTTTCTCAAGCTTTAACAATGTAATAAGATTTAAATTAAATTCATGGGTCCTTATAGAATTTTGCTCTGGAAATTAACAGGGCTTTTACACATTTTAAGTCTTAGTATAACGGGTGTGTTTTCATGTATTAAATTAAAAAGGTAATTATTAAACTTCACTAAAATATAATTCATGGAACCAATTGATAAAATGTTTTCGATTTTTTTTTTTTTATATTGTAAAAAAAAGATGTAAGATAACTTAGTGAATACGTAATTTCGTCGAAATATAAGAAGTTTATGCATGGAATAAGTAATTCAGTTCTGTCATAGCCTTGCTTTTCAGAAATAAAACAATGTAGGGCTGAGCGCCAAAGTAGAATTTAATTTATTATATAGGTGTGTGCTTGAAATGATTTCAGTTTTCAGAGTTTTGTTCTTCTGTTTACCTAGTTCAAGTTATTATTCTTAACATAACTTAAAGTTGCTCCTTTACATTCAAATCGCTCGTTCTTATAACTTTGCGCAATTTTCAGCAATATACATTGAACAACAACAACAAAGATCCATTATTGCTCATGTTATGTCTTATTATAATGTTAAAGTTGACATTTGAGTTAGGCCTGCTTTTAACTTCTCTACAGTAAAAATGAGACACTGATTCCTGAATTGTAAGGTTAAGGAAAGCAAATCCAAATCAGAATTTCTATCAATATTTATATTCGCTCACCCCGTCTGATAAATCTGCTATTGTTATGTCATCACTTATTGAATTTTATAATTTTGACTTAATTACTATGTTCGTTTGTTGGAAATCTGTCACCTTCCCGTAAAGGCGACATATTAATTATGTTTTTGTTGTTGTTTTTATTATTATTAATTTGATGCGTAGTAGTTCTGTAGATACGCCGTTCCAAAATCCTTAAGTTAATAATTGCCTTTTAATCTACTTAATAACCATTTCTTGACTGTCAGTTATATTTAGCAAGAATTTAATTATCGGCCTTATAACATATCTAAACAATAGAAATATTTAATAAAAAAAAAATGTCGCAAAAGTTTCAATGATTTTAAAAGGACTTAACTCATTCAGGGATGGTCGAGCAGTTTTACATTCTAATTGTTTTAGTGGCATGGTTGGATTAATACAAAATATTTGATGTTGCTCATATTTTTAAAAATTTATAACCATGTAAGTTATACAAAAGTAAAATACTAAAATAAATACAGAAATAGTCTGTTAAGGATAGATATTCGATTCTTGGATAAGATGATGTTTCATTTCAGTAATGCAAATATTGTGAATGTAACTTTTCTTTCCCTTTAAGTTAATGTGTTATTTTTGTTTATTTATGTTGCCGCTCTTTTGATGTTATGTTAAATGCAACCTAGTAGGTAAAAATTCTATGTAAACCCTGATTTTAAATGTTATGTGAACAGTATATACAGTGGAAACTCCAATATCCGGATTTTTGAATATCCGAATGCTCAACGACACTAGTTAGTCCGGTTAATCGAGTCTCCACGCAGATTATTTTTGAAACTGATGTAATTTTTGCAACCATGATTTTACTAGCATATAGATCATTTATTGAGTGATTACCTATAGAGCTAAAATGTAGAACACGGCTGATATTTTGTAAATGATCTACAGATAAAGTTCAGATAAATCTCGTTCTAATCTTAACCCGCTCTTATGCCTTTGGATGTCTTTGTTATAATCTTTAATATATCGAGAACAGCCGGCTGAATAAGATAGACATGCCATATCTGTTGTCTTTCCGGTAATATTTAACGTATTTTCGCAATGCTTGCGCTGATATATGTATGGTTTTTATGTGATTCTACTTTTTCCTTATCCTTGTCTTCTTTCCTTATTCCTTCCTACTGATTCGTCAAAGTGAGATATCGGAATGGTTGAGCTTTGGACTTCCTGGGCAAGATGTCATGTGATGAGCCTGGGGTCAGTAGTCCCTTTTCCTTCATTCTCTTTACTGATTTGATAAGCGAGACACCGGAATGGTGTAAGCTTGGAGTGGCGGTTTACTTGGTGCTATCTTTCCCTTCATCTTCTCTACTGATTTGATGAGCGAGAAACCGGAATGGTGTAAGCTTGCGAGTCGTGGTTGACTTGATCGGTGGTACCTTTTCCTTCATCCTTTGTACTGGTTTGATGAGCGAGACACCGGAATGGTGTAAGCTTGGGAGTGGTGGTTCACTTCCTTTATTCTTTCTGATTTGAATTTGAATATATCTATCCGCGTTTTGAATATATCTAGCCGTGTTTTACTTTTCCTTTTTGTTACTTAAACTTACAACAAGACAACAGAACTGGCAGTGTTCCTTCCATTTGTTGTATCGAACATTATTTGATTTTCTATTACAACTCCATGCATCTTAAATTTCCTTATTCTCTTCGTAACAAAACTAACTAATTAATCTATTGTTCGCACTGAGAAATTAACATTGAACTATCTATTAATTATTACACTTGATGTTTCACAGTTAAAATAATAACTGTGATTTTGAAATGTTTTAACATATAATGTAACGTTATGGTAGTGATAGTTTACTGACATTGTTATTACTATTACCCCATTTGTGAATAATTATTATGCAATCTTATTAATTAATATTAGGGCTGAGTTATATTGTTATTTAGACACATTTCCTGATGTTTGTGTTTTTCTTCATTATTCAATCAAGCTGTTAACGTAATAATTTGGTTGCATACGCTTTAGAAAGTAAAATGTATTAATGGGTTAAGACAGTAACGCTACATTATTTCTTGCATTGTTTATTGAACAACAAATTCAGATTCATATGACCGTGTGGTCGTAAAATGTTAAAATAAAAAAAAAAAAAACATAACAACAAAAAAACAAAAAAAAAAACAGATTCTCTTCCGAAATTTATTTGTGTCTCACACAATGCAGTTTTGGCGTAACGTTTCATTTACGAATAAATTCCGTAGGTACCAAACATGACATGTGAATATTATTAATTATAAAGAGGATAAAAATGAAGTTATCTAAGACATTGTAAATTTATTCATTAATTGAACATTATGAAAAACAAATAGAAAAATCATGGAAAAATTCATTATTTATAACCATATTATATTAGAACTTTCCAGTACTGTCTGTGTTTGTAACATTGTAAGGTGTAATAGTTTTACGTTCTTTCTTTGTTTAGACTTTATTTATTTGTTTTAATTTTGTTTTAAATTGTTTAGTTAAGGTGTTGATGGTCCTTGTCGATGCATTTGACATGTTATTTTCACGTATTATGTTAAAATCGCAGAGTCGCGATTTGAGCAGAATGGCCGTGTGGTCGTCACGGACGATTTACTGTATTTTACCGGGTGGCATTTTCTAACTGAGCGCTGCCGTAGCTCGGATGACACGTTAAATTGTAGGTCCCGGTTGTTTTAACCGTTTAGCCATGTCATAGGCCTTCAGGCGGCCTAAATACTCTGTCACCAGGGCTAGCCTCCCGGCCTACATGAACTTACTTACTTACTTACTTTTATCAATATATTATTAGACATAATCTAATGAATTAATCAATCTATTATAAGACGGTCGTTTGAATTTTAGCGCCAAATATTTAAATTATAAACTAGTTCAAAGTGGCGCTAGTGAAGTAACTTTGCGTTGTCGTTCCTGTCGACGTACATTCATAAAACAATTTAAATTACAATCTCATTTAAAAAATAATAATTAAACCTATAGAACTTTGAAGTGGTAAATAACTTATTGAAATAAAACATTAGTATTAATTTATTTTAGGTGAAACTTGTGTGAAAATAATAATTACATGAGCTAATGACAAGACAAGGGGCTTCATCATCGCCAAAATATTGCGTAAGTTGAAACATAAGCTGAATGTAAAATTAATTTAAAAAAAAAAAGAGAAATGGCAGATCATTGTTTTGAGCTTGGAAAATAACTTATTATTTTTGGTTGTAATCGTTCCATTTTTAGTATTTAATCAATAAATTGTAATTAATGGTTTCTATTTGTATTATTTAGGTTCCTGTCGCCAAAATATATTTAATGTCATTATTGAAAGTGGTTTACCGTTATAGTTTGACTTTTTGAGATATTTAGCACAATTCGAAGGGTCGTTCACATAGTCACAGATAGGGTAAATACTGAGGCAACCTGTGTACTCCCATTTTATCTAACATCTGACTCCACAGCGTTGCATTCCTCATTAGGTATGTCATCCAAGACTGAGAATTCTTGTGCCAACCAGTATTCTATAATGGGGTCATTACAAATCATTTTCACCAAAATAATCAAAAAAGTATTCCAAAAAAAAGTTACTTAACCACCTACCATACATCTCTCAGATGCGCGGTGACAGTATTTTACTCACCAAGGGCAAACGCATGCACCTCCGACCTTGAAGAGCGCTTGTGCTGCTCTGAGGGACTCAGGGAAAAGGTACATGAATCACCAAGCTTATACGATACTCGTACGCAGTAATATTCGACATTGAATATCCGCATGCATGTGTGAGATGTATGGTAGGTAGTTAAGGGTTAAATTACATTGACCAGGCATAAACTAATATAACGAAAAGTACCTATTCACTCGGTTTATATTATAGGCTTAGTAGAATTTATTTATTTCAAGATCATGAATACTGTTTCTCAACATCAGAGGTTTCCAGGACACGGGCTTAGAGCGTAATATGGGACCACAAGCAAGATTTGGAGTAGAACCACTGAAGAAGAAGAAATATAAAAGCAATTTTATTTCAGAAGTGCTTTTTTATCTTACGTGATATAATTCTATAATGGAGAACAATGACTCAGTGACTGGAGTACCTACGAATAAATAAATGATGAATGAGGATTTGGCATCAATATCAATGGCGAATACATCACTCACCTTCGATTTGCCGACGATATCGTGGTCATGGTGAAGTCGATGGAAGAGCTCAGCACGATGCCCGAAGGTCTCAATCGAGTTTCTCAACAGGTGGGTTTTAAGATCATGTGTAATGCCTATGTTGTACCCACCCCAATATCTGTCGAGGGTTGAGTTCTTGAAGTGGTTGACTCGTACGTCTACCTAAAACGAGTAGTCCAGCAAGATAAGTCCAACTTCAAGAAAGAGATCAATCGCCGAATCCAACTCGGCTGGACATCGTTCGGAAAACTGCGTGCCGTTTTGTGATTCCCACTGGTCAGATTGATAGTCAGACTTGTCTATGTTCAGATTTATTAGACAGCTACAAAATACATAGAAAAAAGTACAATCAAAGTAAAAATTGTTGTGATCTTTAATGTTATTATGTCAATACTACTAATTGCACATCAATGATCTGAGATGACAGCACAGTTGTTGAAATGTACACATCCAATCCAAGAGCAACAAGCGGAATCACTAGCGTTGAGAGTAGACATGGTTGAGCGAACGAATCAGGCTCTCGCAGCCGCTTCTAAGTAGAGTGACGAAAATCTCTTCAAATTCAACGCTTCGAAAACCCAAGCCTGTCTATTCTACGCAAAAAAGTGTCCCCTTACACTGTCGCCTATATTTCGGGACATTCCTTTAACAGTAGGGTGGGCCGCGTTAGTATGGTGAAAAAAAAAACTCGTATATCAAAATGTTCTAGTGCGGAAAAGTTGCGTATAGCCTTAAATGTAATAGACATTCAAAAAACAATTTAAAAAAATATTTTTTTCGGTTTCCGCAAGCCAAGTGAAATTTTAAAAGTAAAGGCGAAATCTGTAAACTTGGTGGTGGGATTATAAAGAAAACTAAAATAGTTATTATTATTTTTATTACAATAAAATATTGGCAGACACATAATACTTATCAAAATATTTCCAAAAATTACATAGAACACCTGAAACAAAATCATCTATAAACATTATTATTCAGGTACATAAACCTGTTTTGTTTCCATCTTAGGCATAGTTTCCCTCGAACATATGGTTGAAGCGACAAGTCCTTCTCTATTATTTTTACCACATACTTTTGCAGCAGCTTCAGTTACAACCTTCACACAACGTTCTACTGCTTGAGTGTGGCAGTGGAATTGGTCAAATTTTATGACCATTGTGCTGATGTCCGACAACAAACACGCTTCGAGCTCTTCTTTCGTCACGTCTTCTAATACAGGCGGGTAAATGAGGGGTAGGTATGTCTTGCCATGCAATCATGTCAATGTAAGACATAGCATCAATGTTTAATTTTAGAATTTTGAACAATCGTGGCTGCTCTCTGGTTAACTCTTCTAATTTTTTGTCGATGGCGATGGATCGATTATCATTGTTAGCAATATGTTTTCAGGATGCGCAAAATACGTATTTCGTTGTATTACTGGGTCAATAACGGATTTTAGCTGACTAGGAAGGTAGCGTGAATATTTGATCATATTAAAAAAATGCTTTGCACCGTCCTTTCATGACGAATGCTGCTTGATATCAAACCACACACGAGCGTAAACCTTTTGAATGTAGTTAAAATGGTCAAATTTTCTGAAGCTGTTTCAGTTGCTATGTAGAGTCTGACGATTCGATTTGCTTTAGTAAGCCACCTTGCATGTGACATCGCTCCTGGGTTTTTTCTGGCAAGTTCAAGATAGCAACGTCCACTTGAAACAGCTTTTACAATGTCATGTTAGTACTTTTGGTCCCTACTTAGATCCTAAAAAAAATCTGTGAAAACTCGTATATGAAATGAAAAATAAACATCTTTCTATCAGTTCCTTGATCTGCCAAAGACAACTGTTCTTCAGGAAACACTTTCATTGTTTTTAAACAAGTACAAAGGTCTTGGCATTTACAAGAACAGACGTCGAAAAGCCGATGCAGTATTTTGTCTATTTTTAACTAATTTTAACAAGTTTTTGTACATAAGATGATACGTTTTAGTCATTGTAGTTATCCTGATTTTTGAAACTGTTGGTAAAGAAGCTTTTTCCCATATTTTAATAATTTTTCAATTACCTTCTCTACACTATCACGTAGTGAAGGATCTTTGGCGATGTGAATTGACTTCCATTCCAATCGTTCCCACTCACAACATTTTAGGACATCTTCGTATGATGGCAATACGTTCTCTTGATGTACGGTAAAAGTACCGATGATAGAGCACTTATTTAACTGTCTAGTTTTAATTTTACTCATATTTGCGACACAACGAACAATTATTAAACTTGCGCGACCTCTCTACACAAAATTTGTTTTCACACTGATGCGCTCTCTCTCTCTTTCAAGGTCATGTAATGTAAAGCTAAAACACACGGTTTTGTCAACAGTATTGTAAGAAAACATCAGAAAAATATTATAAAATTCAGTATATCAATGGATGAAAACTAGCAAAATATTACTAATATTTTCAAACTTTAAAGTACTTGCGGAACCTAAAGGTCTGCTTTTTATAGCAAAAAACTAGTAAATATTGAATTTTTGAATACAAACACAACTTTTAACTACTAGTACTAATCAAATTTGTAAAAAAAAAATTCGGCCCACCCTATTTAACAGTGACAGACCGCCTTGAATTGCTGGTGCTAACACTCACTCCCACTTTGAACTACGGCAGTTACCTAGAATCTAGGGCCAAACTTGCTGGTATGCAGTTGGGTATCCTGGTACATGGATTGGATTACACACCATGGTGATCATTATCGTTTTGACAATATCATGGAGAAATGGGTGAATTTGCTTTGAAATCCAGAATCTCAGCATGGTAGGTATTATTGTATGGATGGATTCTAGGCGCTTGGGTCTTTTCCTCCAACCAGAAAAGAAAGTTGACGTGTATCATGATCGAGTATATCCCTCATGACTCATTAATCTCTTGCTGAGATTTCGATCATTAGATCATCTGGTAAGTCCAAATAGTGCAGATATATTCCGGAAGATAATGGATTTACTGTAAATATATGTGGTTCTTTTTTCAAATACACTTTATTGCTTTAAAAATTACCATTCAGTGAGGAAATCCAGGAAATGTAACCATTTGTTCTTTCATTATGTAGACAGATACCTAAAACCAAAAAATCTGTTGATCAGGTGCTGGAGACAATGCTAAACGCCACCCTGTAGAGCTTTTACATAGTCTCGCTCCCCAGGCTTGCTACATGAGTTGCTCCTTAAGGTAGGAGCACCAGAAATGCTGCTGCGCAACCTGTCGTGGTCCCAGATGAAAATAACTTCAAATTAACACAAGAAAAATTGATATATAATCTTCTTTAATGATCTTTAAATTATGGTACCTACTGTAACAGCCTTTTTTGACCGACGAACCACCGAAGGAGGTATACAATTCGACGCGTATGTTTTTTTTATTATGTATAACCACGCATAACTTTTTTCATAGTAATACGATTTCAATAATTATTTTTTTATTGGAAAGATTTTACTTCAAAATGGTCCCATTTAAATTTTATCGAAATCGGCTGAGCCATTTTTGATAAATCAACAATAATGTGAAAAATGCTACATCGATCCGTGCGAAATATTCGCGAATTCTGCACACGGGTGAAATCGGTCATGCTAATTTTTGCAAAAAATAATCTTGTTAATAGTTCACTGCATGACGTAGGCCTACCCGCGAAGGGTGATTGGACCATATCCACCACGCTGGCCCAGTGTGGGTTGGTGAATTCACATACGCCATCGAATTTCTTCTACTATTACCTCACGATGTTTTCCTTCACCGAAAAGCCAGTGGTGTGAAATTCCCTATATAAATTCCAAAGAACTCATTGGTACGGGACCGGGATATGAACCCACGACCTCACGATTGTAAGGCGGGAGTCACTACATCTAGACCACCACGGCTTTTTATATATACCTACCTAATTGTTAAATTGCCACTAAGACATTTTACTCCGTATTGTACCCAACACAATCGTGAGCTGCGTGGGTGAAACCGCGGGGCGCAGTTAGTGTAGATATAATTTGCCGCACTGCAGGCAAAGAAGATATAATAATACTACGTACTGCAGGTAAGACAATGACGTCCTTAGCATTGCCTCTAGCTGTCAATTAATACATGTATAATGCGAATCGATTTCGCATCAGTTATAGTTTGTAATATTTGTATATTTGATGCACTATGGTAAAACTCTGGTATATATCACAGCTTACACCAACAAAATGGAAAGCTGATGTCCACATTAAATTAAATCACATATCTGGCCTTCTGTTTTAAAGCCTTCGCCATATTAAGAAAAAAAAAATTATGCATGAAGCGAGAATTGTAATTTAATTTTAAATTCAATGAGGAATGTTATGACCTATACTTACACTATCGCATTGAAATTTCTGTAATGGTAGTTGTAATTGTGACAAATAAATAAATGAAAAAACAAATCTATAAAATGTTATACAATAAATAAATATAATTTATTTGTAATAAATAAAGCTATTTACTTGGTTATGTACAATTTTCAAAAAACAATATTAATTTATAAATGTTAAATGAAAAGAAGTTCTATGAGTTTCGCATGAAAACTTCAATTTAAGTTTTATGTATGGTCAATAGTCGGTTATTGCTTTGGTTGTCATGTAATCTCAGAGCAAATAAAAAATCTAATAAATAAATAATAAAAGCTGATTTACGTGCATGAGTGTAGGCAAGTGATATAATGTTACGTATCATGTTGTTCCGTGTTGTTACCAAAACACCATAGACGCCTCTAGTTTCTCCACTGCTTTACTGAGGTATGACTTGGACTATGATTGGACTTGACCGCGACTTTATTGGACTATGACTACGACAGTGACTATTTTGATAAAATATTATCAAAAATTATTAAAACTTATTACTTGACACTGGCAAATGCACAATAACGCGACGCCAAAACTAAGAAGAAGAAGAAGATTTTTTTATTTGCTCTGAGCATGTAATATAAAAATTTTGATTTTCTCCTGAAAATATATTTAATGTTAACTGATTTCTAAGTGTTTTAATAATGCATTCACAATGAGAACTACGTTTCTCTACATGGTAGGAGGAGCTTTAAAGGCGAAACACGGAAAAATTTTTGAGTGAGTGAACGAACCCGTTTTATCGTACCAATATTCGACGGGACGTGCTATGATAAATGGAAATTTCGTCTGAAATTATTTCTAAAAATGAAAAATTTGTGATCAATTCATAGAACATGAAACAAAATTGGAAGAAATATCGGATGCAGAATTGAGAAAAATAGAATTGAAGGCGCAAAACTGTATAGTGAACAGCATGAGCAATTCCCAGCTAGACATAATTATATGCGAAGAGAGCAGCCTATTATATGAGTAAAAAACTAGACTATCTTTAGATAATAAACGGATGTGCGAATAATCTATTGATGAAAAGAAAAATTCTAGATACAAAGATCCATGATGAAGACCCTATAGAATTTTTTCAACTTGAGAAACAAGTGAATGAATTGAAAGGAACTGAAGAAACAGTAAGTAAAGAAGACAGATTAAACTATTTATTGCTGTCGTTACCAGAAAAATTTGCTCATATAGTAAACATAGTCGATGCGATGCCCAAAATGAACCAAACGGTAGAATATGTAAATATAAATTAATTTTCGAGCACAAAAAAATGAAAATAAGGAAACGCAGGAAACATTTGCGAGCAGCAGTACGATTAACCAAAAATGTTATGGATGTAATAAAGAAGGTAATTTTAAGAGCGATTGTCCAAAGTTGAGGAACAGTAACTATCGTGGAAATTACCCAAGATTTCAACGTGGTGGATGAGGTCATCGAAATTACCGCGAACGCAGATATGGAGGTTATAGAAGAAGACAAGGTAATAATTCTGAATCCAATACAGCCGGAGATTCTACATCGGCATTTAACGTGGAAGTGATGTCTTCAGAAGGAGTGAGTACAGAAACTTTTAATTGGTTACTTGATAGTGGGTGCAGTGACCACATCATAAATGATGACAAATACGTTTGCAAGTACAAAATGCGTAAAAAAGTAAAAAAGACTGTAAAGTAGGTGATGGTTTTGCTTCAAAATCAGAAAAGATTGGAAAGGTTACTATGTGTTGTAAGGCCGCTCGCCCACGGCGACTTTTTGTAGCGATGCAGTAGCGATGCTGTCGCGCGTCCGCATCGATACAGTCGCGAAGCGGTCGCTAGCTGTGTGCCCACGCCCACGAGCCCAGATTCGCGATACAAACGCGATACTGTCGCGCTTCTGTCGCGATGCAAACGCGATTCAGTAACGTCACGTTGTCTTTGGTGCTGCTTTTACGTAAGCAGCCGAAGCGACACGGTCGCGCATTTGTATCGATACAGTCGCGATGCTGCAGCGCGTTGGCATCGCTTCTGTAGCGCGTTGCAAATGCGACTAACAGGCGTTAGTAGCGATGCTGTCGCGCGTTTCGTAAACGCTACAAAAAGTCGCCGTGGGCGAGCGGCCTAAGGTAGATAACTTCTTTCATAAAATTGACGTTGACCATGTTTATTATGTGCCGAATATCAAAAGAAACCTGTTAAGTGGTTCGAGTATTGTTAATAAAGGCAACATGATAAAATTTCAAAATGATACGGCCCAGATATATAACTCGAAGCACATATTAATAGCTGTTGCAAAGAAAAAAAATAAGCTGTATGATTTAGAAGCGAAGGTAAGTAACAATGTAAATGTAAATACAAATGAAAAGACAATTTCAATGTCAGTGAAAGAGAAATGGCACCGAATTTTTGGTCATGTTAACTATAAAAAGTAAAAAAAAATGTGTAGACATAAATTATTAGACGTAAACCGTCTAATAATTTATGTCTATCGTCGCGACAATTTTAACGAAAATTACGTGCAATGTAATGCACATGAAATAGTACTTACAAAATAAAATGACGAACTTGCCGTTTAAAAATAATAGGCGCAGAGCAAGTGATGTGATGGAAATAGTGCATACGGATGTAAACGGACCAATCATACCAGTGGGATACAAAGGACAGAGATTTTTTGTTTCTTTCATAGACGATTATAGTAGACATGCAACAGTTTGCACAATTAAAAATAAAAGTGAAGTGTTTGATTGTTTTAGAACGTACGTGAATGCAATGGAGATTCAAACAGGATAACGGATTAAGGAAATAAGATGTGACAGTGGTGGTGAGTACCTAAATAGAGACTTTTATGAATATACTAAACAGCGTGGAATATATTTAAATCCAGGTCCAGCATACACACATCAGTTAAATGGCGTTGCTGAAAGATTTAATAGAACGGTGATGGATCGAGCCAGATGTTTGCAGATGGAAGCTAAAATGGATAAAAGATACTGGCCTGAATGTGTATTAACAGCAGCATATCTTGGCAACAGATTGCTTACCAATATTGTAGAAAATAAATGCCCATATGAAAAACTTCTTGGCAGCAAACCGGAAATAAGGAATTTGAATTTTTATGGAAGTCAGTGTTTTGTTAAATTTCCCGAGGAACGAAGGACTTCAAAACTGAATCTGAAAGGAACAAAAGGAACTTTAGTTGCTTACACAGATACAGGATACAGAGTTTTAGTAAATGAAAATGTTCTTATTAGCAGTCATGTTATTTTCATAAACCCAGAGGCAGAAGTAATCAAATTTCGAGATATAGACAATGATGATGAAGTGAAAAGTATTGTTGAAGAAGGTGGAACCATGAAAACACAAAATAATGAAAATGTTAGTTAAAAAGTAAAGAAACAAGTGATAATGATGAATTTTATGACTCTATTGAAGATGAAGAAGATAAAAGGAAGAAACTAGATGTTGAGGAGGTGAGCAGACAGCGGAGCAATTCTGTTAACTGATTTCTTTACTGAAGTGATACGTTCTAGAACCTCTCTTGTTTTTCTGACAGTTCTGGCAGCTCAAAACTGTTAGAAAAACGACAACCTTATTACACGCCATGACGATCATTATCGTTTTGACTGTATCATGTACGAGTATTGTTAATAAATGGGTAAATTTGATTTGAAATCTAGAATATTAGCATGGTAATATTGTATCGTTGGATTCTGGCCGCCTGGAAGAAAAGAACGTGGACATGTATCATGATCCCTCATGACTCATAAATCTCTTGGTGAGATTTCACTCAATAGATCATCTGTTGATTCCAAATAGAAATACAAAAATTTAATAGCAACAAAAATAAAAGGTACAATAACAACTACATACAACAAAACAAATGATAAAACACAAACAAAAACAACAGTATTATACCTAATATCCTTGTCACAAAACTGGTCCCAACTCAGCGTAATGCTGATTGCGTTTACGAAGAACCAGCGCTGGTATTCTGTTGGAACCAGCAAGTGACATTACGCTCAAAATAATGCGCGGACAGCAAATAAACAAACAAAAAACAAAAATAAAATCTTAAAACAGTCAACAACAAATTACATACCTTACGCATTATATACATACTTATATAGATATAAAACCTCGCCAGACATATTGGCATACACTCTACACGCGCTAACCATGCTTAGATATTTTAAATAATTATAACGGCACTTTGAGATGATACTAGTGTCAGTTCTAAGGTTTTCCTCACTTTTTTGATGGGCAAGAAGAAATCGTTTAAGACTACACTTAAAACCATGTATACTTTGCAGGTTCCTAATAAGTGGTGGTATGTTGTTCCAGCACTTTGTCGCTGCATATCTGAACCTTCCCCTAAAGAAAGTTTTGCTGTGACGCTCTGTTCTGAGCAAAGACAGCTTCTGACATGCGTACTGAGTGAGGATTGCGATCTTTCTTCCATAAAAACTTATCAAATAGATAACGCGGAGTTTCGTATTTTACTACGCTGAACAGAAGACACGCTAAATGCAACTTTCGCCTATGCATCATCTTCAAGAGCCAATGCTTGTTTAAATATCAAGTCACGTGAGACCTATACGGAATATCGAAACAAAAACGTGTGCATGCATTTTGTACTCTTTGTTAGCCGTTTTGTCTTAGATAGTAACCTGGGTCCGTATACTGCATCCATATAGTTTAGCTTAGATAACACCAAAGACTCCACTAGCTGAACTCGTAACTCCTCTTTAAGAAAACGTCTAGTTCTGTACAGCACCTTCAATTTATAAAAGCAACTTCTTACGCAATTTACAACGTGTTTCTCAAAACGAAGCTCATAGTCCATAAGGGGCCCAAGATTTCGAGCTTCATATACTCTCTCAACGGGTTCACCCATAAGTGGTACATTTATAGATGTATGTACTTTAGCAAGTTGGTGCCTACTACCGAAAATCATATACTTAGTTTTAAGTGGATTAAGTACAAGACAGTTATCTGTCACCCACGCAGCTATTCTTACGAGGTCCTCGTTCAAATTTCTAATAGCTGTATCAATGTTAGATGGATTGCAAGAAATGTAAACTTGAATGTCGTCTGCGTATATATGGTACTTGCAGTATTTAATATGTTGCGTGACATCTGCAGAATACAAGGAAAAGATGACCGGACCGGCAATAGAACCCTGCGGTACTCCTCTATTAACATACTCCGAATCAGAATTAATTGACAGTCCACTCATCCTTACCGACTGTGAACGCCTTGAATGAAAACTATTAAACCACTGAATAGCATCAACATCAAATCCATAGAAGCTATACATAGACAGAAGGAGGTCAATATTTAAGGAATCGACACGAGAACCGTACACATTCCATCATCTTGCGCACAAAGAATGCTATCCGTAACGTCCAGTAAGGTAGTAGTACTACGGCCTTTTCTGAAGCCTGAATGAACATCCGGTAAAATTTTATTTTTCTCGAGAATCTCTGTAAGCTGGGTACAAACTGCTTTCTCTAACATCTTTGACAAACAAGGCAAAATACTTACAGGTCTTAGATCTTTCAATTCAGTCGGACTTGGAATTTTTGGTAACGGGCGAACGATAGCATGCTTCCAAATATCTAGGAAAACGTTAGTTTTAATGGAGGTATTTATTAAGGCCAATATACTCGTAGTATCTATTGTACACGGAAAAGTCATTATTAACATATCCAAGCCTATCCCGTCACAACCTTCTGAATTCGATTTCAAGCTTCAGATAATTTTAAGTAGTTGACACATAGTAATTTGATCAATATGAAATACTGCTTCACTGTACTTATGATGTTCAAAGTATGTCAATTGTGATATAGATGCGGTAGCCGAACCAGGGATAGTCAAAAAGTGTTTATTTATGATGTTGAGTCATCAAAGCAAGTTGGCATCTCAACATCATCATTTGGTAGTACTGCGCTCCGAAGATTTTTCCAAATAGTTTTAGGGTCCCGAATATTTTGATTGATATTTCGCTTAAAATACGCAGATTTTCCGTAATAAAGTGCTCTATTTACGGTAGTTTACAAACTTTTGTAAACTACCGTATTATCTCTTTTTACTTTCAGTTTTAGTTTTCTGATAATCAGCTGCTGCTTGATCACGCAGACTCATCATTAGCTTTATTGTTGCTGTTATCCACGAGTAGGATCTATCTCTAATAACAGCTGATTTAATCGGCGCATGACGGTCAAACAAACTTACTATATTTTGATTAAAAGCGTGTAACATTGCGTTATAACATTACATTAACATCTGTTAGCTGGGAAATAAGATCCCATCTGATATTATGTAGATCAGTATTTAAACTAAGTTAATAATTTTCATCTTCATCAAATCATTCATTAATACTTCAACGGCATTGCGAACTACGTTCAAGTCATCTCGCAGCCCATAAAAATCGCATCGAAAAGATCGCATTTCCTGCCGCATTAATTTTATTTTATTCACAATTTGCGCCGATGCAGATAGTTCAGACTCCTCGATTATGTTTACATCAAGCTCGACTTCCGAGAATTGCGTCGGGGAACTGATAAGCCTGTTACCTGCTTTGCTAGTTGCGTATGCGCCGGCGCCCCCGACAGCCGCCGCTCGGACGGGAGTGTTCGTATTGTCGCCCTTAGGCTCGCGAGCTCGACATGCAGGGCATACCCAACGACTACTGGTCTTAAGTTTGTCTTCCACAGACAAATTTACGCACGTAAGATAATAGCTAGCTGCGCATTTCATGCATTTTATTGATCTGGAAGAAGTGATAGCCCTTTGACATGCCGTACAAGGATTGCTCGGGTTCATGTTTTGTTTTAGTGCAGTGCCTAGTACTCTCACAAAGTGTAACGAAATCAAGGCTAACACTCAAAAGAATCCGGAGACTATCTTGAATCCCGGGTGTTGAACTACGAGCAGGACAGATACAGCTGCACGCTAAGGTGACTGAGTCAGACAACAATAAAAACACACCAACAGCTGACTAGACTTGCGAAATTTGAAATTCCCGTAGTAATCGTAGTAATATAAGCTTACTTATCCAAGTAAGCTTATTTTACAACACAAGAGTCCAGATGTATTTTCGTATAAACACTATGCTCTTCTTTCTGTCTCACAACTATTTAGAACTGATTTAGACTATATTCTTAATTATTGTTAAAATTCCAGAAGATAATAGAAGAAACAAATTTAAAGAATACATCTGCACACAGAGTCATCTGCACTATAATGGAGTGACGTTTCGACCGTTGCGTGGGCAGTTTGACGTACCCGTGTCATATTTATCAATAGTTAAGAATATAGTCTAGTGGTAGTTTTTTTTTTTAATTACTATTCAGTTATAAAATCTAGGAAATGTAACCATCTGTTCTTTATGTAGACAGATACCTAAAATCAAAGAATCTGTTGATCAGGTGCTGGAGACAATGCTAAACGCCGCTCTGTAGAACTTTTATATGTATAGTCTTGCGCCCCCAGGCTTGCTACATGAGTTGCTCCTTAAGGTAGGAGCACCAAAAATGCTGCTGCGCAACCTTCAACCTGCTTAATTGTTTTTCCACATTTCGTGGTTACATATGAAAATAGCTTCAAAGTAACACGAGGAAAATTGATATTTAATTATAGTTATCTACTGTACCAGATTTTTTTTAATAGTCCACTGCATGATGTAGGCCTACCCACGAAGGGTGATACCTACACTAAACAATGATATGATGCGCCTTATCAGTGTGAGATATAACTGTTCTGTATACTGTATCAGCCTTTTAGTGGTCCACTGCAAGACGTAGGGCTACCCGCGAAGGGTGAATCAGCCATATCCACCACGCTGGCCCAGTGCGGGTTGGTGGATTCACATACGCCATCGAATTTCTTCTACTAACATAATTATGCAGAATGCCTCACGATGTTTTCCTTCACCGAAAAGCCAATGGTGTGAAATTCCGTTTATAAATTCCAAAGAAGTCATTGGTATGGGACCGGGATTTGAACCCACGACCTCACGATTGTAAGGCGGGTGTCACTACAACTAAACCACCACGGCTTTTGAGGTATACCTTTCTAGTTATTAAATTGCCACTAAGATATTTTACTCAGTATTGTACCCAACACAATCGTGAACCGCGCGGGTGAAACCGCGGGGCGCAGCTAGTTGTAATATAGTAGTCGTTTTTTATGTAGTAACATCGAATTGGCATGTTTTCTTTATTGATGTGTAGTAACAAGCTGACCCCGTGAACTTCATCTCACCATCTGTCACCTGTCAATGACAACTTTTACATGCAGGAACATTTTGTATGCGAAAATAAAATTCTGGTTTTTGTTATTTATCACTACATTTTTATATTTTCTCACCGTTTAAAACTTCTCTTAGCTTTTGAGACCAAAATTAGCCTAATAAAATTGTTCCAGCTGTTCTCGAGATTTAGCGAGACTAACAACCACGATTCATTTTTATATACATAATATACAATGTGTTTGTCTACCGGTGTCGGAGCCTTAAGCGGTGACATCTATGGCAAATTTTCAACAACTTTTACTATGGGACCAACTCAGAAAACGTAAAAATAAAACTGTTGTTCCATATGATTTTTTGTAGACTTTCGGCAAAAAGTATGGATTAGCTGTTATTTTTTTCGTTTGCAGAGTTGATCCCACTGTAAAAGTTATTCGAAATTTGCCATAGATGTCACCGCTTAAGGCTTCGACACCTGTCGACAAACACATTGTTTAGATAGTAGAATCTTAAGTGGTTTTAGTATTTTATTGTTATCTAAACTGGCACTTGCTTTAGAAAAAACTACTATCGTAAATATTTTCAGCTTACCTATTATTACCTACTATATGGCGTTAATCATAAGATAAGCTTTTAAGTCAGTAGATAAAATCGCCACCGCTAGCAATTATTATTGCTTTACACAATAATAATAAATTGCTGCTTAAATGCGAATGAGTCACCATCAAAAATATTTCTATACAACTTGTTTGGGTTTTTTCTCCCATCAATGAATTGCTACCTTTTTTCGGAATTTACCAAAAACGATTCACATTTTTTTGTTTGTGGCCCTTTCGCATTTAATCAGCGAAATACTGGCAGGCATTTTTTGTAGATACCATTTGCCACTATCCGGTGTCAACAGTCCACTTGAAACCTTTTCAAATAGGTATCGCCAGAGTAGAGCCTGCCATGTTCGAGTACTTGTGCGCAATTTCAATTTGACTGTTCGCGTCCGCGTGAATTTCTCGGAGCTCGTGAGAGCTGAGAAAATTAGCAATGTCCGTCCAATAGCTGAGACTCAACATCACAGCATTCGTCGCCTTTCCTTTGCTCGTTTTATCTCTGCGATGACAGGATGCAATCTCGTTCAATCTGAAACTCCTATTGGAAATTACGTATGTACTGCAATATCCATAGAGGACTAAATAGTTCAGTAGATGTTCTGATACAATTCAAATTCATGCTGTAATATTACCAACTCTAAGTATTAGTTTTTTATTTATTTTTTTAAAATATAATGACAATACTACACTACTACTACATAGAAAGCAATTGGATCATCCACAGACCCTTGAAGGTCTAAAGATAATCCAAGTGCTCAAGCCCACTGCCAGTTGGCAGCGTGCCCAGCATGCTGGCAGCATTGCCACGCTGAATGGCAATGCTTATACGTTGAGCCAAATAAACACCAGCATTTTGGTCACGCGTCGCGTCCACCAGACGCTCAGAAAGACTTTTGAAAACGAGATGAGCTCCCGGCCCCCACGGACCCAAAGTCTCAACTCCAAATGGCTCAAATATGTAACCACTACCGAGGTTAGCATATTTGCGCCGCTTGTGCTGCTCAGCCGAATTGGCCGCCGCTCCAGCCCTACTCTGAGTCTCAGGAAGATGTGACGGTGCCAAAGTATCGACGCAAGTTGCGTCCCATACTAAGGGCCGTCCACACTTCCATGGGACCAGCGTCATGCCGTCAGGCCTTTTGCCATCACCACGCGCCAACCCACTCGGTTCGAGTACGGCTGCGATATTGGCGGTGACAAAAGCCCTGCGTATGACATCGTTAAGGCTGGCGTGGCGTCCAATCCGACCAGCGCTTCTTGAGCAAGAGAGACCGTGGTGACCGAGCTGGTCAACTGCAGTACCACACTGACAGCGATGGGCTTCACAACACCTTGCACCCAAGCGTAAGCTGACAGCTAGACGAAATGCAGTTGGGTCGAAAAGGTTACCAGTATTGAAAGAGGGCAATGCTTGCAACCAAAGACCGGACTCCCATACAGAGACTGCAAGGATACGAGCGCGATCCGCGACGCTAGGACACGTGTCTAGAAGAGATTTCCGTGCTAGTTCGCAGATCGGCCGATCCCACAGTCTCTGCGACGATAAAGTCTTTGGAAGCTCGGTATTTGGGCAAGCGACCCTCCAAGCATTTGTTGCCTCATTCAAATGAGCTACATCTATGCCAGAATGGCCTAAAGAAGGTGCGAGGATATTTTCAATCAAGTTCTGAGTACTATGAATGGAGGACAAGAAAGCTGGTAAAGCAACACTTGAAATTTGGCGGACCCCTAACCCTCCAAGCCTAACAGGCAAGGAGGCTTGTAGCCACGCCCTTTCACTCATGTCAATATTCAAAACCGATACTAGGGACTGCTTTACAACATCGTCTAAGCTCAAAAGGAGCTCATTGTGTTTCCACAATGGACTACATCGTAAAGCGTACATAAATTTTGGAACAAACAGACAACATCTTATAATGGTAAAAGCCATGTGGGCGTTAATTTTGAGTAGCCTATCAGAGGCACTCAAAAAATGATTTTTTTCTTGAACGAAAGGCGGAAAAGACTCATCTAATATCGGCGAACCTAGAAGGCGAAGAGAACACTTGTCTACCGATTTGATGTTAGGTGCCAAATCATTAAATTTGTTAAGTATCAAATCTTTATCCGGACATGAGTCGCAAACGAAAAGTTCGCATTTCGAAAAATTTAGCTCCAAACCAATTTGACGAAACTCGTCAATAAGAATTTCCAAATCACGTAGGACTGTGGTCGCATCGCCACCCAAAGTCCCGTCATCCAGATACCAAACGTTGAGTTTAGATTGGAGACGTTGAACAATTGGATGAATGGCCAGGCTGAAAATGGCTGGTCCGAGAGGGTCACCTTGTTGACAGCCAACGGAAGATAGCAAAACATCATTTTTGTAAATTAATTTAGTGGGTTTGCCGTAGCATTGCCAAAGAAAATTGAAAAGATCGGGAATTTTGTCTTTGACCTGTGCCAACAAGGCGTCTCGATTAACCGAATTGAAAACATTTTTGACATCCACCTTAAGCAACACCTCTCCACAATTTTGACCGAAAAAAGTACGAAGCGAATGAACAGCAGCCTCACATCCACCCCGCGAACCAAAGCCAAGCTGTATTGGTTGAAAAAGGCTACTCAAAAGAGCAACCTTTTTTCCACAACCGGCTTTGGCTGCGAGACGACGATATGTGGTGCCAACAGCAATAGGTCTGATGCCACCATCTTTTTTGACAAGTGCGCATAGGTTAGCGCCATACAAGACTTCGATAACGTCATCATTGACCTGCCCAGATAACATGAGATTTGCCAAACCCGTTAATTCTCTCAAGAGAGACTCAGCCACCTCACCAGAGCTAAAAGATAGAAGATCTTTTAGATGTTGAGGCGAGAGACCATCTAGGCCTCCGGCTGAGCCGCTCCGAAAAGAAGAAACGGCCGCTGCAATCTCCTGAGCTGACACTTCAATGACAACGTCATCAGAGTGTGGTGGCTCAGGCAGGTGGAGACATGCTGCCGGCGGATGCTTGTCACGGAGTGACTGGACCGTATCGGGTGTGTGGGGGGCAATAGTGTCGCTGGAGAACAGGACTCGTGCGGCGCCTTTGATATCGCCATCACTAATTTTGCTCTCGACTATTTTAATGGTAACCGAATCGTCTGTTTTTTTAGAATTTGGTTTATTCTGCCTTGTTGGCGGAATGATGCTTTCAAAATCTAAAGAGTTCTCTTCCAATGCGCTGTACTTTACGCAATTTTCCTTTACCCTAGTATTAGTAGGAAGTCTTTAATTCCTAATTATAAAAATATGACTTATAACCAAATATCTCAGTAGCTAAAATAATTAAGAGACTGTTAAACCCTTCAAAGAGTCTTAACTCTTTGAACCTTTTAAGTTTTTTTTCTGCTGGAAAAGGTTGAACAGTCTCTAAATTATTTTAGCTACTGAGATATTTGGTTATAAGTTATATTTTAGTAGTTATGCTACCCTTACTCCATAACTCTTTAAGAGTCTTAACTCTTTGAACCTTTTAAGTTTTTTTTTCTCCTGGAACGGGTTGAACAGTCTCTAAATTATTTTAGCTTCTGAGATATTTGGTTATAAGTTATATTTTAGTAGTTATGCTACCTTTACTCCTTAACTCTTTAAGAGTCTTAACTCTTTGAACCTTTTAAGTTTTTTTTTCTCCTAGAAAGGGTTGAACAGTCTCTAAATTATTTTAGCTACTGAGATATTTGGTTATAAGTTATATTTTAGTAGTTATGCTACCTTTACTCCTTAACTATTTAAGAGTCTTAACTCTTTGAACCTCTTAAGTTTTTTTTTTCTGCTGGAAAGGGTTGAACAGTCTCTAAATTATTTTAGCTACTGAGATATTTGGTTATAAGTTATATTTTAGTAGTTATGCTACCCTAACTCGACTGCCTCGGTGCTCAGTGGTTAGTGACCCTAACTACTGAGTCAATGAGGTGTGGGTTCGATCCCCACCCAGGGCAAGTATTTATGTGATGAACCTAGATCATTTGCTCTGTGTCTGGGTGTTATTTAGTTACTATCTATACATGTAAGTATGCATTTAAAAATATGTATCAATAGTTTTTCAGTTTGCTTAGTTAGGGATCAGAGACCATGTGTAAGATGTAAGATTATTTATTTATATTACTAATGTTATAAATCCGAAAGCGTGATTTTGGTTTATTGGTTTATTCCGCTTTCCCGCAGCAACGGATGTACCCAATGGTGGGGCTACATCTACGCAAGACGGCGAAGTTATTGTCACTGGGAGCTCATTCAATTGTCGGAATTGGTTGTTTACAATTTGAACTACTACCTGATCATCAGATCAGTCCAGCGAGGGCCTAATGTAGTTGCATTGGTTTTCTGTCAGTAGTACCATTGATTGCTGTTAGTTATTGAGGAAACAAAATGACACCCCTACTTTATTAGAAAAATATTGATTTAGCAAAAAGATTATGGGCGTCAAAGTTGCAGAAAATCAAATTTCAAACTACTTAGATTTCGAAAATTTCTCATGAAAAATTGATATAACACAAGTTATTGAAGAAACAAAATGACACCCCCATCTTAATAAAATATCGATCCTAGAAAAAGTTAACGGGAATCAAAGTTGTAGGAAATCAAATTTTAAACAATTTTGGTTCCGATAGTTTCTCATAACAAATTAAAATAACACAAGTTATTGAAGAAACAAAATGGCACACCTATCTTATTAAAAAATATCGATCCTAGAAAAAGTTGATAGGAATAAAAGTTGTAGGAAATCAAATTTTATTCAAATTCTCAATGTTTAATGTACATCAAACATAATGTCAAAGAGATTAATTAATTACCCTAGATAATACTTTTAAGTTGAAAAATTTATTTTGTTATATTTTTTATGAAGTTTACTTACTTATCAATAAAATATATGTCCGCAGTAAATTTGCCACTTCCACTTTTCTTACAAAGGGTTAATCAGCAAATTCTGAATGACGTTGTAGGTATTGTTTGAGTGGATGCAAGCGATTTCCTTGTCTCTCAAAGGTGATAAAAACCGGTAATACTTTTATTTATTTATTTATTCATACACAAAACAAATCACAATCGTTACAAAAGTTTAACTTAAATATATACATATACAGATCTGGATTGTTATCCAAACCCATGTGTACACAGAAAAAGTAATTGAATGAGAAGACATAGAGGCTTTTGGTTTCCCTAAAAATATTAACTGCAACTAAGTATATGAAAAACAAAGTAAAAACTGGATAAAAAGGAAGAATAACTAACAAATATGAAGTACGCACTCAGCAAGCAGATGTGCGTACTCTTTGCAATCTAAGTATCAGACATGATTTTAGTAGCCAGGCACAACCCAGAGGTTGCACTCGACTTGACGGGTTTGGTATAGAGGATATCTTTAACTTGCTTAATGTAAAATGTAAATTTTGAACTAAATATATCGATGTCATACTATAACACGTTAAATTGTAAGTCCCGGTTGTTTTAACCGTTTAGCCATGTCAGAGGCCTTCAGGCGGCCTAAAAACTCCGACACCAGGGCTAGCCACCCGGCTTTTACGAACTAACTTACTTAAAAGGTAGACTTACCTACATGTAAGTATAAGCCGAATCCTATATCCAAGGCTTGAAACCGATTGAATATTAACCAGAATTAAAACGGTACAGGTTTGTACCGTTTAATTCTCCATTTTTTGGTTTACAAGGTCATCTTATATAGAACCTACAGATTTTTTTTTATTTCCCTACACTAGCAGTGTGACCACGAGTCCTACGTTTTATTAGTTTACTCGTGGTTACACTAGTCGGTGTAACCACGAGGAAAAAAGTTTCCTCGTAGTCACACTGGTGTAACAAAGGGGTGTAACCACGAGTCTGGACCCCTTTTTATTAACAAATTCGTTATACTGACGAGCCATTCTCACAAGGGGATTGAAAAATGATATGTTATTTTTGTGACTATGTAGAGTAAATACATTTATTTGATTGGATCTACGTGTACTTTAACTAGTGTTAAAATTTATTTCAGATAACAATTCAGGAGCGTCTACTACGGAGTGAACTATTTTATAAAGATTTGTGCAATCGAAGTATTTTCGTCGGGTTTCTAATTTTTGGACGTTGTAAATTGCTAGTCTGTTTTTATAGTCCAACTTAGAACTGTCATTTGATGATTTTAATATTAAGGTGTACCCATCAAGCACTTTATTAAAACTAATAATATATAATAATGTATCTATCAAGATTTAAGCCACATCATGAAAATAGTATCTGTTAGCTTTTATATGTACTTCAAAAACATTGGGGAGTTTCTGGAGCGGACTCCTAATGAACTAATTAATTTAATGATAAGCTCCTTGGAATGTCAGCTATACTTACGCTGAAGCTGTGATGTGACCCATAAAATGTTTCGGTCTCTAATGAATCTCTAAATAGCTTTAGCTGTTATTATTAGTGTTTTGTTCTAAATATTAAGAAATAGTAGGTTGTATCATATGGGAGCAAAATAATATTTTTACGGCGAGGGTGCTTTTTTATATCCAGAGCAAAGCGAGGGATTTTTAGTAGAATCCTGAACGTAGAGAGGGATTCAAAGTACGTCGCCCGAACCAAAAATATATTTTGCGTCCGAATATACTCTACTTTTCATCACCTCTATGAGAAAATAAAAGGCGCCTCATATTTTATTGTAATATTTTTTTTTTATAAAACTTAGAGTAACAACTAAATTGAAATTAAATGGTATCTAATAATAAAGCAAATGATAACTTATATTTACATTCCTTTCATTCATTTTCTTGGCGCTGAACATATGTGAGTATGTGAAATACTTTGTTATATGAATACTTGTATATTTTTGACCGACGAACCACCGGAGGAGGTGTACAATTCGACGCGTATTTTTTTTTATGTATAACCACGCATAACTTTCTTCATAGTAGTCCGATTTCAATAATTATTTTTTTATTGGAAAGAGTTTACTTCGAAATTGGTCCCATTTAAATTTTATCGGTTGAGCTATGTTTAATAAATGTTCGTCTCTCTCGTTGCGTAGTAGTAATTAAGAAGAACATGGTCAAATAGGTATATTGTAAATGTTTAATATAATACGAGAGCTCCACACGTGTCACTTCTCCAAGCCCCCGATACTTAGAAAACGTCACATTTAATCTTCGTAGCAGTCTACGAAACTTCTGCAAGATATGTTATGAAGAATTTTTGAACAGCCTATTGAACGTTCTTCACTCAAATATCGTGTCGTAAACAACAAAGCCACTTGTACTACTTACTCGTTCGGGTAAAGAAACATTACGAAATGGCGGCTTGTACTTGCAATTCCAGCATAAAAATCTGGAACTAGTTTTGAAATACTGATTACTACTGACTATTATCAATACTATGGCACTAGTATTGATTGTAGATTTGTTTTTAAAAATTTTATCAACATTATCTCTTATACACTATCTTATTACTATACTTACTATTCATTATGTAATATTTCTTAGAATGCTAAGATCGGCAGTCGACAGCACAGTCAAGTAAAAAAAAACATGTGCAGCTGTTCTAGTTCTTTTGTTAATGCACCTGCGTACATTCTTTTGTTTAACATAATAATTTCGGCATCCTAAAGAGATAGGTCTGGACAGCATCTATTTGGTAACAAATAAACAATAATAAATGTTTTTTTGATAACTTATATCTTAACGTGTTTTTGGCAAAAATGAAAAAAGAGCGAATGTTTTTTTTGTTACATTACTGTTTTTCTATTAAATATTTTCAAGACATTCAAAATTGAGTGGTTCTACAAAGTTATAGCAAGAGTCTATAACTGTGCTGCTATCGTTGCATTGTTTCCGTGCCTCTATCTGAAGAGCTGCTGTCCGTTAATTTATAGAACCTTCTATTTATTTTTCTCTTGATACGTCTCTTGTCGTCTGATTGTTTAGTATTCGGTAACGAGTAATAAGTATTGAGTATTTTTCTTTGCTAACGGTACACTAAAGAGTGAGTATAGATGGCAATAGTGTGCAAGCGAGAAGATATGAGCAGTGCCGCTATATTAGAATCGCTTCTTTAACCGAACGTGTAGTTAATATTTCTACGGATAAGTAGCCAACTTAACAGATATAAATACTTCGTAGCAGTCTACGAAACTTCTACGCGAGTTACACGGTACACTGTGAATGCAACTTGAGAGTTGAACTGACAATCTGTTGACGTCTCACGATTCTGTGATGAATGATAGGAATATGTAGTTACTTATTATAATTGAAAAGGAATCAAACTTATTATAGTCGGATATTATAACAGTCTGCACAAAAATTATAAACTGTTTTTTTTTACAATTTTTTTTTAACATGTAAAGGTCATACAAAATCATCTTCAGATCATTTTTTTTCTTATAATTACAAAGTTATACTACAATAAAAAATTATCCCTAGCCGACACTAGCCAAGTACCGCAGTCTCGCCGACAGTACCTACTCGAACGAACGTGTGACTTCAAGTGACAATGTTACACTTATTTTACCGACTTCCAAAAAGAAGGAGGTACTATGTTCGTCTGTATACATATATTTTTATGTATGTTCATCAATATTTTCGCCCCGATTAAAAAAAAACTTTTTGTGTTCGAAATAGCCTTCAAAGTACTTCCAAGCCAATTTCAATGAAATTTAAATGGAACCATCCATTTAAATTTCATTGAAATTGGCCGAGCCGTTTTTAATAAATCGTTAATAATGTTTGTACATGGATATATTCATTTATCACAAAAAAAAAATTAAAAGATGAATTCTGGCTTGTTATGATAAAAACTCAGCGATGCCTATAATTTTAGGCTACTGCTTTATCAATATTTCAACGTGATTATTGTTTCAGAAGGAGAGAGGATGCCGCGGTGCTACATGGTAAAGAAAGACCCTTCGCCGCTGGGAGGGACCCCGCCTTGCAGCCCAACTGAGGCTAGCGTGGCTCCACCGTGCTACACGCCGCACGACCACCACACTTTGGCAGGTATGTCAATTTCATTCAGCCTCAGCCTACGTGTCTCCAAGTATCAAAAAAAGTTTTGCGTTAAAATTTCCCTACTTTTCATTATTATGTTGATGTTGGTGGGTACAGGTCCACGGTCAGCCCAGTACGCGGAACTGCCGCGTCATGTGGGCACGCAGTACGAAGAGCCTCGCAGCGGAGACTTCGCCGAGAAGAGCGGCGGGATCCCGCGGCCGCGCGGCCCCGCGGCGCGCCCCGAGCCCGACCGCAACGGCCTCTACACCGTGCTGCGCGCCGCCGAGTACACCGACCCGCAGCCCGATGCCGCGCGCACGGACCAGACCCTCGCCGATTCGCACGCTGACGAACACACCTGGTGTGCCGACACCTCCACCTCCCTCGCGAAAGCCCGCCCACCCGAGTGTGACCCGCGGCTGACGGACTATTCGGATCCGAGACATGCTCAAGAGCCTCGCAGCGGAGACTATGCAGAACCGAGAACGGTCCGATACCTCGAACGAGATCTATCAAATAACGAGCCCCGAGCGGCCGAGTACGCGGAACCGCGCTCGAAAGCCTGCTCTGACCACGATGAGTCTCGCACTACGGAATATAACCTGTACAAGTACGAGGCGCAAGTCGAGTACAATGTGGACGATGCTAAGGCGGTGGAATATGCGGAGCTGCAGAGCATGGGCGGGGCGGTGAGCGAGCGCAGCGCGGCGGATACGGAGGCGGCGCATGAGCTGCTGTCGCTGGCGGCCGGTGTGCCGCCGCTGCCGCCCGCCACCGTGCTCACCGTGCTCGGCGCGCCCGAGCCCGTGCTGCCGCTCTACACGTACGCGCTCCAACCCACCAGCATCTACATCATAGCCGACGAGCCCACCAACCACAATCTCTATGCCACTGCGGTGCAGACGCTCGGACCGTTGCAACAGGTACGCTTTATATTTTGGCTTGTATAGGATGTTGTTCCGCTTATACTGCGACATTCGCTATGTAAAATTGTATATCTGAATAAAAAACTAATTTCACCGAAGATCGTTTTAACGAATCATAGCTTAATATCTCGGTGTTCTTAGGGAGTAAAGCTTTGATTTGCTATGGTGCTTTTATGGACCTTAATTAAGAGTGTCAAAGAAATAGAGTAAATGTTATTTTGGAGATCATTCGTTTTTACGTAATGTAACCCATAAATCAGATAACTTGGCATCTTAATTGCAGTTAATACTTAACACTCCACAAAACAATAATGTATCTGCCACTTTTGCAAGTTCAACAAGGTTCGAAGGTTCAACAACCTTAGAACCTTGCGAGTGTGTGAGTGGCATCAACTGTTCGTTTATCCATTTTCTATATAAATAAAATCGTGATTCACTGACTCACCTATCACGAAATCTCAAAAACTACAAGTGCTGAGAGTCTCAAATTTTACATGGGGAATCTATATAGGATATAGGTGCCTATCAGCGTTAAAAACGGGAAAAATGCTATTTTTGCGACGAATGATTTCGACGTCGGTATCGAAACTTTTTTAGTGTATTTGATTGATTAATCAAAATTTTGGTAAAATAATTATTATCTCAAAATTACATGTTAATATGTTTGAAATCCAGATTTATTGAAACCAATGAGTTAAGAAAATAGAGGAGGCGGCCACAGCTTTTTTGTTACTTTTCGATCTTATTTTCTTTATAACATGTTCCCATATTTCTTTTGTAATAAATTAATACTTACTATGTAGGTTTGATAGATTTGATAGATTATAAAAAAGAAACTTCTAATGTTCCTTGCTCCTAATGAGGCTCCTAAAGAAACTGCTCACTTCGAGGCAACCAGGCGTCACATCATAGTTAGCGACCTTTTCCATATGTAATAGGGCCTATTCTGTGATTATAGTATCAAATTGTAAAACCGTGGTCCAGATTCTCTTTCAAGAATTACATCTTTCATACACCATGGCGATCATTATATTATATTGTATCGATGGATTCTGGCTTCGCCTCCAACCAGAAAAGAACGTGGACGTGTATCATAATCCTTCATGACTCATAAACCTCTTACTGAGATTTCAAAGATTAGATCATCTGGTGATTCTAAATAGTGCAGATGTATTCCGGAAGATATTTTTGCTTTAAAAATTACCATTCAGTTAATTTACGAAATGTCCAATGTTCAATGTGTTCTTTGATTTTAAAGACAGATACCTAAAATCAAAGAATCAGTTGACCAGGAGCTGGAGACAATGCTAAATGCCGCCCTGTAGAGCTTTTACATAGTCTCGCTCCCACAGGCTTGATAAATGAGTTGCTCCTTACGGTAGGAGCACCAAAAATGCTGCTGCGCAACCTTCAACCTGCTTAATTGTCTTTTCCCATTTCCTAGTCACAGATAAAATTAGCTTCAAAGTAACATGAGAACAATTGATATTTAATTACAGTTACCTACTGTATTAGCCTTTTTTTTAATAGTCCTCTGGATGACGTAGGCCTACCCACGAAGAGTGATACCTACACTAAGCAATAATACGATGCTCCTTATCCGTGTGAGATATAACTGTTTTGTACTGTATCAGCCTTATAGTAGTCCACTGCAAGACGTAGGTCTACCAGTGAAAGGTGATTGGGCCATATTCACCACGCTGGCCCAGTGCCCAGTGGGTTGGTGGATTCACATACGCCATCGAATTTCTTCTACTAACATATGCAGGTTGCCTTACGATGTTTTCCTACACCGAAAAGTCAGTGGTGTGAAATTCTGTAAATAAATTCCAAAGATCTTATTGGTACGGGATCCGGATTTGAACCCACAACTTCACGATTGCAAGGCAGGTGTCACTACAGCTAGACCACCACGGCTTTTCAGATATACCTATCTAATTGTTAAATTGCCACTAAGACATTTTACTCAGTATTGTACCCAACACAATCGTCAGTTGCGCGGGTGAAACCGCGGGGCGCAGCTAGTTCTATATAAGTACATGTATATAATTGTATAGTTACACATTTTTACATGCATTTAAAATGTGATTTTTTACGGTTACATATAATTATAAGCTATCAAAAATCAAGAAAATTGCACCCAATTTTTTTACTTCTATCTTGAAAATTCAAATATGATGTACTCGTAGTTTTCAAATATGCTAAAACCGTATAATTTTGAACCACGGAGATACACCACATACATAGGGCGTGTAGATTAATATAAACGAAAATAGCAAAAATAAAATTGATGCAAATTGCGCAGCGCAACTTAATCCGTGGATTGTGTTTATTATGTTATTCATTTCTTAACCAAGATGAGGTAAAACAAGTTGTGATAAAAAAGGTAATGTTGTCAACAGGTGGAGTACAGCGCGCAACCGCAGGTGAACACGTACATCGCATACCAAGAGCCGGCCGGGTCGACGTCGCTGCACTTACAGCCGGTGTACGGCGGCGCGAGCGAGGCGCCGGCGGAGGGCGCGCCGCTCGCCGTGCCCGTGTCCGTCATCGAGGTGGCGCCGGCCGCGGACGCGGAGCCCGAGCTCGAGTCTGAGCCCGCGCCCGAGCCCGCGCCGGACTCCGCGCCGCTCTCTGTACAGGTGCCGGTTATCGAAGCGGTACCGCAACAACCACCCTCTCAGGAGCCATACGATACCGATTCTGACGAGTCCGCCACGCTCTGCATAAATGTGAAGAAGAACAAGTACAACTGTAACGAGTGTGGTAAACGATACGCGACTTCTTCGAACCTATCGCGACATAAGCAGACTCACCGTTCCTTGGACTCGCAGGCGGCGAAGCGGTGCAACGAGTGCGGCAAGGCGTACGTGTCCATGCCGGCGCTTGCCATGCACGTGCTCACCCACCGCATGGGGTACGTGTGCGGCGTGTGCGGGAAGCAGTTTTCGCGGCCGTGGCTGCTGCGCGGCCACCTGCGCTCCCACACCGGTGAGAAGCCTTATAACTGCCCTTCGTGCAACAAATCGTTCGCGGACCGATCCAATCTGCGCGCGCACTTACAGACGCACACCCCCGACAAGAGATGGGAGTGCTCGCGCTGCAGTAAGGCGTTCGCGCTCAAAAGCTACCTTAACAAGCACCAGGAGGCGGCTTGCAGTACGGACGACCAGGACGATCACTGAGCGCACACTCGGCGCGCTCCATACCAACGAAACATTTCTCTATGAACTTCTTTACACCTTTGTATATTTCGAACGAGAAACGTTTTGCCGAGCTCGGAGTATCGACGGATGGAAAATGATAAGCAATATAAAGTACCTAATATTATCGTTATGGTTCCATAATGTTTAATAATTTAACTAAGTAGTCAAAAAGTAAGTACCTATATTTTCAGTCATTTTAGTTAGACTCGAAAAGAAGACGGTGTCAATTGACGGCAAAAGCCCGTAACGTAAAACGAGTTAAAGATGTTATCATAGTAGGAGTAAAGTAGATAAAGTCGCTCTTGCGGTGAGCGATTATATTAGAAATAGTAGTTACGGTGATACGTAGAGACTTATTGAAACCGTCGAGCTGTGGTACAAAGAGAGCAATAAATAGGGGTTAGTGGCTAGCGCACGAGCGAGCGGCGGCCGGCGAGCAGCGAGCGTGAGGTATGCCGGAGGCGGAGGACCGAACTGTTGCTCGGCCGCGGCGCGCGGCGGCCGGGGCTCCCCCGCGCTTCTGCTGCGCGCTCGTTATACTGCTGTCGTGGTAGACGGACACTACTGCCCGACTTCACGTAGAACAAGCTAACATTTGAGTGTTAATCACTACTACTCGAATAAAAGTTAATTGGTACATGAACATTAACGACTTTTTTTCATGTTTAGGTAGATGTATTTTTTCAAAAATATTTTTACGAACCAGTTTTTTAAGGTGTCGAATAACATGGTAACATTAACTATATGAGCATGAAGATAAGACTTGGCAATAGCTGTAAATGAAATAACTCAGATACAGGAATGCTCTTCATATAAATATAAAAAAAATGTTTAAAAGTACAACAGTTTATCAACAGCGTTGCTTAGTTTGGGGTCACATACCGTGTATAGATGTCCCCTAATATTCATTATTTTATTTATTAATATCAATATTTGGATCTGGCGAGAATTCACAAGGCTTTAGAATCGTGAACTTGAATACTTCCCAAAGTAACTAATAGATTAGTAGCCAAGGGCTGTAAGGTATCAATTGCAGCCCGAGATATCTATAGTTCGAGGGTGCAATTGGTGCTTACACCCGAGCTAACTATTCTGCTTTACATCTCGATTGTGAGGTAAGTAGAAAAAACCGGCATTACAAGAATAAAACATTGTTAATTGCTGCTACAGCTTCCATTTTCATTGAATCAGGAGTGCAGCTTATATCTTCAACACTTGAAGAACTCATGTTTTTTTCCTAATTAGCACGTAATTATAAAAAAATCCCAAAACAAACAATATTTAAAGTAAAATTTTTCTATTCCCGCCTTTTTGCATTAAAAAGAATCAAGTACTTTTGAATTTTTTTTTCAAGAACTTAATTGAACTTCGCCGTTCGATATTTAAAATTGATACCTATTGTACTCACACAAAGACAAGGCTGAATAGCAAAGCAACCACTTTGGTCATTGGGCTGAATGCATGATGTCTATTGCCAGTATGAAGGTTAGATGTACGCGAACTTTTTGAAAGAAAGAAGTGTTTTTTTTAATTACTTACCGCCCTAGGGCTTTTCAAACAAAATTATTACCCTAGAGCGCTAATTAGTCACCTATAAGCTCCATTTGGAGATAATAAGATCCTACTTACCGAACATGAGAGATATAAAAGTATTTTATTGAACCCAGGTTTAACTCAAAAGTGGTTAATGTGCCGATACTATGGGCCTATAATAAATTTAGCACAGCAATAACAAAGATCAGTCCATCAATTTATTACATTGATTTTTAACTCATTCATCCCATTGGGTGCCGCGCTATAATATTTGCAATAGGTAAATGCATGGATTTTACTTTTTTTTTAAATTTCGTTATGTTTTGTTTGCCATAAACCATTTTTATTTTATGAATTTAAATGAAGATGCTAATTTAATTTTTATCTAAAATAAAATGTATTAGGAAGAGTTTTCATAGGTTAATATTGTTGCGTTTCTCGTATGTTTTTATTGTATTGGTTGAATATTATTTTTACTTTTTCGTTAAATGTTGTCATAGACTTTGTATAAGTAGGTACTTACTTCGTGTAGGTGTTATTCTTTGGAACGGTAAGTCTGGTAACCAACAGAAAGTGAATTGAAATCATGTATCGAAGAAAGCGTATTTTTTATAGATTTACATTATTAGTAAATAATGAATAGTTTTCATAACGTAGATATTCACATCATTATAAGTAGCTATAGATTGAGCGTATCGTCGTATCATTTGAGCGTTTCAGCTTTGACATAGCACACTACAGTATGATGTGTATTGCGGCGTTTCGCCCCGCAAGCGGTTCGGACCGCGGGACGAATCGCACATATGTTGAAATTGTAGTTTTTTAAGCGTTTATTATAAATATAAAGTAGATTTACGACTACGTAAATAATGTTATACAACTGGCTATAATATGAGCCCTATAAAACTACCACTCTGTCAATTTTGATTTTTTTTTATACAAATTTAAATCTAATCCCGAGAAATACCAACGTACGATAATTCAACGAAGCGTATTGTCACAACATTGCAAATTATAAATACGTATATTAAATATAACACAGAATGGTTATGGTAATGAAAATAATTTAAAAATGGCGAAAATAATTAAGAATTGAAAATCAGATTTAGTTGCTCAAATAACAGCAATAAGTGAGAATAAGTCAAGTCAAAGGGTCTGAAACGATGTGAATGTGTATATTTTGTAATTTCTAGATCATGATAATCAATTAATTTTATCATGATGCGTATCGATTAATAGTTTACTAAATAATTCAGTGTGTGCTAGCAATAAAAATAAGTTACAATTGCAAAACATCTAATACAGTACTTAATGAAGACTACGAATTACCTAAAATTATAATAAACATATTAAAAAAATAGTAATAATACAAACGCACTTAACCTAACTGATTGCCAAAATAAAAAGGTGACGTATATCTTCGAGCAAATATCTCTAGAGTTACAATCGTGCCACGCCACATCTGTTAGAATCATAATAAAAGGTTAATAGTGTGAAAGTTTCCATACGTTTTGATTCAAGGTGAAGAGGTAATAACAATCCATATAAGTTGCCCTTGTATTTATTGCAATTATATGTATACATTGATACTATCTATATATCCCTTTATTAAGGTGATATTAAGTTACATGTTGCTCATTGTAAGGTAAAATAAGACTTAAAGCTTGTTAAAGAAAATAAAAATGTCAATTTGAGAATTATTCATTACTTTGATAAGTTATTAACTTAACTACTCAAATTATGTTTATCTTTTACTAGAGGGACGTTCTGACAGAAATAATTAGTTATTTTCCTAATCAGTCGGCCTGTATATGTCAATTAACAAACAAAACTAAAAGTTCTACCATAGAATTCGTAGAAAACTGTCAATTATTTACTGATGAGGTTACACAGCTCGGAACCCACTTCGAAGTTTAGGCTTTCCTAGAATTCATTCTACAGATATTAGTTTGTTGATCAATGTCAGCATCAATTTTGAAGCTTTGAATGAAAGCAATTAAATGTTAACTTTAAAATTTTGACTATGAGTGACATTTAGATAGGTACCTATGTCATATTTTTAGGTACAGTTACCATTATTGATCTATTTTGTTAATTTATTTTGAAATTTTGTTGTATGGCGGCTTTAGCTTGCTACGTAGGTATCTATATTATAATATGTGCAATTGACAGCGTGTCCTAGTAATAGCATTTTTTTGGATGATTTAGGTGAGCATCAAGCTTAAAAACAATATTAAATTGGGTACTTGCCGTCGTTACAGGGTGTAATGTAACGTGTAACACAACACAGTGAGAGTTCGTGCACTCAGTACGAGATAATCGAAGCACTAATTGTTAACAGCAACGATACAGATTTTTAGGATACGGTGGCGTAACGTACCTATTATACTCGCGGGGAACTATATGACGTATATAATATATAAAGGAAGTATACAGTATTTTTATTGTAATTGCACATCCCAACTCAGCATATTGTTAGTTGTTCAAGCGCTGATATTCTGTTGGGACGTTCACTAGTAAGTGACATCACTCCTGCTAATGCGCGTGCAATCTACTCTAATAAATAAATATTACAGAAGATACGAAAGTTTCCATCACACCCCATATCCCGTTTATTACATACTTATCATCTACTAATATCTTTATGCTACAGTAGTAGCAACTCGATGTCACGAAGCGTAACTTTTATTTCGTAGTGCCGGATCTACCAGAAGCTGAAGGCTGAAGCCTAGAGAATAGAGCGGCAGATTTTAGGGGGCGGCAAATTTCGAACCATTCATTTTATTAGTGATAAAAATAAAATATTAATATGTTTACCTAAATATTATAAAGTCTAAATATTATAAGTTACACTGTCGATGTCGGTTCTGCCGGACAAGTATACTATGTTACGGTTTTATTGTCGGATACGTTAAACGATATTAAAATAGGCCTTTAGCTCGTTGGTAAAATAGAAAATCTATTTCGAGATAATTATTTTCAACATGAGTGGCTCTGGGTCACATTTTGTCTGAACGAAGTAATGAAAGTTGTAAGTAATTACGTAGCAATTTAATGCTTTAGAAAACTACGTATATCACGATGATTACGAGTAACTGATATAATTTTTTCTAGTTAATTTGTTTACTTAGTCAATATTCTCCTGGACATGATTCTCAACGTTACTTACGTGGCAAACATTATGTACAGTATTGTCCCAAATCCAAACGATTCCCACGACTTTTCAAATTTATATACAAATCTACTCGTGTTAGAAAGTGTATATAGTTAAGTAGTAAAATAGTATGAATAAGCAAAAAACTAAATTTACCACTAAAGTGACTATGAGAATTGATTGTAGGTATCGAGGAGAACTGCCTACCTACTATTAACATTTATTTAATATTTAATTTAAATAATGTCCGTTTCTTTCAAGAATTTTATCACATTCATTTTTTATAATTCTAGCAATGTGATTAGTTGCTTAGAAATACATAATGGTGCATTTTGATGTTGGTGAAAAAAATTGCATTTTAGTCAATTTTTTGTCAATTAGTTGGATATGTCATTTCGTGTTTTAAGTAAGTACCTAAGGTCATGGTAAGATCCTTGTAATTATCAATATTTCCGCTAATCTATTTTTTATACAGAGATCGAACTTAATGGCAAATAAATAATTATGGCCGATGTCTCTCTACTTCGATTTAGGCTTTAGGAATTATTAAAGTGTACACAAAACTACACATTTTAAGACAAAAAGTAATTAAAATTTTAACATGAACAAGATTTTACTCTTTTAGTATCGGAAAGCAATATTATATGTACAATCTCTTGATAACTTATATTTCATAGAAATTGTGTTAGTGTCAAGTACTTAAACCAAATTAAATTCGGATTAAGGCTTACAAAACCATAATCTCACTAAGTAATTATTGGTATTCACATAGTTAACACTAATAATTATTTAATTATTTCATTATACTATAATAATTTCATTATACTGTTTAAAGATTAGTATAACTTGGCCATAATATTGTATTTTATCATATCACGGTGGATCTTAGTTTGTTATGATTTCATTAAAATTTTATTTTAAGACAAAGTAGAGATGTTCTTGACTAAACTAAATAATGTTTTATAAGTTCAAATGAAAAATCTGTATTCAATCCACGTTCTTACGTTTTTCATTAAAGTCTTTTTTCTTACTTTAAAAGAATGTTTTAAAATTCATGTAAAATTTATACATATTTGATATCTAACAATAGTTAAACTCTTAAGAATCATCAAAATAGGTAATTTTACAGAACTAGATTGTACTAGTAGATAAATGAATTTTGAATGTTTTGAATACTGGGTGTTCGGCTCGACAATGACTAATAGAATGTTTCACAAACGGCTCAATACGGCTCAAATTATGTAACTATACCTTTTCAAATAATGTACATTATAATAATAACAATAAAGTACATCTGAAATGGTCACCATGCAAATTTTATTTAATATTTGCTCGTGACAATTTACATCATGTATTTTTTGGTGAATATGAAAGTATGTACAGAACTAGTCTAACTGATGCGCTGCAACCTGGTCGCCTGTTGTATTTTAATATGAAGTCACCTGTTTTATTGTAATATACAATGCATTTAAAAATTAGGCATAGAAATGTATAAGTAAATCAATTAAAATTAAAGTATCAATGATATTACATATTACAATTTAATATGATTGCGTATTTTTTCGAAGCCGTGGATAAATTTTAAAGCAATCAAGTTCATTGTCTAATCGAACACCCTGAATGAACCATGAGTCCAAGTACTAGCGACTATTTTCCTGTAGTCGATCGTACTAGACCCCAGGAACGTACAAACATATTTTGCCTGCTTACCAATTGGAATACCACAACGAATTTTGAACAGAAACGGTATTTATATATTTCTATCAGTAGTACACAAACCGAGATTAAGTATACCTAATTCTAAATATGAGCTAAGCATTTAAGGTATGGCGAATTTATATGACAACGATGAAAATATAAAAAAGTTATTGAACCCACACATTTTGGAATTCATGACTAAATAATATCTAATATTATCTACATACCTAATTATAATGTAAAATTACATGCAATAAGTACTGTTTAAGAAATGTAACGTTGTTTAATGCATTATAGTTACAATAAGATTTGAAAAATAGCTATTTTATCGCAAGTAACAGAATATGAATTATTTTACGTATCTACTTATTTAAGTAGCAATTAAAAAAAATGTAAAATCAATTTTTTGACATAATCACAGGTGCAAAATGGTCACAAATAAATTCATGTTCCCATTTTTGAGTTGCGACAATTTTGTCGCAATAACTGTCATACGCGCTATATGATCGTGTAGTACGTTTATTTTATAGCAAATATACATTGAAGATGTCATATGTATGTTCATTTTACTTTTTTAATACTACATTTTAAGTAGAAATAGCAATTACAACGCTGTTTGTAGTTTTTCCATTGTTTTAATGACTTATTTCCAGCTCTATGACGTAATTTCGTGTTAGCGTTTGGCAAATTACTGTTGAAAAGCTTGCAACCAACAATGAGTAGCAGGGATGTATAATAAGTAAGAGATTCACGGGCGGTTGAGTCAGCTCCAAAAAAGCCTAAAATACCAATTGATTAATTCAATTAATTTGGTTACAACTTTCGAAAATATTGTGCGTACGCGCACGGAACGGCGATGATGATGACAATTGTAGTTAAATATAAAACATGACAATAGTAATGCGAACCTGTTAAAGGTACTTAAATAGGAAACGTCAACATCACTTTAGAACTTCGAGAGCAAATTAAACTCTGAATAAGTACGTAAAACGGTGATAGTGGTGCGATATTATGTCAAATTACTATACGTAGAGAAAAAAATTACGGCGCTATATTGTATTGTTTGCAACCTTGTAGGAAATATATAAAAGTATGAGCTGACTGGCTAGCCCTGATGTCAGAGTTTCTATATACAGTGGGTGATATCATGTAAAATGCAATTGTATATTTTGGATATTGGTCGCATTTACGCGTTACTTTCTATTTAAATTATGTCACAGAGCTACGAGTATTACAAACAAATAAATAAAATGGGTAAACTACATTTAAGCGCGTAGAAGATGGATAATTATTGTTTTAATGTACATATTCATGTCAAGAACTTTCGAATAGTTACCGTTATATATTACCTAAAATTAAATATAAACGTGAACGTATAAAATGATGAATGTTCTCGTTTTGAATGAAATATTAATTACCTATAATTATGTTGTAAGTACTTGATACGTAATATTCGTGGTTACCTAAATACGGAAAGTGTGAATATGTTAACATTTGACATTATGTCTTAACAAGGACAGATTTTATATAGATTTACTTAACTAAGTGTTGGTTTGCTTTAGTTTTCAATTATTTCTATTCTTAAAATCAAACTTGCCGATTATGTTTCAAAACAGGATTGTTCATCATATTACGTAAAAGGGCGGATTGAAATAGAAATGAAATTCCACCAAGGTTGGTCGTAGGGACCAACTGTAGGAAATCTATGCTCTATTTTTAGAGCATAGATTTTCTCGATGAGGCAACTGCACGCCGCGTCGTATCTACTACGAGTATACAGGGTTATTTCTAATCAATTAGCATCCTTTTTGGGGCTTTTTCTGTACTACAAAACTAACAAGTCTTGTACTGCGACTTTTGTCAAAACTCATAAAAAAATTGTTCTTCCATAGAAATGTATCTTTCACCCACGACAAAATGTATGGAACAGCTGTTTTTTTTTTAGTTTTGTGTCAAAAGTCGCAGAACAGAAGTTGTTAGTTCAAAACTAACAACTTCTGTTCTGCAACTTTTGTACAGAATAAGCCCCTACAAGGATGCTAATTGATTAGGAATAACCCTGTATACGGGTCTTGCAACAACTAGCCCTCGTGGAAATTTGTTGCGTCGCGTCGCATCTCGATTTAAGGTTAAACGTCAGCCAGTCCACGCGCGATTTTTTTTGTCTATTTTGCAGTTAATTGCTGAACTACTCACCTTGGATTTAGGAAAACTATTTTCGCGGCAACGAATAGTTTCTATCAAATTATTATAGTCATAATTATTACTTAAATTGGTTTATTTTAGCTGAAATTGTTCATTGAGCGATTTTCATCATAATTTTGTTTAAATTAACCTTTTCCGTTGACAATTATATTGGTTTTGTGGTGTAAAATCAGTTTTCGTATATCCAAGGTAAGTAGTTTAGAAACGAATTGCAAAAAACCCAAAAATAATAATTTCGCGTTGGTCCTTAAACTGACCCCAAATCCAACTTTCAAGTCGACCAGTCTTGGAGAAGTTTCATATCACAAAGTTCAAGTAAAATTAAGTGTGCAGGCAAGCCGACTGTGTCTTTATTTGCTTAGACCCAAGGTGACATGTATTCGTATTTGATAAATTAAGCTCTACGTACAAGAATGCCATGTAAATAGTAGGAGACCTGTAGAAACCTACCAATTCACAACCAAACACCTAAGCCATAAATAATAAGTACCTAATATGTTATTTGTAAATTAGCATAGTATTGGAATAGTGACTGATTAGTTAAGCCTTGCACATGATGTACAGTGACTTGCGCAAGTGCTCGGAGCTTATTAAATAATTTATCGATTTTAGTGTTGATTTTGTCTAAAAGTTGGTTAGGTACTTTTGCGTAAGTTGTTCATGTCTGTTACTTTTTGAATTTTTTTTACCAAGACCGGCGACGCTTCATTAGTTTATTGGATTTTTTACTCAACTTTCAATACTAAAAGTTGAATAGTTACTACATTCAACTCTTCAGCTCTAGATGCTATGACAAAGCCTAAAAGTAATAGTTGCTCTATTCAACTTGTAGGTTTTGGGGTAGAGAGCGACGACAATTCACGTAGTTATGCTCACTGTTCTGCCCTTAAGTACTATTTACAAAATTTGAGATGATGAGACTAGAAATCACTCCATACGAAAAGATTCTATCTATATTGCGGGTGTTATTTTTTATAATAACAGTACTTGCCCAATTAACTGCGCGTCGTGTGCTAGGCTTTAGAATAGTTTAACTTACCCCATGTAAGGCGCTTGAAGCGCTCGAGACTGTTTATCACGTTCATTCTCTTGGAATTCCCAAAATGATAAACAGTGACGGAGACTATCTCGAGTGCACAAGAACCTACGCTGAAGTTATCAATTACAGATGGCCTACAAAAATTAAAATTAAATTAAATATTATTTTACACAAACTTTTTGAAATATCACAGCAAATCTGTCAATTTCGTTATATGAAATCTCAAGAACTAAAATAATAGTGTTTAATTTACTTCTCATATAATTTTAACATCTGCTCGTATTGCTTTTTGTATAGTTCCCGAATTATACGTCTTGTCAAAAAAATTGCTTACTGTAAACCTTGTAAACTACTATGCTACTAAAACTAAATAGGGACCTACTTAGTATTGAAAATACTTTTGTAAGATTTCTTTAATTTTTATGCCTATATTAATTGAATTTTTAGCGAGTCATTTTTATACAAATGTAGATTTTTATTGTTTAATATTTTTGGTAATGGTCACTCATATATATGTCGCAGCCAACTAGCTTAATAAGTTATTCAATCAACAGTCTAGCCTTTTTACTAAACAGCGCCGTTCAACTAACGGCCTGAATGATATTCAGCCGTAGCGTTTGTTACAACTTTTAATAAACTGGCTGGCTAATACTTAGGCCATTCATATTCAACAAGTTTTCGATCGATATAAGCTTTAAAAATAAAATTTCTCGAGTCAGGCACAGCTAAATTCACATTATTATTGTCACCACACTCATCTATTGTAATTTTTTCTATTAACTTGCAAAACAGCAAAATGCTAAATTGATATTTGCAAAACACCATCAAATGTATTGTTTGCCAGCGCCAGATTGAAAATTAAAAGTTTAGAGAGTTTCGGCGCTAGGTGGCAGAAACTAAATTGAAATGAACAGGAATGAACAGAATGAAATGTCATCGATCCAAGTCATTTGCCTAGCTGTTCGATCAAATGATCAAATGGCTGAATACCAGTCAGGCCGCTAGTTGAACGGCGCTGTTTAGTAAAGAAGCTAGGCTGTTAATTGAACAGCTAATTAAGCTAGCTTGCTGCGACATCATAAAAACATAATGTTCTATTGATGCCATTTCCATATAATTGACGTTATCTTACAACCTTATATAAGACCGAAAAAGTAGTTCCAAAAATAATTAAGTACCAAATATGTTTGAATGAAATTGACCAAGGTATGGCAATTCATATTTTTAGTTCACAGTCTATCATATTGTTAACAGATTTTTACCAGGCTATTTGTAAATCTTTAAATCAATCTTAAATACTATTTTAAGTGGGGATCAAAGTTTCACGTTGTTTCTGGCTAGAATAACAATAGTCACTTAAATATTGTGACAATAGCGTATATAACGTTAGAAATAGGAACACGTAGCAATGCTTGTCAATTTACTTAGTATTTTATTCAAATTTCTGAATAAAGAGTATAAAGACCATCTTGTAGTTTTAGTACCCGAAATCCAGTGCCAATTTTTCGCTTTGATCGTATCGCACCTAGCTATCTAGTCCTACTAATATTATAAACGCGAAAGTTTGTGAGTATGTATGGATGTTTGTTACTCTTTCACGCCCAAACGGCTGAACCGATTTGGATGAAATCGGTATGAAGGTAGTTGGTTTAGCTAATGCACACTTTCATATTATACATTCAATCATTGTTAACTTCAAGTCAGTCGCAATACAAATCTGCAGTCGACAACACGTTATTTTATTTTTGTTCTCCCAAACTGGTATAAAGTGAACCTTAACACCCCACCAGTAGTTTACACCTGGGATTAACATATAGGCTGCGTTTTATCTTGGGTAAACGCGAGTAATACCGTGGGGCGCGGCTAGTATGAAAATATTTGTGCAATTGCATGTGAAAAGCGGGATGTGGCGCTCAAAAATCCACCTGTATTGAAATGTAGGTAGATACTTTGAAAGAAAAAAATGCACATAGATCGCACGGATGACAAAATTCGCATCCTTCGATATAGTGCTTCAACTCAAAATGTCGCGCTATTGGTAAATGGCTTTTTAAGCATTAGCCTTAAACGCCATTTTCCACTGCCATTTTCCAGCAGTGCGCAATTTTGAGTTGATGCACTTTATTTTTAAAGGTGCTTAATGGTCCATTCTCCTATGACACGTCTCGCATGCAAGTAAAATGATGAACCTTAAATTGTGTTCTCGTAGTTTATCGTATGCGAGAACATCGTAGAATAGAAATAACATTACACGATATACAGAGTTATCAGAACTGGTGTATCAAGCCGAAAGAAAGTGATTGAGACCATCATTATGCACAAATTTTACTATGGGGCCAACCCGAAATTTGAGAAAATAACTGGCGTTTCATACTTTTTATTGATTCCGAGTAACGATTGTGTATAAAATTATTTTTTCTAATTTCGGGTTAGTTCTTTTGTAAAAGCATCACCTCTTTCCGGTTAGTACAGGGCAGGCAGTTAACCCTGTAGAGAGATATTACATATAAGCATTTTATAGGTATAGTGTAGGTGATGTATTTCTTTAACTCTATGAGAGGCTGAGACAAGGCGGTGAAATAACAATGAAAGATTAAGTACTTCACTCTCGTTTTTCAGGAAAGCTATAGGTAGGTATTCTATTGAAATAAAATTAAAAATGAGCTATCTACAATGTGTTTGTCTATCTATTTGTCGGTGTCGGAGCTTTACGTTTTTAGAGTTGATCCCACGCAGTAAAAGTTATTCAAAATTTGCCATATACTCGTATGTCACCGCTTAAGGCTCCTACACCGAACACAACAACACAGACAAACACATTGTATATTTCTGTAATAAGTATAAATAGATTAATAATTGGCGTAAGAAGGAGGAGGCTTAGGTATGCCCTGCAGTGGGCCGAAATAAGCTGATGATGATGATGATCTATATTTCCGTTTGTTGCTCTTGGTCATACCACATACTAGTAGGACCACGGGCACGATTTTTTTCCCGTCGTCAAATTTTGATCCAAATTGTTGGATCGACTTAATTATGAGATCCAAAATGTATGTTTATGTAACTATATATTTTTTTGGTATTTAAGGTACATATTTTGTAGTATAATAAAAAAAAATTTATAAAGTACTATAAATTAAATAAAACAGTTTAGAGTTGCAACATATTTTTTTACACACATAAGATAATATATATATGTACAGACAATATAATTTCATGAGCCATGGAGCGTGCTATGCTAGGCATCACGTTACGTGACCGAATTCGAAATACGGAGTTCCGCAGGAGGACAAAGGTGGCAGATATCGGATCCCGTATAATCAATCTCAAGTGGCGTTGGGCTGGACATTTAGCCAGATGTGATGATAGCAGGTGGAGCAGGTCTCTGAATGGCGGCCCCGTGACGGGAAGCGCAGTCCCGGTAGACCCTTACAACGGTGGCGTGATGACATCCAAAAGTTTTGCGGCAACACCTGGATGAGACTGGCACAGGACAGGGATAGTTGGCGTAAGGGGGAGGAGGCTTATGCCCTGCAGTGGGCCGAAATAAGCTGATTATGATGATGATGATGACTGTGCCTAAATTCTTGAACATCAAACTTAATCGTACCAATAAATCCTGATTGAAGTAACTGTAATCGAACTAACACCTATTCTAGAAATTGTTTGTAACAAGTCGACAAAAACGACTCTATGAAGTTATGTTCAGCAAATTTATACCTACTCATACACTAACTCTCAATGTCCTATTCGCAAGAAATATGCACTACTGTGATTGCCTATAGACAGTTAAGTTTATACATGACAGTTTTTAAAAATTACCACAAAAATCATTTTTCTTGATATTCCATATAAAACCTACAAAAAATACCCGCAGATAAAAATATTGCCCGCTCAAAAAGGGTAAAACTGTGATACCTAGTTTTTATTTTGACAACTTATGTACCTACTATAGACGATATTATGATTCACTAGATTTTGATTCTAAGTCTGAATCTTTTTATTACATTATTCATAAAACATTTAGCCACCAACTCGTCTGATGGAAAGCGAGGTTGTAGCCGAAGATGGAGCATGTAGACCTAGAAGGTACCTATTCACTATTGTCTTAAAAAATCCAGATCTACTTTCTATTTAGTTATCTTCTTGCACAATTTCTATTTATCTGTCTATAAATCTATCTGTAAGTTATAGGTGTTGAATGTAGGTCAGAATGCCTATGTTTCAGAATACTAAGAGCATTGGACGAAATTTGTTTCGAGGTCATCTAGTGCAAGTTCAAAGTCTACAAGTTTCCATTTTCAGTACTAAACTTCAATTACAAGGTCAGACTAGCTGATCTTCATGAACTGAAAAGTTAATATTGAACTCACTTTTGAATTAAGTGACTAACTTTCAACCTGTTACATGACTAGAAATTGTAGGTAAGTATTTCGTCGTAGCTGGTAGTTGCGGCGGAAGTAAATAAACAAACCGCTAGATTATAAGGGCGCGAAATGTGCGGGTTGCGCCGGCCGGCCGGGAGCCGAGCGGTGCGGGCGCCGTGCGGGCCGGCGCGGGCCGCTCGCGCGTACCAGCCGAGTACGGCTCCTCGTCCACTGGTTGCTCGGTGTGCGCTCTGTCAAGTGTCAGCCCAAGTTGGCGCGGCCAAAGTTTGGCGCGGCGGGCGGTGGGCGCGCCACCCCCGCCCCATCGATCGCGGTGGGTGCGCGCGCACTCGCCTCCCTACACCCCACCTATTTAAACAGACGCGTCACCCAGAACTCCCCACAATCGCAAGAGGTCGCGCGCGACGTCGCCCGCACGCCGCTCGCCCGGGGCGCCGCTCTTTCTCTTTTCTCTCTTTTTCTCTCTGTTCGTCTGTCTCTCGCTGATGCGGCCGCGCTGAGGCCGATGCGGGCGCCACCATGCCGCGCTGCCTCATGGCCAAGAAGTGGAAGGCGGGTGCGGCGGCGGAGCTGGCTGATGAGTCCGACGAGGAGATCGACGTGGTTGGCGAGGGGCGCGGCCGCAGCCCCGCGCCCGCCGCCACCGCGCCGGGCCCGCAGCCCCGGGACCCCGAGCCCACGCTCCTCTACAACGGTAAGCCCCAACTCCTCACTCTCTGCTCCTGGTCAAGGTCCCGCCGCCACCGCCGCCGCCGAGGACGTCGCGCGCACGCGACGCGTCTAAAGGTTAAGTTTCCATTCCATTAATAAGTACCTGGCCTTAGTATCGTTGCATCGTAACCTTGTTTTATTAGACCATAAGTTCTGCAGAGAAGCGACTGCCTCATATGCTGCGAATTGGGTGTACTTAAACATGTAATGCGCCAGCGAGATTTAATATCTGTTTTATGGAGGTTATAATCGGTGTTATTATCACACCGTCTCTTGCGTCGCTGATGTTTTCATTGGAAGCTTGGACCTCGAATTAAAAGCGTTACTGTGATATACTTGGGGGACGCTTACGCTAGAAAACTTGTAGGTATACATAGATAGACAAAAAACAAAACTTGGCTGGTTGCCATCCCAAGAGTGGATATCCGTATATAAGAAATTGTATGAATAGTCACGTATGGAATAATCTGTTGCCAAAAAGAAGAAGAATACAAGTGAACATAATATACCTGCAATAATCTTTAGCAACTGCCACAAAATCATTTTTTTGTAAAACGTAAAAATCACAAACAGGCGATGGATAAGCATGTGTTGATATCGATTGTGAAAGGAACCCAATATATCGAAACAATTCCAAAACAAGTAAATTCCACTACAGCAAATAACTTTGAAATAAAATTCCGTCACGAACTACAAGAATTGAATACCACAAATGTATTGAAGTAACGAGTACAGAACTGAACACGATGAATACGTACAGTTGAGATGCTTCAAACAACTCTTCAATATAATATAACTACTAAAGAAATGGACTATCAGAAAATACAGTACAAGATATCAGTGATAAGATCGCTTAAAATTTAGCAGTAAACAATATTAGGACCTGGCGAAACAAGATTTAAAGAAGCCTTGTGACAATTACTATCTGCTGAGAACTGAGACTTTAAAACAGCTGCTGCTTCTTTATACCTCAAGCATACTTTACTAACAAGTTCCAATTTGTATATTATCTTCTGTTTTGGGCTGATCAACAATTAATGACAAGATACATAGTATACCAGGACCAGATATACAGTATGTACTAAGACTACAAAAAAAACTTTTTAAACTTTACGAAATCCTGATCGTAATAAAGATTAAGATAAATCAAAAATCGTTAACGTAATCATCGAGCTGATACCAATAAATAAATTATTGAATTACATATATATATTATAACATTTAAAAGTTATAAGCCAAAAAAACTAACTAGCTACCTTATACCTCCTATCTCAAGTGAGTAATCAACTTTAACTGAAGACGGCGATGGGATGATGAAAGCGAGGTTGGAATAGAATCAAAGCATTCTCAGAGGAGGTCCCGAGTCAGATTGAGACGAGACACAGTTTTACGAATAACGTAAAAACCATTTTAGATAAATTGACTCTCAAACCTAAACATTAGATAAATTGGCTAAATTCAATTCATTGGCTACGATGAGATCCTTCAATTTATGTTAATGGCAGCAAAGCGCTCGGTATTTCTTTATCAGAGCATTTTGCATTAGGGTTTTAATTTTTTTATTATCTCAGTTGCAAATTTAATTTGAATTCGCATGTTCCTCTATAATATTTTTCTTTGGCAATTTTGGCGTAGATGATTTCAGCAATACTTGGTGGGGGTGGATGATGGCAAATTACAATAGGTACCTACTTAATAAATTAATATTAATTGTAGTAATCAATTAATATTACTTGTTTAGCAATGTAGTGTCACTAATTGGAGAACGAAACCATACTATGTAGTTAGAGAAGGAGCAAAATCGTATAATTATTAAATATTTTAAATAATTGTTGTTTTTAAACTTTCGCGATTTGAACACATCGGGTGTCTACCTGTGACCATGGTCGATGCAACTCTGCCGAAACGTCGGGATGATGAGGTATTTATTTATCTAGTAATTTTAGTGCGCGATTAGTCCCGTAGTATATAATAATAATATTTTAAATAATTACATAACATTGTTCTGGGCCGACACCACATAGTGGGATAAGTTATTCAGAAAGGGGAAACCGAAAAGAGTATTTCATATCATCATTACGAAGAAGAAGAATCATTTGGGCCAACCCGGAATTCGAGAAAGTTTTCATTTCATTTTATTGATTCCGAGTTGCAATTTTATACGGGGTTTTTTCTCTAATTCCGGGTTAACCTCAATGTAAAAGTTGTTCATAATGATGAAATTAATTAACTTTATAGCTTAATAATTACACTCTTACTAAACAACCCTTTTTATTTATAAGCAACAATAATCACAGTAAGTACTGCTACATCAAAACATAAATTTTAGTAGGTAGGTAATTTTATATAGTAAAATCTTTAGTTAACTGTCTTCATATCAAATTTATATTTAAGATCACAGATCCCTAATACATCCTAAAACGATTTTCGTTATACCTTCTAAAAATATCTTCGTATAATATATCTATATTTTTATACGAGATACGCTCGTTGGTGAAAATCCCTGAAGGATCTTCTCGACAGCTCATTTATCAATTTCACCGTATATATTATGCGCTATACTAAGTATACGACGAGTTTCGCCGTAGGTATGTATGTCTCATACTAGCTAACTGGTTGTTACCGACCTGCTGCGCTCAAAGCATAGTTTTTTCTTAGCGATCAGCGAAGTTAAACAACATTTGGCACGATCAGTCTTAGAATGGGAGACCGCTGGTGGCATTTATATCTGAGCGCTGTCGTGGCTCAGATGAGACGACAAATTGTAGGCCTTAGTTGTTGTTTAACCGTTTATCCATATCTGAAGCTTTCAGACGGCTTAATAGCTTTCGCACTAGCTCTAACCGGCGGCCCTATACAAACGTATCTCTAGACTAGTCAGCCGGGCTAGTATGCGCGCCACGAATTATTTCGTTCGTAGTGTCAGAACTAGACAGCGTTATGGCAAAGTATATATCTGTCACTTTTACACACGCTGAAATGAGTTCATTTCGTGGCTTTTCGTAGTCCTATGCTTGACTAGCTGGACCATAGATATATCCTAGGAAATTACTACAATCATCATTAAGACCAACTTTGACTACTATCTACTTGTTTCTATATTAAAATCGTAAAAAACAGCCGTTGCATCTATTTCGTCGAAAATCAATAAACTTTTTCGGAACAGCTGATTTTTTTCTGAAAGTTGGTATAACGATATCAATAGTTGAATATTGTAATGAGTATATTGGCTATAAGTATTGCTATTTAGCGTGATAATGCTGCCAGCATGCTGGGCACGCTGCTAAAGTGCTAACTTTCAGTGGGCTTGAGTTTTGTATTATCTTCAGACCTTTTAATTGTCTGTGGATGGTCCAATTGCTTTTTATGAGTAGTTTAACTATTTACTTTAGATTAAGTATGTAGATGAGTCCTGGAATATGTCCTATATAGATTTTCTGAACTACCACATACTCTTTTAACCTTTTGTCCAATTTGGTGAGCTCCTGGATTATAGTTATCAATAGGGCGTCTTACCAAAACTGTCATAAAATTGTTCCATACTATGATAAAATCTGTATACGAGTGTATATTCTCTTATGGTCACTTAACATTTTATGGCGATTCATGTTATGGCGAAGCCATGGCATTCGTTTTATGTACACAAATAAAATTCTGATAGCTGTCTCGGACATCTATCTTCTTATATCTATATTACTAAAAAGGCTTCGGCGCGAGTGACTGACTGATGACCCACAGCCTAAACCGCTAGCCCTCTAAACGTGAAACTTGAAACATAAGTGTATTGTCATCGACTTGGCATTTTTTCCTTACATTCTAAATTGATTTGTATTGTACAATTAATTGACGTACCTTAATAAGTACAGATTTTGAAAATTTGGCCTCTAAAGGGGTAAAATGGGCCCTTTTTGGTTGTATGAAAGTTTTTATTCCCTGAATCGATTGACTTGAAACTTGGCTTAAATATTTTTAAAACTAAATAAAAAATACTTGTTGTTCACTTTTTGCGATTTGTCCATCCTGGAGGGCCAGATAAAATTCCAAAGTTTGTAAAATGAAATATCAATTACCGCCTATTGGGTTTTGAATCAATTTTTTTATGATCAATGAAAATATATTTATATATATAATATACATAAAATATATAATGTATCTAGTATCACTTTGTAATTATAAGGAAAAAATAAAAAATTAATAACAGTATTGTATAATAAAACTGAAACTCAAATAAGATTTTTACATCACATAAGAAATTTTTGAAAAAAACAGTAAATACAAAAGACTAATTGACTGAATTAATATAACATTTGTATTGGAAATGTTTATAACATGTACCAATACTGAAGTCATAGTTATCTTGAATATATCATAAATTCCTTCGGGGTAGTTAATGTTAACAGAAAAATATTTGTTTTTACGAAACTAATGAACGGATTCAAATGCTATTTGGTATAGAAGTTACAACACAAATTAGCTCAAGTGTTACAGTAATTCCGAAAATTGTAAGGGGTTCCTTAAGAAACGATATAATTTGCGAACAAAACTGAACAACAATCAGCTTAAAAAATCAATAAGACGTCAATTATAGACGACTAGGAAAACATAAATGATTCCGTCGAGAAAAACTAACTTTGTATGGTATTAACTGATTCATAACATGACATTAAATTACGCGTACAAGGTGGGGCATACGATACCCCAGCCCTGGAAAAACAGCTTAATTCATAAGTGGAAATCAAGCAACTGAGTTAAAACCTAAAGTAGCTGGACGTTAAGCATCACTGTATCAATAAATTATCATATATCAGTGCTCCTCTAACTGATTTTGTCTGTAAGCTCGTATAAAGTGGCCCCTGGGCGTTTTTTACCCCACGTTGTAGCTAGGCTAGTAATTTTTTTTTTTTGAAATTGTCTGCTTTAAACTGGATTACATTGCTGTAAATTCTTTACTATTATAGATATAATTAATTAAAAATGTCTGATATACTCTAAAATAACAATATTGTGGCGTGGTGTGAAATTTCTTCTAGTATTACGATACTAGAAGAAATTTTACCTTCATTACAAGGTCATATTTTCCTTTATTGCCAAAATAACATGACGATTTCAAACAAGAGGTTCCAAATTTGCCGATAAAGCAACCTAAAATGTATTTATATCCTAAACATATAGATAAAAGACATCGTATGGTTCATTGGTTGCTTCAGAAACATATTTATGCTTATAAAACACATGAATCTGATGTACCAAAATTGTATTGATTTAGGTAAAGAATGATTTCACCAGAATAAGCCTAATTAATACTGTTTATATTTTATATGACATAAAATATGGCTGCTTTTGTAATAATTAAATGACAGCTAATTTTTAAAAATTAATGGTAGTTTTTGTGTATTTTCTTCTAGCTTTGAAGAAAATTAGTTGGTTTTTGTGAAGTAAATGTTTAATGTCAATTTATTTTTATAATTAAAGGTCAATCTTAGTAAATTATACAATTTTATTTCCTAGTATATTGTGTCGTAAACCTATATCAACCATCTTAGCTTGTTATATTTTTAGAATTACCTTACTAGGTAGATATTTAGCGTGGGGCAACGTATACCCCACGTTATACTCGGAAGGACTTTTTGCCACCTTGTACGCGAAGGGTTAAATTGATCCAAAGCGCTTTTCTTCACACCACGTGTGGTCATTGGGTGGTAGTCAAAAGCTGCAAAAAATGGGTCACATAGTATGGGTACATTCACTTCTAAATGTGTATAATAAATACGAGAAAACTAAAACATAACGGTGAAGCTGCGGGTCGCAGCTGCGTCATGCATCGATGCAGCCCGCTATCTATGAAATTCTTATCAACATGAACAGAATAATCAAACACCTTGTTTATAGTACAAGATTCCACTGCAGAATTGCAGCGTTTTTTGAACTTTAAACCTATTTTTAATATTTTATGAATAGGAGAATGTATGATGTTTACTAGATTGCCTATCGAATTGTGGCCGCAAGTATTTTTTATTACTTTACTAGTGACCCGCCCCGGCTTCGCACAGGTGTATTATACATATAAACCTACCTCTTGAATCATTATAAACTATGGAGTAAAAGACCTTTTTTACAGAAAATATAAAAGTTTTATTTTTCGAAAAAAAAATATTATGAATATTACTTGCAACATTTCGATAGACAACTTAGTAGACATGGGTACATTTTCCCATTCCTAATAAGTTTTAAGCGTATACTCTATGAGCGCTACAATTTTGCAGTAGGATCTTAGACTATTACGAAGTCCTGCACCTCAAATACATTATTCAAAAACAGAATAATGTATATAATCTAAATGTTTAACATTCATGTATTCTCTTCAACGTCATACCTAACTGTTATTTGTTATGTTAGATCAAACAGGCTCAAGTTTAGGCCTGTTCTTCAAAAATATCAAATAATTACAAAATGATTTACCTACTTTATCTTTAACTGATGTTTTAGTGATCTATTTTATTATTAAAAATCTAAATTTAAAGTAATGCAAACAGAATCACGGCTCGTTGTTATTTTATAAAATTTCCATATCCATCTGAAATACATACATATAAAAATATAGATATATTAGCTTTGTTGTAAAAACTTAAGCTTTGATGTACATTATTACGTAAACTGAATCTTTATAAACCCATATCTTGACCGATTTGATTCATGCTCTTCTAAACCTTGTTAATTCTTGATAATTGGCAATCTTGTTAGGATTTAGATATTAAACAATCGTGCCAAATATTATCAAAATCGGCTGATAAGTAGCGCTACCCCCTTTTTCAGAGTAAACACCCAATCAAAAATCGTCGACGGCAAAAAAATAAATATATTACTATACAGGGTTATTTCTAATCAATTAGCATTCTTCTAGGGGCTTATTCTGTATATCAAAACTAACTACTTTTGTTCTACGACTTTCGTCAAAACTCAAAATAAAAATCAGCTGTTCCATACATTTTGTCGCGGGTGAACTATAATTTTTCTATGGAACAACAAAACTTTTTTTTGAGTTTTGACGAAAGTCGTAGAACAAAAGTTGTTAGTTTTGATGTACAGAATAAGTTTAGAAGGATGCTAATTGATTAGAAATAACTCTGTATATTATACCTGCGTACCAAGTTTCGTTAAAATTTGCTGAAAAACCTAATAATTCTCTACTTGTAGAGGACAATCAAGATCGGGCCATATGAAAGAAAAATAAACCACTCTCGTAACGGAACCGCTGCGCTCGCTGGGTGAAAAATCTATTTTTAGCCGACTTCCAAACAGGAGGAGGTTCTATGTTTGCCTGTATGTATTTTTTTGTGTATGTTCATCGATAATTTCGCCAATTGAGAACCTAATCGAAAAAAAATTTTTTAGTTCGAATGGGTATCCCCGAGGTGGTCCCATTAAATTTCACAGTAACCGGCTGAACCATTTGTGGAAAATCAAAAATAATGTTAAGAATTCGAGATATATGAATTTTGTACAGGATGGAAGGCGGTTTTGCCATTTTTTGCGAAAAATTATTATTATATTTTTATCAAATTGAGCGAGATTATATGAGAACATTTATTTATATTAATATTAAATAACAATCGAAATAATAAGTAATGTATTCTGAAAATAAAATTTTAATTAATGAAATGTTTCGGCGTGAGTGACTGACTCAGATGGCCTATAGCCCAATTCGCTTAAGAGTCTCATCCTCCATACAAACGTCGGTAGGTAATTACACCAGAGTTTTCTGTTGAATATCTAAAACTAAGATTTAGGAAACTTTGGATGCAAATAAAACAAAAAAAAACTAAACTGAGTCATCTTGTATGAGAGTAGCGGCCTATTTTATATATTCGTTAGTTCAAATAACTATTATTTAAATAAATCCATTCAACAGTTTTTTCATCATTTACTATGCAGAAAACCTTATGCGCATTTAGTACGCAGCCGTGTTAGGTAATAATTATAGGTATTTTAAATCAAATAAAAACAACATTATATTGCAATGGGTGCGCACGTGCTATATCTACTGTTTATCATCGAATCTATCTCTTCTTCAGACAATACATCTGAGATATGATTTATTTAAGCTACGCCAAATCCAAGTTCGTGCCGTCAACTAGTTTCACCTAAACCTATAAACTTGGAACCTAAGTGTATTGTACAACGAAACTAAGATATACTAAGAACCAATTTTCTAATATTCGGCCTCTAATGGGGTAACAGCCTAACAGGCCATTTTCGTTTGTATGAAACTATTTATTCCCCGAACAGTTTAACTTGAAACTTAAATATTCTTTAAGTGAAATAAAACATATAGTTTGTTCAACTTTTGCGATTTAATCATCATAGGGTGCTCAATAAACTCCCAAAGTTTGTAAAATGTAACATTAATTAGCTGTAGTTAGCTGAACTGATTGCGACAACATTTGGTACTGCAGAAGCTATATATTATACGTACGAAGCTATACGTACCATTACTGGAGTTTGGACCTTTGATATGGATTAAGGATTAAAACAACCGGGAGCTCCAATTTAACGTCTATTCGAGCCAATATAGCGCTCAAATGCTTTCGCTCATCCGAATACTGACCGTGCTGAACTAACAGCTAAAAAAACGGCTAATTAAACTACGCCATTTTTTAATAGCTTTTTTTGCTGATTGTATTTTATCATATCATGCAATGTCATGTTTAATTTTTTTTTTCTTATTTTTTGATATGTTATTGGATTTAATTTACTTATTGATTTATTAGTTTTTATCAGTGACATTAGTAATTCTTATTGTTAAATCTTATTTTTCAACCTTCAGCTTGCTCCTGGGACTTTTATTTTATACGATCTTGTGTCATTTATTTCCAATTAGAACCACCAACTTTCTTGAGATCATCTTCCCATCTGAGTTATTGTCTCCTCTTTTTCTTTTTCCATCTTTAGGGTACCCTTCAACAAAACAAAAAATTACGAACATGTATTACACAATATTTGATAAATAAATAAATTTTATTCGATTAAAATAACGTTTAATAATTGAACAGTAGGTAAATTATAATAGCTATCTGTTAGGTGTATTCCAAAAACATTACCCTGAATAGCAGCTAGTATGACGAGCTCTTAATCCCAAGAAATCCTAAATTGGATCGCTTTGGCGTTTGTCTCGCCTTTCTACAGCTGAGGGTGGCAGGCGAAAGTCGAACGCAATCCAATTCTCTCTAGCATCAGGATAAGGCACAGCTAAAATAGTGGCAATATCCAGGACATCTGAATTGTGGAGCCTTTATCTGCCCATTACTCACTAATTGATCCGCATTGAAAATGTGAATCCAATTTTACACAAATTACTGGACACCTCCCCGCTGCGGCTTTTGGTATAAAATTAGTGTGCGAATTTAATCGCACAGAACTTGTAATTGAGTAGGTTAATTTAATTTGAATAGAGAACAGAATGCGGTCATACTCGTAGTATCTATGTGGTAAACCAGATGGAGATCATCTAATAAAAATAGACATCAATCCGCCTATCGCAATAACTTGTCAAGAACGTGATAATATTGGCGTTTAGATTTCCATTGTCACTTTTACAGATAAAATTATTGTTGCTTCAGTCAGGGCAGCAACTTGGAACGTAGTCAGTTTTTTAGAGTAGTGCTAACAATATGGTTCGGTGGCATCCGTGGCCTAGTGGTTAGTGACCTTGTCTACGGTGCCAAAGAGGCGTGGGTTCAAATCCCACCCAAGGCAAGCATTTCTGTGATAAACATGTTTGCTCTGTGTCTGGATGTTTATAATCTATACTAGCTTAAAACCAGAGGCTTCGCCCGCGTTGTCTTAGTACATAGGTACTTGCTTTAAATGAAAATATTTTGCGAAAATCAAGCCCTAAGTGTACTAAGTGTAATCAAGTACGTGTTTTTTTCAAATACACTTTATTTGCTTTAAAAATGATCATTCGGAATAAAAATTACCATACAGTAAGGAAATCTAGGAAATGTAACCTTCTGTTCTTTGATTATGTAGATACCTGAAATCAATAATCTGTTATAATTAATATTTTTTTTTATAATCTGTTGATCAAGTTGGTTCTGGAGACAACGCCACCCTGTAGAGATTTTACATAGTCTCGCTCCCCCAGGCTTGCTACTTGAGTTGCTCCTTAAGGTAGGAGCACCAAAAGTGCTACTGCGCAACCTTCAACCTGCTTAATAGTCTTTCCACATTTCGTGGTTACAGATCAAAATAGCTTTAAAGTAACATGAGGGAAATTTATATTTAATTATAGTTACCTACTGTACCAGCATTTTTTTTTAATAGTCCACTGCATGACGTATGTCTACCCACCTACACTAAACAATAATATGATGCGCCTTATCAGTGTGAGATATAACTGTTCTGTACTGTATCAGCCTTTTAATAGTCCATTGCAAGACGTAGGTCTACCTGCGAAGGGTGATTGGGCCATATCCACCACGCTGGCCGAGTGCGGGTTGTTGGATTCACATACGCCATCGAATTTCTTCGACTAACATAAAGTTGCCTCACGATGTTTTCCTTCACCAAAAAGCCAGTGGCCAGTACTCTAACTCATTGGTACGAGACCGGGATTTGAACCTCATGCTTGTAGGGCGGGTGCGTACGGCTAGACTACCACTTTCAGATATACCTACCTAATCGTTAAATTGCCACTAAGACATTTTACTCAGTATTGTACCCAACACAATCGTGATTTGCGCGGGTGAAACCGCGGGGCGCAGCTAGTAATATATGATAGTTTTTTAACGATACAGTCACGTAAGAAAACGGTTAGCCAATGAGCCTTTTTTCTATGCTTAGTGGCTTTGTGCTATAGCAACGCCGTCCAACGCTCTGTTTTTAAAAAACCTCTAATGAGCAATGAACTATATTTGGCCTTCAACGCATTAAAATCGTAGCAGAAAATGCGACGATAATATAATATATTCGGCGTACAAGTGGCACGCGTAAACTTTATCGATTTATCATTGTAAATATATTTTATGTCATTTGGAGTTTTCGGCCTCGACTCGGCGTGAAGCATGGCCCCGGAGCGGAGGACATTTTTCAGGCTATTTATGGACGGATAAGGAGGAAAAGTAATAAGATCATTTGTAATGGAAAGAAAAGTAATTTGTACTCTTTGGTGCTGTTGTTGAGTTATTGAAGGAAAAGTAGAATTTGGAGTAGGTTTTAGGGGTGTCGACAAGAGTATGAGAAGGTTCCGATTCCGAAAATTTGTTATTCTAAAAACTTCGTTTTTTTTTTTTTTTTATTGCCTCTGTTAGAGTAGGACTTTTCATCAAACAGCACGCTTGAGTTACGCAAACGTGGACAGCAAGAAGATTTATTGGAGAAGCAAATTAAACATGAAAAAGCACTCTAGTGTCTATGCCTCTGAAAAATCAACTCTTACGAATAAATGGATAAACTTATTAAGTAAGTTTGTAAACTTACGACGGGTAGCTCGGGTAGGCGTTAGAGTTTTTAAGCCGCCTCATGACCTCTGATATGATAGATAAACTCCATATATTATTAAATAACACCAGATATAAATGTACAAAAAGAAACATTATTATTGAGAAGGTTTACTCAATAGAGACACACATTTTTGCCATGATTATCAATTACTATGTAAATATTTCCGACATTTGTCTTTTTCGTTCTCGTTTTATAACAAAACTGAGTAGCAGGGTGATTTTGTATAAAGACGTGGGTGCAACGCACTCAGAGTCAAGTATTTTTTAAAGAAATTTGTGTAAAAGTATTTAATTTTCAAAAATCATATCGTTCATTTTATTTTAAAGTAATAAATGACACAACTACAACATTTCTCAAAACTGAATTCGTGGAAATAAAAAAATACTTAACACGTTACGTAAGTTTCTAGATAAAGGTGGCGCATGGCGTGGCGATAATAATATTATAAGTATAATTTTGCTTACACATAACCACGAAAGGAAAGTTTTTTTTTAGTTTGCACAGAATACCTTCATTTAAAAAATCACTAGTGATTTCAATAGTTACAAACATTTTTCAAAAATATTGCAAGCCCCTTTTATCCTCAAATAAGCAAGCAAGCGAAATAAAACTCTTTTCTTCTCGAATAATATTCGAAAAGCGAAATGTTTTACAAAGCCATTCGGAAGAGCTAGATTTGTGCTGGGCTTTACGTCTATTCACAAAACGAGTATAGCAGCTAACACAAAGCATTGGGCGCTTTAAATTCGAAGATTTATACGATTTGAGTTTTATTAGTTAGTTTTGAAAATCTTTTAAAATAGCTTCCAGCTTATTTCACTAGTATGAATGAATTTGTGGTCAATTGTAATGGCGCCATCCTAAATTTAATAGCAATTTAGAATATTGCTGTTTCTTTTTCACTACATACATTTGAAAGAGAGAGCAATATTCTAAATTACTATTAAATTTAGGATGGCGGCTTCATGGTTGGCCATATTGTATGAATATAGTATTTTATTCTATCAGCCCGGCATCGTTGCCATGGGCTTAAAATATAATAGAAGGATATATAGTATAACGTGTCGACATCTGGAGCGACCGAATTGGACATTACTTCCTGGATAGCCAAAGCACGGCAGTCGTAACATCTCTCTCGTAGAGTGAAACTGAGAATCTTCGATATTAACGCAAAGCGATATACTATACGCTATACGGTTGCGACACCTAGAAGACAACTAAGTAAGCTACTCGCCAACACTAAGACGTCATAAACCGCTGTCTTCGTCAAAATGTGGAAATCTGATCGGACACAATCATTAACAATGACCTGTGGAGACAGTGCCACGAAGACCCAGTAGATCTGCAAATCAGGCGTCGTAAGTGGTGTTGGATTGGTCACACTCTGCGCAGGAACGTGGACCATATTCCAAGACAAGCTCTGGACTGGAACTCAGCGGGCCGAGGCAGGTGTGGTCGTCCCAGGCAGACCTGGCGGCGCTCGGTCATTGCAGAGGCGAAGAGCATCGGCAAGACATGGAGCGAGGTGAAGCGGGCTTCCCAAAACAGAACCGAGTGGCGAAGTATTGTATCTTCTGTCTGCCCCGATGTGGAGCCTTAGGATTAGAAGAAGAAGAATATAGGATAACATAGGTACCTTATGATTAAAACGGACAGTACTTACGTCAAAAACAAATTAGAATGTACCTACGAATTTTCATAGATTCGCACGTAAACCTATCAAATAATATAACCTTTTCTCAAATAGATAATGTAAATTTTAATATTATTTATTAGTAATATTATATATTTACCGCGACTTACTAACAAAATAACAGAATCAGCGTTCTCTTTTAAACCGACCTCCAAAAAGGAGGAGGGTCTATGTTCGTCTGTATATAATTTTTGTTTTCATGTTCATCGATGATATTCGCCAATTGTAGACCAAATTCAAAAAATATTTTTTATTTTAAAAGGGTTCGTTTAATTTTATCGTTTAATGTATAAATAGGTTATTAATTCATTATTTAAATTTTCTAAACATTATATTTTTGGGAGAAGCCACTGGTTTCCGAAACCCAGTTTTTTAACTAGTTCGGAACCAGTGGATTCAAACACTAACATCTAACATCCTTCGTTCGTTTCAGCCATAGGACGTCCAATGCTGGACATAGGCATCCCCCAATGATCTCCAATAAGACCGGTTGGTAGCGGCCTGCGTCTAGCGTGATCCTGCGGTCCTAATGAGATCATCCGTCCACCTTGTGGGTGGACGTCCTACGCTGCGTTTGCAGGTACTTGGTCTCCACTTGAGAACTTTTCGACCCCATCGGTCATCAGTCCTCCGCGCTATGTGCTCTGCCTAGTGCCACTTCAACCTGCCAATCCGCTGGGCTATGTCGGTAACCTTGGTTCTTCTACGGATCCTCATTCCTGATTCGATCTCTCAGAGAAACTCTGAGCATAGCTCTCTCCATGGCTCGTTGGGCTACTTGGAGCTTACTAATAAGGCCCATAGTGAGAGACTTATACACTTATAAAGATTTATAATTTTGAATTAAAATCTAGAGTCATCGTGGAATTGCAGACTAAGTTTAGACCCCAGCTAGTCGAGTAATAAAACTTGGGAAGCAAGTTTTAACTGCAGGAGAAAGTTTCACGACGTATGTAGCTATTTTCGAAGTTAGAAATATTCAGTGCTATTTTGGAACAATGAAAACTAAACTAGACTATATTCAAATTTCGAAACACCTTAACTAGAACAGAACTCTCTTCATTATATGTATAAGTACTCGTATAAGGTCACCTCTCCCTAGGTTTATAAAGTGGCCCTAATCATGCTTTATTAGAAACTAGTTTATACCCGCGGTTTCGCCCGTGTGAAATTGTTGTTTATGTATCCCATCATCATCATCATCGTCAGGCTGTAGTCGCCCACAGCTGAGTATAGCCTCTCTTCTTGTACACTTATCTCAGTCTTATGCTAATCTTGTCCATGTTGGATTTTTACAGTACCCACGATTTTTACAGTACCGTCGACCCAACGAGCTTGCAAATGCCCCCGCAATTTGTATTGCGTAGGAACTTTTCATTTTTCCGAGATGCAAAGTAGTTTATGATACTCTCAGACCTTTGCACTACATATATTATCTACGTATTGATCAAAATAAAATTGATCTCTTTGTAGCTGCGTGGAAAAGTAACAAATTACCCAATAAATCAACAACCTTATTTTCAGATCTTTATATTATTTAATTAATATTATAAATCCGAAAGTGTGTTCTTTGGTTTGTTTCTCTTTCACGCGGCAACGGAGCAATTGGTTTGATTTTTCGCATGGATATAGTTCAAAGGTCAGAAAGTGACATAGGCTACTTATTATCCCTAAAAAATAAAAGGTTCCTAAGGGATATCACAAAAGCCAAAAATTTCACAAGGGCGAAGCCGTGCGCGAAGGATAGTTTATAATAACAAGTGATGTTACTATGAATGTTAAATATTTTCGATTTTATGAATTAGGTACATATATATATTAGCCTTGGTTCTGAACGGAAACTAAAAGAACTTGATATAGCCTTTCAAGTTAGCTAGGAAACAAATATTTTTAACCGACGGAGCAACGGATTTTTATCCAAGGAAACTACGGAGGAGATTCTCAAGTCGACGCGTATATTTTTTTTAGGTAAGATCACACATATCTTTTTACACAGTAGTCCAATTTCGATAATATTTTTTTGTTGGTAGATCATATTTTTTAGAGGTGTGTCCATTTAAATTTTATCGTAATAGGCTGAGGCATTTTGATAATATACCTATAAACGTGAAATTTACGTTAAAATTATTATCTATCCGTGCGAACTATTCAAATTCTGTACACGGTTTAAGTCGGTTACGCCATTTTTGGTGAAAAATATTTTTTTATTTGATATTTCAAATAGCGCTAACTGTATTCACAGTCTTACAAAAGTAACTTTCTTTTATATTATTTATATTTAGGAAATTTATGATTACAGTTGATGGCATTTTAGGTTTAAAGAATTGTATTTATCATTTAAGTCATTTCTGTCACTCACATGACAAAAGTAACAAATGACATATCGAAACGTCGTCGTCACACTTTACATATAAATATAAACAATCATTATTATTACTAAATTATAGTTAAAAAAATCTTAGTAATTGTTGGTGTTACTCGGCTACAGGTACAGCAAAACGCAAGCTCCATAATATTTTTATTGATAAAAATAAACTTTTTAAGCAATATAAATAACACGCGTATGTATGGTTAAATCAGAATGAGGTGAGAGGTGAATTGAACTCCCGTGGCGCCCATCGGTGTTTCGAAGGTAAATCGAGCTGCGCGTTTAATTTTGTTTGAACAACAAACATGCAAACTTTGCGCGATGTAAATTTGAACCTTTTGCTTTTCGCAAGCATTCGGATTTCTAAATGCTACGAATTTCGTAGCCTCACAACGGCTTTTGTAGTTTTCAGCGAATTCATGTAGCTCTGCTACGGGTTTCGTAGCACTGCTACGCAAATTAAAAACATGATTTTTAGCAAATGTTATTTAATTCAACGTCAGATTAAAGGTGAGTTTCATTACTATTTAAACAATGCGCTCAATTTTAAAGGCTTTTGACGGTTCTAATATACAGGGTTACAGAGTAAGTCGACCTATTAAGGTCGACCCGTTAAGGGTGTGTATTTCGTTTCTGACTAATTTGACTATGAAATACACTATCCTAAATTTAAAAAACAGATATTTGAAATTGGTATTTATAAAATTCCCAATTTTTGGCTATCAGCTCAGATATTTTGAAACGTGTAAGTCGTATTATTATTTTTATTTGATTCTTACGTGTAAAATAATGTTTTATGACCTCACTACCCAATATTGTCCTTAAAATTAACCTTTTATAAAAAGTATTTGAATTCAAATATCTCGAAAACTGTGAGATTTAGGAAATAGTATTTCATAGTCAAATCAGTCAGAAACGTAGTAAACTACACACCCTTAACGGAAATAGGACAACTTGGCTTGTAACCCTGTATATGTAATAATAAATATAGGTATATTTTAGTAAGTACCTGTAAATAATCTAAGCTATTCAAATTTGAGCCCAATGTGCATCTTAATAAAATGTGACGACCAAATAGTAACATCAGGGTGTTTTTAAGGTTCCGTACCCAAAGGATAAAAACAAGACCCTATTACTAAGACTCCGCTATCCGTCTGTCTGTCCGTCTGTCACCAGGCTGTGTCTTATGAACTGTTATAGTTACTATTGAAATTTTCACAAATTATGTATTTCTGTTGGCACTATAACAACAAATACTAAAATAGAATAAAATAAATATTTAAGGGGGCTCCCATACAACAAACCTGTTTTTTTGCCGTTTTCGTACGATATTAATAACAGTAACAGGTAAACGCTTGAAATAATTACAGGATATTTAGTTTTATATTTACTTTAAAATAAATAATTAAATAAAAATAAATATTTAAGGGGGTAAAATAATATTTATGTTATATTATTATTCTTATTATATATAATTTAATATTTAGTAATATTTAATATTTTTTATTTTATCTTTTACAAATATTATTTTTTTACTTGATATTAATAACGGGAAATGTAGACTCAATAATTACAGCAATAAACATAGAATATTGTGTTGTTTCTGTTCAAAAATAAATAATTCAATTTAGTTAATTAAAAATAAGGGGCTCCCATACGGTGCGGAATCCATCGTGCGCTTGTCCGACTTGCACTTGGCCGATTATTTTTGCAATGTCGTAAACCTCCTAGTTACGACATTGCAAAAAAAATTACAGGTTGACGTTATTCTAGCCCAGCGATCGAAAGCTGAATTGAAACTAAAAAATGTAATGAACAGGCACTCCAGTGCATTCCAATGAGTAGATTCGGTCGCTGGACTGAAATAATGTTAACTGATCACAAGATTAATATTGTTAAATCCGTTAAAGCGCTCCATTTAGTCTGGTCTGTCATCATTGTGCTAACTGTGAATATTGCGGTGCGATTCGGTCCCACCCCGCTTAGCCCCGCAGCGATGTTCTCGATCCTTTGAACGGCTCAACTATAGTAATTTCAATAGCAGGACAACAGGCTACAGACAAAAGCCGAGACCACTACAACCCGTCCTCGAGCTAAAAGCCTCAGTGTCGGCTCACTCTAGTGAAATCAGCAATTACGCTGGGCAATAGATTAGGGGGAAGTTACTGCAGTGCCCCTCCTCCCACCTCACTAAGAGGCGACACAGCAGCAATATCAGATAGGGGTGATAGTATAGCTTATTATAGCTCTGTGGGTTGATACCGCAGATCTCACGACATGGGAAATGTTTCAGCAGGGAAATGATTGCAATTACGGATAGCGCTTATATAATTACCCAATTGCTGTAGCATGATAGAGTATAATATATTGTATTCTGGAATATCTGTTTCGTAATCATGCTTTTTTCATCGTAATCGTAATCATCACGATTGTTTTGCTACAAAAGTAAATTTCATGCGCGCCAACTAAAGACAATGTTTCTCTCTTCGCTATTATACTTAAGTATTAATTAAAATCAGATGAAAAGTAAATTTGCTGTGACGAAACGTGATCACAAATATAATTATTTGATCACAAACTGCTAATGACATAGCCATTCCTTTTGGGGATGTCGTTGTATAAAAAGAAACTATACATAGCGTAGCAGCTTTAGAGTTTTGGTTTAGAACATAGAACATTTGAAAGCGCGCTGTAAAAGTAATGTAAAGATCCCATCTGGCGTCGGGGCCGTCCGCGTGATAAAAGTGAATAGACCTACCCATTTTACTTTTACGCAGAAAACACGTATTCAACGTTCCGTGAACCGTAAACAGCTTAGGTGGTTGTCAGTTAAATAATGCGTCGTGAAAGTTCATTGGATGCTGTAGGCCTGATGCAGACCAGAAAATAGAAAAGACACTAATGCAGACCTCGAAAATCAAAGTAGTGAGAATCTCAATAGCCGCGTACCCACCTAGCGCACAGGCTCGCGCGGCAGCCTCGGTGTCCAGATCGCGAGCGATGGCTCCCGAGGCAGCCTCAGTAGTTTTGTTCAATTTACACGAGGCCGCCTCGCGAGGCAGGCTGAGCCATCATAAGCTGAGGCTGAGCCAATAATAATATTTCGGATCTTTGGGGTCCCAAAGCGCTTTGTACGTGCTGTACAGTTGCATTAAACGAATGGACTCCTCCTAACTGCTCATGATATCAATGTTATAGATAGAGACAAACACAGTAATAGACGAAACTTGAAGTAGCTTCGCGCGCGAGCCAAAACAACCGTTCCCACCTAACACACAGCGCTCACTGAGGCACCTTTGTCAAGTCAAGTCAAGTCAAGTTTACCGACAACAGATGGCTCGGGGCCGAGCCGTGCTCAGCCGAGCAGACGCGCGCCCGAGGCAGCCCGAGGCACGTCCACACCAGCCGAGGCATTTGGCTCGCGAGGCTGCCGCGCGAGCCTGTGCGCTAGGTGGGTACGCGGCTAATGACTAGTGCATTTTAATATTAATAAATAAAAAACTGTGAGAGACAATTTTCCTAAGAAAAGAACGCGTTGACTTTGTTTATTTGATTTATATATGTACCTGTTTGAGCTGATGGATGGGTTACAAAAATCAATTCAATTATGATTGTCAATCAGCATGGTTGCATCCATAAGGAATATTTATTCTGTAACCATCAACTAAATAAAAAACTACAAATATCTGCTTTTTCAATAGCTGACAATATTTGTTATTTTTGCCCACTGAAAATGTAATAGGTTATCTCTAGATTTTCTATGTTTTGTGGATAATTTAATTGCTTTTATGTATAGTAGTAAATGTATTTTTTTTTGTTGTACAATTATAATAGTTATATTTGTGATTTAAAGTATAATAAAAGTAGCTAGCTACCCTACTATCCTCATATTTGTATTGCAATTCTTAAATAGGTACCTGTATTGTTAATCGTATAATTGTAGATCAATATAATGGCTGATATTCATATTTTAAGCCACTTTACACGAAAGGACATCGGGTAAAGCGCATGGAAGTTTTGCGTCAATTGTTTTATCCGAGTATCGCGTAACTACGTAACCTGGTTATTGAAGTATAGATATTCTTCGATAGTCTATTTTAATTAAAGTGTCACAAACTTAAAATCTCTAGATATTTGACGTTTGTGTAGCTTGTCGTTTTCATTTGGATTATTCTTGTATTTTATGGGTAGAATGCGAGCCAGTGGTATGAATAAGCGAATTATTTCGTCTTCGGTTTCGGCCTCATCTTTGGTTTTGGCTTCGGCGTCGGCGTTGGCTTCGGCACCACCTTTGGCTTTGATTTTGGCTTCGGCTTCAGCTCTGACCACTAAAACTAAGTGGTCAAAATCAGAGGGATATTTAAGTTACTGACCGCTTAGTTTATGTTCTAAATCATCGGCACAAAATATGATTTCCAACATTACTCCTAGTTCATATTTTCGTAGTCTGACGAATATTTTGGCAGACATCAACTTCGATCAAGGTGTTTCAGGCATTAGGGACCTTAAAATAGGCTTTCAGAATGTAATACTTTTGTCGAAGTCCGCTAAACGGTTTCGTAGAATTATATCAAATTGAATTTAAAAAACTATCATATTATTAAATCTCTGGGCCCACGTCGTAGTAAGGCAAAAGTGGTTTGAGCAAAAGATAATTGTATTTATTAGGCCTCTTAAATGACACTACTTTTAATTCTGGGAAACTACCCGTTCCAGAGAGTTATACACGAGTTAATTTTGGCTATGTTACGTCAATAACCCGGTTTCTTTTGGAGTTAAGTTGAATGTCTTCTAATATAAAGGATAACTTTAGGCCAGTCTCTTATGGGACTGTTACAATATGGCTGTGAAAAGAGCCGTTTTTCAGTTGTCACTCGACGCCTTAATGACCCCAACTCCAGTACTATTTTACCCAAGTTAAGCCAAGCCAAGTTCATATTGTCATACTCCAGAAAATATCTTGGCAGGCATTGCTACTGGTCTAAAGCGTTTCAGGCAACTAGAATGGTCCTTAAAATGGGCTTTCAGAATGTAATAATTTTGTCGAAGTCCTCCAAACGCTTCTGTAGAATATTAACAATTGAATTAAAAAAAAAACATATTTTTATATATCTTGGCCCACGCTGCAGTAAGTGGAAAGCAGTTTTGCAAAAGTTAATGGTATTTATTAGATCTATCAAATGACACTACTTTTGATTGCAAAAAATGACCTATTCTAGAGATGTTCCAGTGCTGAGTTTGGTTACGGTACCTCAAATAATTCGGTTTCTGATACAGTTTAGTCAAATGCGTTATAATATAAAGAATGGTTTTAAGCCATCCTATTTTATTGCAGTGAAATGAGACGTTCCATAGTTATAACATGACGTCAAAATCATCCCAAATCCAGTACTGAAAAACCCGACGCCTATCCTGGCTGGCATTGACTCCTGACAGAAGCATCTTTGTCAAATATTATGTACCTTTAAACGTACTCTCAGAAAATAATAATGTGGCAAATCTCCGCAAAACGGCTACTTAGATGTTCGGAAATCAAATTCCTTCAAAATTTATTTTAACGAATATATTTTTTTCTTATTTCAGTTACATCGGTATTTTGTTTCAGGGTTATGATTTCCTTAAATAGATATTTCAATTAGCATTTGTTTTATTTCTGTGAGTTAAATTGGCCAATAAAGATACGTTTTGTTGTGTATCTTGGCTGCCATCGCAAATAGAACAATAATTTTAGCACTTAAAGGAATACTTTAATTAGCTCTTTTAAATATAGCAATTTGGTGCGAGTCCGCAAACATTTCAGTTTCCCCAAACATTTTTCGGACTACGCCAACTTTACTCAATGTCCTTTAAGTGAAATAAATTCTACAAAGTTTATTCGCAGTCCGAACATGCCTTTACAGTTGTGTGGTTTCTTTACCAAAATCATAAAATAGCCAGCATTCCCCGTTCCAAATAGTCTTTTTACTACAGCCTCTCTGACCCTCGCTTTTAATACGGCTGGAATTTTAACATGAGATAGAGTTTAACACAGCCCTTTTTCGGGATAATACCTTGTTATTTAGAGAGGTAAACGGCTTTTCTGTTTTGGGGTAACTAAAGGGTAACGTTGACAGACATTTGCTGTGTTTGATAAGTATTATAAAGCGTATACAGTGTACAGAAATTTAACTGAAGATAAGTTTCTGTGAGTATAAATCAACTTAACTAAGGTTGATATTTTAGATATGATAACTGGATTTTTAGTTTAGAATTGTTTTTCACTAATTTTTAGAACGTCTTCTACGGGACATATCTCTTCCTTATAGATAGCCAATAAAACTGATAGGAAGCGATTTGCACCCAGCGTGCTCCTGCGCCTGCTATCTTAATTAGATCGTCGGTCCACCTTGACAAATATATACTAATATGATATGGATACAGACAAGCAAAAAATAAAATAAAAGAGGCAGCGGAGCCGGCGGAGAGTGGCGACACCGCG